>JAJEOU010002771.1:0-99568 GCA_021534815.1 Acrocephalus arundinaceus
TACTTCAGTTATTTTTAGGTACTTGGTGTTTCCGTTCAAAACTGGTCCAAAAACCTTGCGACAATCGTACGCCCCAATATCTGCTCTTAATGAGTCCCTTGAGATTCTTAGCCAAGTACAATACTTCAGTTGGGCTTTATAATCCTTGAGATACTAAAAGTTTTAAAGTACTTTGAATTTCCTCCCACACCTGAATTATCGAAGGGGTTTTTGTTCTGGCAACTGGCCCCTGTGCTCTCCTCCAAGGACTCCATTGAGTAAGCCTGTTTTTAGTTGGACATGGACCTTTAGGCAACCCATTAATGTTCAAGACAATCGTTGAAGTTTTTCCTTTCTGGAACTTTGACCCTGAAAAAGTTTTGTGCAATCTTTCCTCTCACTCCTGCGGTTCCAGGGCTCAGCACCAAAAATCCCATGGGGCCTTATTAGGGATGAACGAGTCCTGAGAAACCATGGCTGTGCCTTGATTTTCCCTCTGGTGACTGTTGCAGTTCACTAGGAAGTCTTTTTTCTAGAGTTATGGAGAAATAAACCCAAAGAATTCTAATAAATCCACATTCCTATTTTAAGACTGTATTTTTCTTTTATAGCAGAGGTGATTGCAGCACTCTGTGATTGGTATTTGATCCAGGGGCCCCTTCCTAAGGTGGCCTGGCACTCTGCTCAGAAAATCTGTGCCTTGAGGTCTGAGCCGTGTGGACCAGCCTTTGCTCCACATTTCCCAACCCCATCCTGTTTCCCCTCACTCCACCTGCCAAAACTTCCTTTGTCAGAGAACTGGCTGCACTTCAGCTTGAAGAGCAGTTTCTTCCTTTTTTTAACATATAAAATCAAAGTTTCAGAAATCTCCTCAAAGTAGGGGCCAAGCCCAAGATGCAATAGGAGTTCCCTTCCCAAGCAAACCATGAAAGAATGTTTTAGACCCACACCCACCTACCGGTGAAGCTCTTCTACCAGAAACAACAAATCCAGAAACTGGCTGAAGGCCAAGAAATAGAGCAACTGCTGAAGGACAGACAGCCTTGAACTCTTGCAGCTTCAAAAGCTCCAGCTGGGTTGTTGGGAGGGTTCGTTGAAGTGAGCCAAGAGTGAGGGGAAGGGCAATGGTAAGCCCCCATCGGAGAGCCCTGAAGTGTTCTGTGCAGCAGGGCTGTGGGAAGGGGCACTGGCAGGCCTGGCCTGGGCCAGGTGAGGAGGCTGGTGGTCATCATGCCCAAGCTGCCCTGGGCCATTGCAAGGGAGCTTGCCCATGGATCATTCCTGTGCCTGAGCCCACTGTGGGCAGCGCCTTGCTCAGGCTAGGTGTCATGCCCCCAGAGCAGAGGATCCCCTGCTGGGCTTATTTGTGCCATGGCCACCTGCCTGTGCCGCAGCTGGCTGCTCAGCACGCGCGGGAACCCAGCAGCAAACGCCACTGCCAGGGCCAATGGCCAGCTTCAGGCAGACAGAAAGGGGCAGGGCGGGCACTGTTTCCATGGCAGCCCTCACTGGACCACCAACCCCGGGTCACCTGGCATGGCATATTGCCCTGGAACACCGGCTCATGAGAAAAAGGAGGGCGTGGAACCCAAAGGTTTAATAGGGCCTTGTACCCAAATAGGACAGAGGGGGTGGTGGTTCTAGACCAAAGGAAAGGAAAGTTTCAATCGGAGAGATAAGAGGAAATTTTTGATGGTGGAGGTTGGTGATCCAACTGGGCGCGTGGGGCACCAGGACAAGTTCCAGGGAGTGGCAATGCCCCATCCCTTGGAAACATTCCAGTCCCAGCTGGGGGACAGGTCTCTTGAACATTGAAAACAGTAACCTGGATCTGCTCCCAAGATTGTCCTGCTCATGGCTGGGGGTTTGGATGAGATGAGCCCTGCAGAACTCTTCACATGCCAAACCTATCCAGGAGTGCATGGGGAGAAGGGCTGCTCCCTGGACTCCATGCACTGCCTTGACTCCTTCCTTGTCTCTGCTGGAGCCCACATGCAGCAGCCCCAAAGGCAGCCCTTCTCATTTGTTTTTGGCCTTTGCACGCTGGCCCCGATCTGCCTTCCCAGGGCTTGAAAACAGAGCCAGGCTGCCAAAGGGTGGGACCTGAGAGGCTTATGCCAGGCTCAGGCGCAGCGCTGTTTGCAGGCTCAGGGCTGAGGTCACACACTCTGTGGGCTGGGGCAGAGCCAGGCAGAAAGGGAAAGAGAGCCCCTGAACAGCAGCAGCAGTCTGCAGTGCTGGCCACCAGGCCGGGCTGGCGTTTCTGTGCCAAGAGGGCTGTGGCCTGTGGCCTGGAGCAGCTGCTGGCTGGCCCCAAGGTTTTGCCCTATTGGTTGCCCTCACGCTTCTCCCTGCACAGTGCTGCCAGGCACGCGGCACTCTGCACTTGGCCCGAGCCTTCTCACTGTCTTGGGTTGCCTGGGCTTTTTCTCTTGCCAGTGGGATCTGGAAAATGTGGATGTTTGTGAAAGGCAGGAAGGCATTCCTGCTGGAGCAGGGGAGGCTCTATGCCTGAATGGGCTCACCACACTCAGCAAGGCCCTTATTACTTCCCTAAATGGCTCCTACAGAGTACTATATTAATAATTGTTTGTAGCTCTATACCTGCAGTAAATAACCTCTTTTTTTTTATTTACTCTGTCGTGTGAATAATCTTTTAGTTTTAATCATGTTCACAATCCAATTCAATAGGGTGTATTTATAGACTTTTTTTTTGGTATTCCATCCTGTCGGACAATGGCATTTTGGTTCAGTTCCATCTCTCCAGTCCTTTTACCACATAAACATTTGAGAAAAATTGGGACTTGGATTGGGCCAGCCGCCCCAGTCTCCTCTCTTAGTTGATATTTTTTTTTTTTAAAAAGTCTAGGCACTCCCCGGAGAGGTTTGAAGGATCCTATGGGTGCCTGGCTTAATCTTCTTCCTACCTCATGACTCAAGCAGGGAGGTTTCTCGAATGAAAAATCGAAAGGCTTGCCTGAAGCTCCCCACTGCCCATGACAGGAACCCTGAGGGAGGTCATGGGACATCCCGGCTCTTTGGCCACAGCTTGGGACTCCTGGGATGTCACGTGAGACGCACCACTGACTGCTCCTGTGACAGCATAATGGAGGCCTTTCAGCCCAAGTGACCTGGAATGTCCCACATGGAATGGGTTAGCTAGACTGCCTGCTCTGCAGCACAGTGGCGGCTCTTCTAGCATGCCAGAGCACTGAGAGCTCCCAGAGATGCCCTCGAGTCCACACAATCCTAGGCCGCTGAACACAGGACACACCCAACAAATGGCACCGTCTGGAACACCTTAGAGAACAGCGCCGTGTTTTTCCCCAAACGCCTGCTGCTGGCTCCCAGAGCCCTGGAGCTGGACCCTTTTCCAAGTGCCCCAGCAGCCTCTGGGGGAAGGAAAAAAACCCCTTTTCCACATCCAACCCAAACCTGCCCACACTTCGGGCTCCAGCCCTTCCCTCCAGTCCGTGTCCCTGGCACCAGAGGGAAGAGGTTCCAAGCCCCAGCAGGGACCCCTCCCAAGGCTGTTCCAGGCAGCCAGGGGCGGCACGAGCTGGGATGCTTTGTTTCCATGGCCTGGGGTTTGGGAAATGGAGGGATTCCCCAATTGTTGCTCCCACTAAAACCTATTGTCATGGCTCACTGCCCTCCAGCCTCCCATTGAAAGTACAAAAAGACAAAGATCCCAGGACTGGGATAAGAAAATTTATTTGGCAACAGAAACAGATAAGCAACCAAATAGGAACAGAAAAACAATATTTGTTAACAAACGGCGGATTTTAAAACTAAACGAATATAAAGGGGAAAACTACATAACATCAAACTGGTCGTTCCCATCTTCCTGGAAAGGGACCCACCCTCACCTTGGGGGAGAGCATAGAGTCCCTTTCCTAGCCTGGTAATGACACCTGAGATGGGATTCGAATACATGATGTGGCCGTGGCCAGATGGCTTCACGTTTTTTAAATCCCATCTCACATCATTGCCAGGGCGGGAAAGGAAGGGTTCCTCCCAAGAAATGAAATCACAGGGAATTGTGGAGTCAGTAGGGCTCTCCCAGTTGTGCATCTTCTCTGATGGGATGAGGGTTGGAGACACATGAAGCTCTTCCCGAGATATCGGGGGCACTCGCAGGGCTTCCCTTACTCGGTGACTCCATTAGGCTGTTGGTTCAAGGTTTAGAGCTGTGGGTTGAGCTCTTCCCACACTGGTGACATCGTGGCCTTCTCCCCAAGGTGGAGTGCGCCGGTGGGTTGATGAGGTTGGAGTTGTGCTTGAGCCCTTCCCGGCGTTCAGGGGCAGGCGGGGAAGGCCTCTCCTCAGTGTGAATGCGTGGTGCTCTTGAGGAGATCTGGCTGGTCTTAAACCTCTTTCCCACATGGGAGAACACTCATAGGGCCTCTCCCAGTGGTGGGTCATTTGGTGGTATGATCAGCAGGACCTTCTGGTTGAAGCCCTTCCCACATTCCCCACATTGTTATACGGCCTTTCACCAGCGTGATATTCTGGTGCTGGATCTCTGGCTGAAGCCTTTCCCAACATTCCCCACACTATAGGGCCTCTCTCCGTAATGGGTCCTCCGGTGGACAGTCAGGTCGCTTTGGCAGAAAGCCCTGCCCACATTCCCCACACACGTAGGGCCGTTCCCCAGTGTGGATCCTCTGATGCGGATCAGGCGGACTTGCTGCTTGAAGCTCTTCCCCACAGCTCCAAGCACTCATAGGACTGCCTCCCTTGTCATGAAGCTGGTTCATGGCGCCAACCAGGTCTGAACTCTGGCTCCATCTCCGGCAACGTTTCCTGGCACAGGGTGGGTCTTTCTTCTCAGAGCAGCCTGGGGATGGGTTTTGGAGCCCCTCCTCCTGTGGGATGTCTGGGGCTTTCCTCCCTGTTTGGATTCCGGTGCCAGGGAGCCACTCAAAATGTCCTCTTCCATGATGTTCTGCTCTGGGATTTTCCTCCCTGTGTCTTCCATCCTCAGCTCCTTTTCTGGGAAACAAGGAGAGGATGGAAATATCCTCTGTGCAAGATGGGAAGGGGAAGGAGATTAAAATCCCGGGAGGGAATCCCTGGCAGGACGGCATCAGCAGCGGGATTGTCTTGCAGCTAGGGCCAATGCTGGGCTGGGAATGGAGCAGGAGAGATGGGGAAAGGGGCAGTGATTTTCCCTCACCTGCCATGGCTGTCCAGGGCATCTTCCTCTTCCTCAGAGCTTCCACCTCCATCTGGTCAAGGTTTTGGGAATGGAAATCCTGGTTTGCAGGCGAAAAACAACAGATGAGCACATTGAGTTTGAAGGTTTGGCTTGACCCAAGTCATCTCTTAAAAGTACCTGGATCTGGGGTCCATAAAAACCTCCTAAACACAATATCTGCCCTGAAAATGCCTCAAGGAATTCCCCTCCTGGTCTCTCCTTTGGTTTTCAGGGGGTTCCCCCTTTCCCAGCTGCTGGGGGTCACGCTGTATTGAGGGTCCCCAATCTACTCAGTCCAGCCTCCCCAGGCACTGGGAAGTCCCAGGGCAATCAGAAAAGTTCCCCCCCTTATCCATTCTCACTATTAAGGGATGCAGGGATTTTGGGGTGTCGGGGTCCCTTCTCCCTTTTTCTCGGCTGTGGAGTGCAGAGGGTCAAGGGAGTCCCCCCTGCTCCTCCAGGCTGCCTCTACCATCAGCCACCACCAGGACCCTCAATGTACCCCAAGGGACATTTTCCACTGATCTTTGAAGTTCTTCATTCTTCAAAATCCCTCCTAAGAAACCAAGCCCAGGGACCCCCCAAGATATCTGGGCCGAGCTTGGTTTGGAAGACAGGTGTCTGCTAAGGAAAGCAAGAGCCTCCCTTGAAATGGAAAATATAAACCCCCTCCCTCTGAATTATAATTTTGAAATGAATGGGCTCTCAAGCAAATATATGGGAATAGGAATAACAGTGCTTTAGTAGGAAAAGCAAAATAAAAATGCAGTAGTAAAAAAAAATAAGCTGACAGAGTCAGAATACCTGATACCCAGTTAGGCAGGGTGTTGGTAGCAGTGCAATCAAATCGTGGCTGCAGTCCTCCTGGAGTCACAGATGTGGTTTTGTTGAAGCAATGATCCTGTAGAAGGGTGTAGTTTTCCTCTGAAGCTCCAGTGGTGGTGTAGATGGGTCTGGTGTTCCTCTGGGAATCCAGTGGAAACAGGCTGCTTCTGGTGTGTGAAATCTCAGGTTATATCCAGGTGGGAATGCTTGGCTCCTCCCCTGGGTGGAGCATCTCACAATGGGATGATGGAATTTGATCAGTGATGCAGTGAGACTCAATGGCCCATTAAGATAAGATATCTCCCTGGAGGGAGTGTGGGTGGTGGAAGAGATAAAGAACACTCCCCCAGCTGGTTTGAACAGCTGGCCCATTAACAGAAGATATCCCCCCAGAGTTATGAGAAATGGGTCATGGAACAGTTCTTACTTGGGATCTCCTGTTGGTTTTGTTTTCAAACTGCCACACTGGGGAGAGTGGGACCATGCTGGGAACTGCTGTGAGCAGATTGAATTCCATGGGCAGATCTCATCCCCATCCCACTGCCATTGAAACTCCAATCCTCTTCCCCCCCAAACCCCTCGTGGGGGTTGCCCTGTTCTTTGCTGTCCTCACCCCCCCACAAGACTCCTGAGGGCCCTTCAATGACCCACCCAGTCCCCCCAAATTCCTTTTGGGTCCCCCCTCATCCCCCTGTGGGATTGCTGGGAGTCCCCTGTGTCCCTTTCCCATGACTTTGGGGTCCCCCCTGACCTTTCCATCTGTGGCAGGAAGGGGGGCACCAGCACTCGGCCCCTCCCCTGTTTCTGTCCCCTTGTGATGGTGGGGGTGGGCCGAGTATTGGTGCCCCCCTGCCTACAGCAGATGCAGCAGTGAGGGGAGTTCAGGGGGTCCCTGAGCATTTGGGGTCCCCTGGGATTTGGGGTGACCCCTCAGGCCTCCAGGATCTCCCTGAACACGCTGACACTGCCCGTGCACAGTGAGAAGGGTCAACCTGGCATGGGGTCCCCAGCTCTGTCACCAACATGGTATCCCCAAAACCTCCCAGGAATCCTCAGATCTTTCTGGGACACCCCAACCTCCCCAGGATTACAAAAACATCCTGGGTCCTTCAAAAAACTCCCCAAGAATGCAAAAAGCCATACAGACTCCCTCCCCAAACCCTCTCAGGACATCAAAATTCCCAGAGGACCTCCCAACACACTGTCAGACCCCCTTGAGAAGGTCATACCTGGCACGGGGTCCTCATGTCTGTCACCAGCAGGTACCCAAAAAAAGCCCTGGGATCCCCCTGGGATCACCTAATCCCCACCTTTAGAATCCATGAAAAACCCTTGGAACCTCCAAAATTGCACCATGACCCCAAAAACCCCCGGGATCTGCAAAACCCTCTCCAGGAACCCCTCATGCATGTTTACACCCAGCACAGCGTCCACATCACCATCATCAGCATCGCCCAGGTACCCCTGAACGCTTCTGGGACCTACAAACCCCTCTAGGCACCCTAAACCCTCCCAGGACCCCCAAAATCAACCTTGGACCCCCAAATACTTAAGGGCTCTGTGACAGGGAATAAACGGGGTGTTGCTCTTTAAGGGCAGTTATAGCAGGACCCAACAAGAGCGGGGGCTCTTAAAGCAGCTGTCTTGGTTTTGAAAGACAGTTCTCTGCCAGGGAGACCCAGAGCTTCCCTTGGAATGGAGAATGTCACCCCCTCCCTCCAAATTAATATAATTTTGCAATTAGGGGCTTTCAGGCAAAGATATGGGAATAGGAATAACAGTTCTTAAACAGGAATAAAAAAAACCCAACACCACCACAAAACCAAAAAACCCCACCCAAAATACAAATGCAGTAGTACAAAGACAAGCAAGCAACCAAAACAGAAGTCCTGGAAAAAAATCCTGACACAGTAAGAGATTTGTATTCAATTTCATCTGTTGTAAAAGCAGATATTTCCTTATCTCTTGTAACTCCAGGGGAGGGGGGCAGATGCCTTCTGATAATGGGCCAGCTGTTAAAGCCAGGTGTGGCAGTGTTTCTTATCTCCTTCACCTCCTGTCCATCCTCCAGGGAGATATCTTCTGCTAATGGGCCATTAAGGCTCGTCAAGGACATGACACATTACATCATCCCATTGTGAGATGCTCCACCCAGTGTGTGGGTGCCAACCATTCCTACCTGGATAAAAACTGAGACTCAGGAACAGCAGGCATCTGGTTTTTTCCACCAGAGGAAGACCAGACCCTTCTCGCTACCACTGGACTTTTCTTACTCCATTATTTGTACCCCACAGAACCTCACCTAGGATTTATTTGGACTGCTTCCAACACCCTGACCAACAGGATGTCAGGTCATATCCCTGACTCTGTCAGGGTGTTTTCTTCCAGGATTTCTGTTTTGCTTACTTGTGTGTCCTTGTACTACTGCATTTGTATTTTGGTGTTGTTGTTGTTGTTTTTTCCTATTAAAGAATTGTTATTCCTATTCCCATATCTTTGCCTGAAAGCCCCTAATTGCAAAATTATAATATTTGGAGGTGAGGGGGTGACATTCTCCATTCCAAGGGAAGCTCCAGCTCTCCCTGGCAGACAATTGTCTTTCAAAACCAAGACAGCTGCTTTAAGAGCCCCCGCTCTTGTTGGTTCCTGCTATAACTGCCCTTAAAATTCCAAAATCACTCCTGTTGATTCCAGTACGGAGCCCTGGGGGTGTTTGGGGGTCCTGGGAGGGTTTGGGGGTCCCAGAAGGGTTTGGGGATGCCAAGAGGGTTTTGTAGGTCCCAGGAGGGTTCAGGGGTACCTGGGTGATGCTGATGATGGTGATGTGGACCCCGTGCTGGGTGTAAACATGCATGAGGGGTTCCTGGGGAGGATTTTGCAGATCCTGGGGGTTTTTGGGGTCATGGTGCAATTTTGGAGGTTCCCAAGGGTTTTTCAGGGGTTCTAAAGGGAGGGATTAGGTGATCCCAGGGGGATCCCAGGGCTGTTTTTGGGTACCTGCTGGTGACAGACATGAGGACCCCGTGCCAGGTATGAACCTTCTCAAGGGGGTCTGACAGTGGTGTTGGGAGGTCCTCTGGGAATTTTGATGTCCTGAGAGGGTTTGGGGAGGGAGTCTGTATGGATTTTTGCATTCCTGGGGAGTTTTTTGAGGGTCCCAGGATGTTTTTGTGATCCTGGGGAGGTTGGGGTGTCCCAGAAAGATTTGAGGATTCTTGGGAGGTTTTGGGGATACCTGGGCCATGCTGGTGACAGAGCTGGGGACCCCATGCCAGGTCTGACCCTTCTCACTGTGCACGGGCAGTGTCAGCGTTTTCAGGGAGATCCTGGAGGCCTGAGGGGTCACCCCAAATCCCAGGGGACCTCAAATGCTCAGGGACCCCCTGAACTCCCCTCACTGCTGCATCTGCTGCAGGCAGGGGGGCACCAACACTCGGCCCCACCCCCACCATCACGGGGGGGCAGAAATGGGGGAGGGGCAGGACAGGTCAGGGGGACCCCCAATGTCCTGGGGGATGGGACACGAGGGGAATCCCTGTGGAGGAATGAGGGGGGACCCAGGAGGAATTTGAGGGGGCTGGGTGGGTAATGGGGGAACCCTCAGGTGTCTTGTGGGGCGTGGGGAAGGCAAAGAACAGGGCAACCCCCAGGGTGGGTTTGGGAGAGAACCGGATTGGAGTTTCCATGGCAGTGGGATGGGGATGAGATCTGCCCATGGAATTCCATGGGAATGGGATGGCAGAGAGATCCAGCTACAGAATTCCCATGGAGATGCTACAGCAGCCAGATCCTCCTATGAAGGTCCCATGGCAATTCCCATATTCCCAAATTTTGTCCTCCCAAATCCGACATTCTCATGGTAATTCTACCCTCCCCACCTTTATGCTCCATTGTCACGTTGAGGCACGAAATGAGCACGCAGCACACGCTCAGTCGTCTAAGGCAAAAACAAGAGCTTTATTTACAGTTTTTAGAATTTATAGATTCTCTAAAGTGAGAGTAGATTAGAGGATAATATACCTCCTCTGAATCACACTAGCTAAGTGAACAGTCTGTCAATTT
This sequence comes from Acrocephalus arundinaceus, assembly GCA_021534815.1. NCBI lineage: Eukaryota > Metazoa > Chordata > Aves > Passeriformes > Sylviidae > Acrocephalus > Acrocephalus arundinaceus. Next base: position 10,067 of record JAJEOU010002771.1, read on the forward strand.
TCTCTTCTTCCAAGAAAGAATGTGAAAAACACATAGTGTTTTAGTAAGAAGTGTAAGAATTCTGACTCCAAGAATGTAAACATCAGAAGGCTTTGAAAATCAAAGCGACTCTCCAGTGCCTCCCACCCACATCTGACATATTTCCTGAGACATTCCAGGCAGGTGTGCCCCAGGGGATTTGTTCATTCTTCAGCCTCCATCTCATCCTGTTCCCAGCGTCTCTTGGTGACCTGGGCAGCGCCGTCGGCCACCAGGAATCCCCCAGATCCCGGCTGGAAGGAGAGGAATTCCCGCCTGTCTGAGCCGAGCCGATCGGATCCACAGATGCTCCCATGGGACAGGAGGTCACAGCCGGAAACCTCCTGCAGCGTGTGGAGACCTGGGGAGAGATTGGACCCACGCAGACCCTCGGAATTGTGTCCCAGCCCCACGGAGCCCCATTCCAGCCCTACAGAGCCCCAGAGTCTGATGGAGACCCACAGAGCCTCATCCCATCCGCATGGATGCACATCCCAGTGCCCCAGATCCCTGCCCAGCCCCACGGATCCCCACTGCAGTCCCACAGGTGCCATAGCAGCCTCACAGATCCCCCAGCCCCGGCTCCCCGCTCTGAGCCCCGCTCTGGCTGTGCTGCTCCTGCAGCATCTGCAGCTCCCTGCTGGCCCCGTGCCGGTGCTGCTCCTTGTGCCGGCTCCGGCCATCCCAATATCCCGGCTCGGCTCCGGCCGCCATCCCCGGCGGCTGCGGCTCCGCCCGGCCCCGCTGGCTGTGGCGGCGCTGGAAGGCGATCCCATCCAGGGACCCCATGGACAGGAACTGGGGGAACCCCGGGCCGGGCTCCGACAGCGCCACGGGCAGGGACCGCAGGGAGAGGAGAACTGGGGGACACGGAGATTTGGGGTCTGGGGTATCAGGGGTGAAGGAAGGGGGAACAGGGAGAGCAGGGAGAGAAGGGAAGGGGGTTTGGGGGTTCCAGGATTAAGAAAAGGGAATGGTAGGGGTGGGTAGATGTGGGATAGGTGGGCTTAAAAGGGTCCATTGAGTCAGGAAAGGGAGCTCCAAGGTTCCCCGGTGTCCCCATTCCCATCAAAAGTTTGGAAAACCCAGGATGGCTGGGAATAGGGGTCCCAAGTGTCCTCAGTGATATGGGAAGGAGGGGCAGGGTGCTGGGAAAGGCAGGAGTAGGAGTCCAGGGCTCCCAGAGCCAAAGAAAATGGTGGGCCTGGGAGAGGTGGGGTGGCCAGGAAAAGGGTTTGGGGTCCCGGCGCCAGCGGTGGCTGCTCCCAGTATTGGCCCAGTTTCCCCCGGTGTGGTTCCAGTTTCCTTGGCACTCCCAGTATGAGCCCAGTCACTGCCAGTCCTTCCCAGTTATGATGCAGTTTGCCCCCAGCATGGTCGAGGTTCCTCCCACTTTCATCCACTTGCTCCCAGTTGCCCCATGTCTAGTCCCAGTCACCCCCAGTATGATGCCAGTCTCTCCCAGCATGGTCCCAGTCATGCCCAGTTGCCCACAGTGTAGACCAGTCACTCCAACCTGCTCACAGCAGTTCCCAGCATGGTCCCACTTCTCCCCAGTGTGCCAGTTTGAACACAAAACCAACAGGAGATCCCAAGTAAGAACTGTTCCATGACCCATTTCTCATAACTCTGGGGGATATCTTCTGTTAATGGGCCAGCTGTTCAAACCAGGTGGGGCAGTGTTCTTTATCTCTTCCACCACCCACACTCCCTCCATTGAGATATCTTCTCTTAATGGGCCATTGAGTCTCACTGCATGACTGATCAAATTCCATCATCCCATTGTGAGATGCTCCACCCAAGGGGAGGAGCCAAGCATTCCTACCTGGATATAACCTGAGATTTAATACACCAGAAGCAGCCTGTTTCCACTGGATTCCCAGAGGAACACCAGACCCATCTACACCACCACTGGAGCTTCAGAGGAAAACTGCACACCCTTCCACAGGATCATTGCTTCAACAAAACCACATCTGTGACTCCAGGAGGACTGCAGCCACGATTTGATTGCACTGCTACCAACACCCTGCCTAACCGGGTATCAGGTATTCTGACTCTGTCAGCTTATTTTTTTTACTACTGCATTTTTATTTTGCTTTTCCTACTAAAGCACTGTTATTCCTATTCCCATATCTTTGCTTGAGAGCCCATTCATTTCAAAATTATAATTCAGAGGGAGAGGGTTTATATTTTCCATTTCAAGGGAGACTCCTTCCTTCCTTAGAAGACACCTGTCTTTCCAAACCAAGCTCAGCCCTGATATCTTGGGGGGTCCCTGGGCTTGGTTTCTTAGGAGGGATTTTTGAAGAATGAAGAACTTCAAAGATCAGTGGAAAATGTCCCTTGGGGGTACATTGAGGGTCCTGGTGGTGGCTGACGGTAGAGGCAGCCTGGAGGAGCAGGGGATACTCCCTTGACCCCCTGCAGTCCACAGCCGAGAAAAAGGGGAGAAGGGACCCCAGACACCCCAAAATCCCCCTGCATCCCTAAATGGGGACATGGGTAAGGGGGGAATTTTTCCGATTCCTGGGACTCCCAGCAGCCTGGGGAGGGCTGGGACTGAGTAGATGGGGGACCATCAATACAAGCGTGACCCCCAGCAGTTGGGAAAGGGGTGAACCCCTGAAAACCAAAGGGGAGAGACCAGGGATGGGGAATTCCTTGGAGGCATTTTCAGAGCAGAATATTGGTGTTTGGGAGGTTTATATGGACCCCAGATTCCAGGTGACTTTTAGTGATGGACTTGGTCAGCCAGACCTTCAAACTCAATGTGCTCATCTGTTGTTTTTCCCCAAACCAGGATTTCCCATTCCCAAACCTTGGCCAGATGGAGGTGGAAGCTGTGAGGAAGATGCCCTGGGACAGCGAGGCAGGTGAGGAGGAAGTCACTGCCCCTTTTCCCCATCTCTCCTGCCCCATCACCCAGCCCAGTATGGCCCCCAGGTGCAGGACAACCCCGCTGCCAATGCTGTTTCTACAGGGATTCCCTGGGGGGATCTCCTGTGCCTTTCCTCTGGCATGGAGGAAATTCCATCCTCTCCTTGTCCTTTCCCCCTCCAGTGAAGGAGCTGAGGATGGAGACCAGGGAGGAAAAATCCCCAGAGCAGAACCTCATGGAAGAGGTTGTTTTGAGTGGCTCCCTGGTGCAGGAATCAAACAGGGAGGAAAAGCCCCAGGGATCCAACAGGAGAAGGGGCTCCAAATCCATCCCAGGGTGCTCTGAGGAAGAAAGACCCACCGTGTGCCAGGAACGTGGCCAGAGATTGAGCCAGAGCTCAGACCTGGTGGCCCATGAGCAGCTTCATGACAGGGAGCAGTCCTATGAGTGCTTGGAGTGTGGGAAGAGCTTTAGCAACAACTCCAAACTGATCTGCCACCAGAGGATCCACACCGGGGAACGGCCCTACATGTGTGGGGAATGAGGGAAGGGCTGCAGAGACAGCTCCGGCCTGAATGTCCACCTCAGGACCCACACTGGAGAGAGGCCATATGAGTGTGGGGAATGTGGGATGAGCTTCAACGAAAGCTCCAAACTGATCCGCCACCAGAACATCCACGCTGAGGAAAGGCCGTACAAATGTGGGGAATGCAGGAAGGGCTTCAACCAGAGATCCCAGCTGATCATCCATGAAATGATCCGCACTGGGGAGAGGCCCTATGAGTGTCCCCAGTGTGGGAAGAGCTTTAAGACCAGCTCAGATCTCCTCAAGCACCAGCGCATTCACACAGAGGAGAGGCCCTTCCACTGCCCTGACTGCGGGAAGGGCTTCAAGCGCAACTCCCACCTCATCACCCACCGGCGCATCCACACTGGGGAGAGGCCCTACGAGTGTCCCCAGTGTGGGAAGAGCTTCACCCACAGATCTACCTTGACCCGACACCAACGGAGTCACGAGTAAGGGAAGCCCTGTGAGTGCCCCGACTCTGGGAAGAGCTTCATGTGCATCTCCAACCTCACCCCCATCAGAAGATGCACACCTAGAAGAGCACTACTGACCCACAGTTCCCTGTGATTCATTCTGGGAGGACACCTGTCCCTTTCCCTTCCCCTGGCAATGATGTGAGATGGGATTGAAGGACATGAGCGTCTGGCCATGATCCCTCCACTGTATTTGATCCCATCTCAAGTCATTACCAGGGCTAGGAAAGGGACTCTATCTCTCCCCCAAGGTGAAGGGTGTCCTTTCCAGGCAGGATGGGACGAGCCAGTTGATGTTTTTGTAGTTTTCCTTTTATATTGTTAGTTTTATCCCGTTTGTTATCAATATTGTTTCTGTTCCTGTTTGTTCCTTATCTTGTTTCTGTTCCCATTAAATTGTTCTTATCCCAGCCTGGGATCTTTGCCTTTTGTACTTTCAGTGGGAGGCTGGAGGGTAGCGAGCAGTGTCACTGTTTGAGCGGGAGCACAAAACTGGGGAATCCCATTCCCAAACCCTGGCCCATGGAAACCGAGCATCCCAGCTGGTGCCAGCCCTGGCTGCCCTGGAACAGCCTTGGGAGCGCGTCCCTGGCTGGGGCTGTGGGAACCTCTTCCCTCTGGTGCCCAGGGACAGGATTGGAGGGAAGGGCTGGAGCTGAGTCTGGGCAGGTTTGGGTGGGATCTGAGGAAAAGGTTTTTCCCTCAGAGGCTGCTGGGGCACTGACCAGGCTCCCAGGGAAGGGTCCCAGCTCCAGGGCTCTGGGAGCTCCAGCAGCGTTTGGACAGCGCTGCCAGGCCCAGGCTGGCATTGTTGGGGTGTCCTGTGCAGGGCCAGGAGTTGGACTCGAGGATCCTGGAGACCTCCCAGGGCTTTCTGGGCATGCTAAAGAGCCCTGTGCTCAGAGGCAGTCACAGCCATTCCATGGGGACATCCCAGGGCACCTCGGGCTGCAAAGGCACCCATCTGTCACAGGCACTCACGGGGGCTCCACGGTGACATCCCAGGAGTCCCCAGGCTGCCAAAGAGCCGGGATGTCCCAGACACTCCCAGGGGTTCCTGTCATGGGCAGAGTGGGAGCTTCAGGCAAAAGCTTCATTTCTTCATTGGAGAAACTCCTGCTGAGTCATGAGGTGGAGAAATTACACCCAACAGCCACCATGGATCCTCAGACCCCTCCCGGATGCCCAGACTTTTAAAATTCCATCTAAGAGAGGTGACTGGGAGCGGCTTGGTCCAATCCTAGCTCTGGGCTCTGACACCAGCCCTGAACTAGGGGCCCAGGCCAGGTTTCCATGGCAAACAACCATCACAGTGGATCCAGGCCTTGGTTGCCATGTCCCCAAACCAAGGAACGGGTTCCTTTGGCCGCTGCCATGGCACCAGCCCAGGACAGCAACAGCTCTGCCTGCAAGTGGCCACGGAACCTGGCTGCAGAAATGGCTCCTGGGGCTGCTTTCCAAGGAAACTTGAACTGATCAGGGTTGCTGTGGCACCCAAAGCCAGCAGTGGGGTCAGTGCAGTGTCCATGGCCACAGCCCCTTGCAATGGCCCAGGGCAGCTTGGGATGATGATCCAGCCTCACTCCTGGCCCAGGCCAGGCCTGCAGTGCCCTTCCCCACTGCCTGGCTGCACACAAGCACTTCCAGGGCTCTCTGCAGTTCCCTTGCCCTCACTCTTGCCTCACTCACACACTTCCCAACAACCCAGCTGGAGCTTTGAGCTGCAAGGAGTTCAAAGCTTGTCTGTCCTTCAGCAGTTGGTCTAATTCTGCCTTCAGCCAACTCTGGATTTGTGTTTATTGCAGAACTTCCTGTGTGTCTCAAACATTCCTTGCATGGTTCTGCCTTCGGGAAGGGGAACCTCCTTTTTGTCACCTTGGGCTTGGCACACACTTGACGAAGGTGTCTGAAACTTAGGAGTTTTAGGTTGTTAAAACAGGAAGAAAACCCCTCTTTTGCAGAGTGCAGCCAGTTCTCTGAGCAAAGCAGGTCCCAGGTGAGTGAGGAAAGAAAGGATGGGGTTGGGGGATGTGGAGCAAGGTTTTCCAAACTGGGTCTGACCTGGAGGCACAACTTCTCTGAGGAGGCCAGACCTCCTGAAGAGAGATCCTTGGTCAATATCAATCACTAAATGCTGCAATCACCTCTTGTGTAATTAGAAAAGTGAAAAATTGTGCCCTTTAAAAAAGGAATGCATACTTCCAAATAGTCTTTGAAATATTTGTCCATAACTGCAGAAGGAAATTTTCCTAATGAACTGCACCAGACCAGAGGGAAATCAAGGCACAGCCATGGTTTTTCAGGACTTGCTTGATCCTAATGAGCCCCGTGGTGCATTTGGTGCTGAGCCCTGGAACCTCAGGGCCTGAGAGGAGATTGCACAAACCTTTGCGGGAGTCAAAGTCAGAGGAAATATCCAAAGTGTTCCTCAGCATTCATGGGTCTAACTGATATCCATGCCCAACACAGGCTCTTCATGGAGTCCTTGGAGGAGAGAATTGGAGGCCAGGATTACAGAAAATCCCTCTCAGAGACTCAGTTGAAAAAAAAGGTACTTAAATTAGCCCTGAGTACCTTGAAGCATGAATAAACGCTACTGAGCAATGTTTCTGGCTAAAAATCCCAAGGGACTCATGAAAAAAGATATTGGAGGCCATGATTGAACAAACCTTTCAGTCAGTGTCAAAACCCCCTTCTTTTAAAATCTTCGAGTACCATGAAGTATTAATGAGCCCCACTGAGTGTTGTTACTGACAAAGCCTCTCAAGGGACTCATTAAAGCAGAGAATTGGAGGCCAGGATTGCACAAACCTCTCAGTAACTCCAAGGCAAAAGCCAAACCCAAAGTCCTTGGAAAAACCTGCAGTCCCTGGCAGCATGAAGGAGCCCCCCAGGGCCATTGCTGACCAAGGCTCCTTCCCCAGGGACTCCTTCCAGCACTTCCTGGAGGCCACTGGCATGGGAGGGGGATGCTGAGGGCAGCACAAGGGGCTGACAGTGCCCAGCCTTGCTGGGGCTGTGCCAGGAGGCCCCAGGGCCTCAGGACAAGGGGTCTCCTCAGTGTCCTTGGTGGCACAGAGGCTGCTGTGACACAGGGCACCAAGCCTTGTCTTCTCTTTGTCCCCTCCTGTCATCACTGCCTGCAGTTCTCTGCTCTGCCTGGGGCCTGGGGACACTTTCTGTGTCGTGTCCCTCAGTGGGACCCATTAAAACTTCCAGGAACTTTGGAGTTGGCTTCTGACTTGGAGTTCTGGAGAGGTTTCTTCATCTCCCTCTCAGGGACTGATGTTCAGGGCCTCAGCACAAAGCCCTGAGAGGGTCATTAAAGTCCTTGTGCTGTGTCTGTGCTAATGAGCAGAGCTGAGATCATGGAACAGAGTGCGATCCTGGTAACCAAGAAGAGCTTAAAAACACATTTCTCTGGATGAGCAGCTCTTTTGCCAGCCCAGCAGGGCTGGGGCACTGCCTGCAGCCACCCCGGGCACAGCACAGAGGCACAGAGAGCTTCAATCACTCAGGGCTGGGAAGGGGCTGAGAAGGGACTGGGGGAGAATCACTGCCAGCCCTTGGCACAGGAACCTCTGGCTGCAGGACAATGCAGCTGCAGCTCCTGCAGGGATCTCCTCAAGCTGCAACATCCCAATGCCTACAGACTCTGTGAGTACATTCTCTGATGATCTCTTGTGTAGAGCAGCCAGGGGTGCCCAGGGCTGTGGTGCAGAGCAGGGTCCTGCAGCCCAGGGCGCTGTGCTGGCCCAGGGACTCTGCTGCCTGCCAGGGACAGCTCTCAGCCGGCCCGGGGAGCTGCTGCCAGCGCTGGGGAGAAGCTGTGGGGGGAAGGAGCCACCCTGAGCAGGGCAGATGCTGCTGCTGCTGCTGCTGCTGCTGCTGCTGCTGCTGCTGCTGCTGCTGCTGCTGCTGAGAGGGGCTGTGTGGGGCAGGGCTGCTCCCAGCTCCACACCATCCTGGGCACAGCTGCGGAGGACACTTGCCAAAAGAAGGTAAGCCTGGCATTGCTGCGAAGATCAGGAGCTTTCCTGAGAGTGTTTTCATTTTTCTGCTTGGAGAAGGATGGAAAAGTTGTGGTGAAGACAAAAAGATTTTTATTCTTTATACATTTTTCATATATTTGTAGCTCTGTTAACTACTATTATATAGTTATAAAACTATAATCGTTAATTACCTCTATTGAACTACTATTACATACTATATAACTATACTCTCTAATTAACTCTGATATGTCTCTCACCCTTTCTCATAGATTTTAGAACAATTGGCAGACCTTCTAAATACATTCCTGAAATACTCTATAGTCTTATTATCAGGAAGAGGACCTACAAGAAGAACATTTTGGTTTTTAACCAGAGTGTGACAGTCACAAAAAAAAGGGGAGCAAAGAAGCCCTTGGACCTGCTCCAATGGGTTGACCCAGGTGTGTATAACTGGGGCAACTGAATCTCCTATTACATATTCCTATTAAATATCCTAATAAATAAAACTTAAAAAATTGTTTAATTCAGTGGCTGGCTAAGCCCCATCCACTCTGGGACACCTGGAAGCTTCCAATAAAGGTCTGGTTGTTACTTTACTGTTCTTACACTTTTAAAAAGTTTTTTTTCTATTTTAGTCACAGGCAACAGGAGGATGAGAGAAGCAGAACAGGAACTGTAATCACAGAATCACAGTACATTCTGAGTTAGAAAGGAACACAAAAAATCATAAAAGTAATTTTTCAAAATTTACAGAGACTCTCTGCCGGCTGTCTCTGCTCCGTCTGTGATCTGGTGCTCTCAGGGAGGCTCTGGCCTTTGCAGCAGCTGAGTCAGGCACTGCCCTTGGCATTCCTGCCAGGCAGCTGTGGCCATGGCAATGGGGTGTCCAAGCTTCCCTGGGACCTGTGGGGCTGTGGGCAAAGCAGTCCATGGCAAAGGGAAATGAGCTGAGCCCCCTCCCTGAGATCCCATCATGGGCACACCCGGGGATCTCCTTGCTGTGTCCTTCCCAGCTCTGAGCTGCCCTCCTGGCTGCAAATCTGTTGCAGAGCCCCTGGGAGTTCCCTGAATGTGCCACGGGGAAGTGCAGAGATGCCAGAGCTGAGGAAATGCTGCTGGGTTTGCCAAGGGAGCCGGGAGTGTCCTTGCAGAAGGGGTGCTGAGACCTTGCCCAGAGCCCTTTGGAGAGGGTGAGACATTGAGGGATCCCTGTGCTCTGGGCAGGGTCTGGTTTATGCCAGGGTGACAGGGGAGTGTGATTGTGCTCTGATTGCAGCCAAAGCTGCAAACCCAGGGCAGTTGGGAACAAGCCCATCCAGCCCCTCACCTTCCCTGAGCAACAGGGAATCCTTTGCCTCTCTCATCTCTCAATGGCAAACTGTGAGTGCAGCAGAAATGCTGGGGATTTCTGACTTTAGAGAAACAGGAATGAAGTAGGGGAAGGAAAATAATGACTGAAATTCCTTCCTCCTACTCCATTGTCCTTTAATAGATGAGAACCCGTGTCATAAAGATGGCGTGACACAAGCCTGATCACATGGGTCCTGGTAAGGAGGGTACTTCTACCATTCTGATTCATATCGGCGGATGAAAGAGAAGATCCAGCCTGGTCGCCTGCAACCTGCCACATGGCTCAGCAAACACCTTCAGGGCAAACAGAAGGATAGGAAGGGATGGGCTCCTGGAGGGCCCCACGCACAGGCCTGGCTGCTCCTGGGCACACTCAGACAGGCACAAACTTGGAGCCAGGCTAGGGACCTTGGGGATAAGGGTTCGCCAGAGCAGGAACTAGAGGGCGGTGTGAGTCACAGCGGACAGTCTGCAGGGTGGTGCGCGCAGGTGTTGCTGAAGAGCAGCCTGCTGCACTGAGCTTGGTCGCCTGTCCTTTCTCCATGAACAGGTAGTCCGATGGGGCAGAAGACAGAGCAAATGTCCAACAGCAGGCTCCATCAAGCCACTTCTCCTGCTGCGGCCGGGTTGGCAGAACAACGCGGCAGCTTCAGCTCCTGCACTTCTGCCTCTTCCCTGGGCATCTGCCCGGCTGCCCTCCTGGTAAGGAAGGCACGGCGGTCTCATCAGTGCAAGGGCGCCTGAAGCGCTGCAAGAGCCAACGGCTCCTGCACAGTGCTGTGCTCACCAGTGGAGTGTTTGGGGTGCCGGGCGGTTGCTGTGGTGCCAGTGGGTTCCTGGAGGTTTGGGGTGAGTGTGCAGTGCTGGGCACTGGCCCTGGGCAGAGCAGCCTCGGCTGAGTGCAGGGGGAGGCCTGAGGAGGCTCTGGAGGCACCAAGTGCTCCTGGCAGGATCAGCTGTGCCAGGGAAGCCCTTGTGCAAGCAGGCCGGTGGTGGTGGGTGAGTTACTCGTAGCCTGTGAGCCGGGCAGCGCGTAAAACTCTTCACTTGCAGTCAGACCTTCAAAGAAGATCTTGTTTCTTTCTAGATGCAGTCAGACCTTCAGAGAAGCTCTTGTTTCTTTCTGGATGATGGGGAAATGTTGGACAATTCCACTAAGCCATCTCTGTGTTAGAATATCCTCCTTTCCTCATTGTTTGACCCATGTTATTTTTACTGCCATAGCATTGTATCTATCAAAAGAGTGTTGTAGAAATCAGTTGCTTTCATGGTGCAATGCAGTGTATAAATGACATGGCAGATTTGTGTGATATGTTCTGGTAGTAATGACATTTCTTCTGGAAATGATTATTTTAGGGTTCTTGTAGGTGGAAATAAGTGTTCTTTCAGCTTTAATGAAATGCTTCAAAAGATGGTGTTGGGTCTAGGCAAGCTTGACTTGTGTCATGAGGGCATTCTGGGCTAGGATGTGTTGCAACAAATGGTGTTTGTCATTTTCCACTTAATTTTAAATTCTGTCAAATAATGTGGGTGGCTTGGTAGTTTAAGATGTGAGAGATCTGAGTTCAAAGCGTGGTTTATTTTGCTTTTTGTGCACTTTGTGCAGCTTTTTAAAAGATGCTGGTCATCCGTTGGTGTTTTGTTTAGAAGCTCTTCATTGCTCTGCCTTTTGTAAGCTGAAGTGTAATATCGACAAGAGCAGTACTTGATGTTGCAAAGAAGGCACTTTCAGTATCACTGTGGCATGTGATGAAAATTCTGCTAGTTTAAGGTTAAAAAGCTATTCTCTAAGTTTTTGTAGAGTTTAAATGCATATGATTTCCTAATTTACCAAAATAATATTACTCTGGTCCTTTATCCCATATTAACTGTGTGAGGAGCTGGCTAAGAGAGCTCCAAGTGGTGGTGTGTGGGAAAACAGGATGCTGTGTCCAGGCCCGCAGAGCACCTTTGAGCATGTTCATTGTTGAACTGGAAATAATGATAACATTTCAATGACTTGTATTGGGGATGAGAAAAATGACAGGTTTGGTAAATGGAGAGATGAAGCCTGAGGCAGAATAACTGGGCCATTTAGTGAGCTGTGCTAATACAAACGAATGTAAATTTGCTCAAAGCAGGGGCTGTCTTGGGTTACAAGGTCCTGACCACTGATTCAAAATCATTGTGAATATTTGGTTTGACTCTTTGGCAGACCAAAACCTGAGTGATGATAAACTCATGGGAAAGGTAGAATTTAGTTGTAGCAGAGGGGCATTTGGTGCTAATACTGGTGACATCCCACTTAAATGGTCAATGCAGTGTGAAAGGATTTTGAGAAAAACCAGGAAGTGTCAAGGGGAGAGAAGAAATAGTCCAGAAATGGTGGAATGTGCTCTACTAGAGAGCACATCTGCAACAGTGACAGGGTTGGAGTCTTGGTTTGCTGTATTTTGGTGTTGTTGGTTTTCCTAATTTTTGTGGATAAAATTCAAGGGAATGCATTATGTCCTTGTTTTTCACCCTCTGTATTGATCTAAGATGGAAATCCAGTGTACAAATGGAACTGTACTTTGGAAAGGCTGGAAATTTTGAGCTAAATTGGAGCCTTTATTTGTAATTAACTTTCAGCTGTGAGAAACATTTTTGGTAGAGATGCAGTAAATGGTTTTGCAGGTAACTGTGGATCTTAAAGTGAAAGTGCAAGTTCCTTATGTGCAAGATATTTGGATTTCAGATAGGAACAAACTCTAATAACTTGTAGTGTGAAGGTAATCATGGTCATGGATTTTTGTTTTCTAGCCCAAAGCTCACATCATCTCTTATGAGCCTGGCAGCCAGACTGTGTTGTACAGGTGATCGCTTCTGAAATGATTTCCCATTTGATAAGTGCAGCCAGGAGCTCTGATCCATTATCAGTGCAGTTGCTCAGTATCTTCATTACAAGAATCTGTGTTTCTGGTTCTGTTTTTGCAGTTCTGATCATAGCAAGAAATAAGTCAAACCTTGTGCCTCCTTTGGCTCTGAGCTGTCACAAATCTGAATTCCAGCCATATGGAATTGTTCAGGCAATTGTCTCTAGTTGCTGTTGTTCAGCCAGTTTCTGGCATTTGGGGTTTTTGCCACCTTAACCCGCTTTTGTGCTAGCAATGCCTTGCAATTAAGTAATGATTCTTTTCTCCCCTTCCTTGTATGTTCTGCCCTCTGGATAAATACGGAGTTGGAAAAAGAGTGTGTCATATTTTACTGCAACCTTGCATGGTAGGGTGACTCTCTTAAAAGATTTGCATCTCTGTAGTGCAGCAGGAATGTTTTTTGCTGCATATATAAGTGAAAGTGTTCAAATTTTCATTTTATCAACTTTGTGGATGATTTCTGCCAGTAAATTGCACAGAGGAGGATTTTATTGTGTATACAAGTTCCAAGCTTTATTGTCCTGAACAAATGGTGATTCTACCTGTATTAGAGTTCAGGCTGGCTGAAGTTTGTGCTGCAGTCCATGGTTCCTTACAATATCCATGTCAGCCCTGTGTTTTTACTGTATTAGAAATGAGTGTCTGTGTAGTGAACTGGAAACATTTGTTTCACTTTTAATTTTAGAATCCCTCAGATTTTTGGTGTGATTCCTTGAAGTTTGATCATGTTTTTTGGAACAGCAATTCTATACCCTGGTGTAATTATCAACACAAAAACTGGCAGAGTTAAGCTTGGTTTTGTTCTACTTGTTGGTAGAGGGCACTTGATTTCCTCCATCTTCCAGTCTGCTTTGTAGCTACCATAAAAAACAAGGTGCTGTAGGTAAGGGCCAACAGGACTCCTGAAATGGCAGCAAAACACCTTTTCTGTCAGTGGGAGGGAAGTAGCATGCCAGTGCAAGGTGACCCTGCAGTTACTGGGTACTTTGTGCTGTCAGTAAAGGAATTCCAGTGATAAGAGACTGTGTAAATCCAGTTTTCACAGACATATGGCTGCACTTGAAGTGTTTCTTGAAGCACTGTGTGGAGTCTTTGTACAGGGAAATTTCCTTTCTCCCAATGTATTTTTATTTCTTTTAACACCAAAAGGTTTTCACATGAATATGAACAGTGGGATAAGACACCAGGCTCCCATTTCAAATGTGTTTTAGAGCATTTGTCAGAATGGGTTTATTTGAGAGTGTGAATTAGAGAAGCCAGTTCCCCAGTAACCTCCTTCATAAGCAAGCTGCAATCTGTCTCTCTATTCACTTAGCATCATAAGAAATTCATTTTCCAGCAATAAGCTTTTTAACTGACTTTTCTTTCTTCTCAATATTAGAACAATGAAACAAGATCATCTAACATTCAGTCCTATTCAGATAGTCCTAAAGTACAATGGGCACATCAGTGGTGACATCAAATTTATTCCAAAGGAGAGGCTGTTTTAGGTAGTGTTATATAATGTGAGATTGTGGTAGTAATAAAACATGAGTAGTTCTATTAAAATTTTCCCTGAAGATGCTCCAAACGTATGAAGAGCCATCCCTCTGTCCCTTAACACAGGAAAAGAAAGAAAGTTGGTAAAGGAGCTTCCAGAGAGTAATGGAAAGATTGAGAGCAAGTTGGCAGCAGAATGAAATGGAAGGTTTTGGCTGAGTCTTCACTTTTGCTGCCAGGGATTTCTTTAATTTCAAGATGACCCATGGACAATTCAGACTGACAGTTCAAAAGGCTGTTGCTGCTGGAGAATGACTGAGCATTCTTGGAAAAACTCTGATCCTAAAAAACAGAATTTGCAATCATATCTAAACCTAAACCATTTTATCTTCTTTTTTGATTCAGTTTATATTTATTACTGTCATAAATCCTAGTGTACTCAGCAGAGACTACTTGAATGTGTTATCTGGAAAATCCATCACATCTCCCTGAATAGGCCAACTGTAGAGCCAATGTCTCCTGCTTGTGGCATTTAGGGAATATAAAAGAAGTTCTGACCAAGGCCAGGGGAAATGGTGGTTTCTAGAAAACATAAACCAAATGAGGTTTTTTGTGCCAAGTCTGTTCCTTGTATGCTTGTCTTGGAGCAGAATACCACAGTTGGCATCCGAACTTGCAGAGCCCCAGAAATGTTTGTAGTATTTGTATCTTAGAGTAATCAGGAATATTGATAAATAAGTTGTTTTCTGGCCATGGTGCTTCCAGATGTCTGGCTTGGGGTCAGGTCTGAACCAGAAGCTGAGGAGCTGCTGTTGATGATGCACTAACTTGAGTTGCTAAGCTACTGGGTTAGGGTGAGTCTACCACTCTGTTTCTGGCTTTTTGGTAGTCTCCAAAAGGCTTTGTCCAGCCACAGAAAGCCTGTAGTCACTGCAAGCCCACGAGTCCTTGGCAGTCCAATTAGACAGATAATTTCCTGTCTGTATGCAGAGCTGTGTCATTTAGGGAAATATGTGGCTGCTAAACCAGATCCAGGGAAGTTGTATACCTGCAAACTGGCAAAAAGGATCTACTGATGTTATATAGAAATGAACCTAGAATCTGTGAAGTTCTTCAGAGTTGTGTTCTTTAAACCAGCATAAAGCAATGTTCATGTTAAGCTGTATTTTTTATTTCCATGAGTTGCAGTTAATGACAGTAATGTGTTATTATCAGAGTGATAAAAACAGATTAATTTTAAAAGAAACCTTGTCATTAGTGTTATGCTGCAGAGTTGAGGAGGTTATGCTAAATATTTGTTTGCTTAGATGCAGGATAGAGTGATACTGGTCTATTATAAAAATACTTGTAAATATTAAATATAACATAAACACTTTCTGCTGCTCAGTTCCATCAAATGTCTAATTTTCTACTGTAGCTGGAAATTTCTTCTGTAATTACAGCACATTCAAATTGTCCATGCAGCCATTTCCATGAAATTTCATGTATGGAGTACTGCTGTGAAGAGCTTGTCATTAAAGAAAGCTGCAGTCTGACGTCTCTTAATGAAAGCAGTACAGAGCTGGCGGGGGGCTTCTCTGTGGGGTTGTTTGGGAATTTTCTTTGGTTCCTGGTTGTCTTTCTGCTGCATGATTGTACAGTCAGGAATGCTGTCAGGGTCATTCTGTTCAGAGGTGTGTGTTGTGCATCACTCAGTAGCTGTCAGAGTCATCTCCTGTGGACTCTTGGCCAATGTCAGCTGTTGTCATGTTCTCTCTGATACCACTGTGGTTGCCATGAGCTGGAGAATTCAACTTCATGAACCTTAGGAATCTGAGCAACAGGAAGTGTTTCTGTTATATTTAATATTTACAAGTATTTTTAGAATAGACCAGTATTCATATGCCTACAGCCAGGAGCATGCACACCTCATCTCACTGAGTGAGCACGGGGGACCTGCAAGTCCACAATGATTCTGGCATTTCACTCTGTGGTTTACAAGCAGCTGCATCTCATGTTTTTTAGCAAGACTCAAACACAGCAAGAACAATCACATCTTTCCTAAGACAATGAGCCCTTGTTAATTCCTCATTATCCTTACTAAGAGAACCTAGGAAACCAAGCTTTATCTTGTAAATGGATAAGCAAAAAGAGAGCAAAATTTTTCCTAAGAGCTATATGGGAATAAAATAACTGAATCCATTTCAAATTATTCATGCATAAAACCTTGCAAAGCAGGCATGAAAACAGTCATGCCTAGGCACAAAGTATTTATGCTGAGAAATGCAATCTTTCACTTGCAATCAGTTAAGTTAATAAAAATCTTTCAAAACTTCCTCAGTATTTTTCACTTTTCAAATCCACATTTAATAACATCCATCAAGATTCAATAGCAGACAAGCACAGCAACACAAATGAAAAACTGCCTCTCTGAAGCAGACAGTTTAATTCTTAGTACGCAAGACAAGCAAACAAAACTAAAAGCAATAACTAAAAGTAGGCACTATTTTCTCTCTGAGAAAGGCATTCTTTATTTTTTATATATATTATTTATCCCTAGAAAAATACATGAAAGAGAGAAGAAAAAATATGTTTTTTAGAAACAACATCCCTAAACATATTAACTTTTTGCCACCAGCCTTTGAAATTCTTCTCCAACAGAGAACCAACATCATGGAAGAAGGCAGGAAATTCCAGACCAGAATTAAATCAAGTAAACAAAGGAGGATGCCAAATTTCAGATTCCTAAGGTTCATGAAGTTGAATTCTCCAGCTCATGGCAACCACAGTGGTATCAGAGAGAACATGACAACAGCTGACATTGGCCAAGAGTCCACAGGAGATGACTCTGACAGCTGCTGAGTGATGCACAACACACACCTCTGAACAGAATGACCCTGACAGCATTCCTGACTGTACAATCCTGCAGCAGAAAGACAACCAGGAACCAAAGAAAATTCCCAAACAACCCCACAGAGAAGCCCCCCGCCAGCTCTGTACTGCTTTCATTACGAGACGTCAGACTGCAGCTTTCTTTAATGACATGCTCTTCACAGCAGTACTCCATACATGAAATTTCATGGAAATGGCTGCATGAACAATTTGAATGTGCTGTAATTACAGAAGAAATTTCCAGCTACAGTAGAAAATAGACATTTGATGGAACTGAGCAACAGAAAGTGTTTATGTATATTTAATATTTACAAGTATTTTTATAATAGACCAGTATCACTCTATCCTGCATCTAAGCAAACAAATATTTAGCATAACCTCCTCAACTCTGCAGCATAACACTAATGACAAGGTTTCTTTTAAATTAATCTGTGTTTTATCACTCTGATAATAACACATTACTGTCATTAACTGCAACTCATGGAAATAAAAATACACTGCTTAACATGAACATTGCTTTATGATGGTTTAAAGAACACAACTCTGAAGAACTTCACAGCCTCTAAGTTCATTTTTAGATAACATCAGTAGATCCTTTTTGCCCGTTTGCAGGTATACAACTTCCCTGGATCTGGTTTAGCAGCCACATATTTCCCTAAATGACACAGCTCTGCATACAGACAGGAAATTATCTGTCTAATTGGACTGCCAAGACTCGTGGGCTTGCAGTGACTACAGGCTTTCTGTGGCTGGACAAAGCCTTTTGGAGACTACCAAAAAGCCAGAAACAGAGTGGTAGACTCACCCTAACCCAGCAGCTTAGCAACTCAAGTTAGTGCATCATCAACAGCAGCTCCTCAGCTTCTGGTTCAGACCTGACCCCAAGCCAGACATCTGGAAGCACCATGGGCAGAAAACAACTTCTTTATCAATATTCCCTGAATTACTCTAGATACAAATACTACAAACATTTCTGGGGCTCTGCAGAGTTCGGATGCTAACTGTGGTATTCTGCTCCAAGACAAGCATACAAGGAACA
The DNA here is from genome assembly GCA_021534815.1 of Acrocephalus arundinaceus. Taxonomy (NCBI): domain Eukaryota; kingdom Metazoa; phylum Chordata; class Aves; order Passeriformes; family Sylviidae; genus Acrocephalus; species Acrocephalus arundinaceus. Next base: position 27,629 of record JAJEOU010002771.1, read on the forward strand.
GACTTGGCACAAAAACCTCATTTGGTTTATGTTTTCTAGAAACCACCATTTCCCCTGGCCTTGGTCAGAACTTCTTTTATATTCCCTAAATGCCACAGCAGGAGCATTGGCTCTACAGTTGGCCATTCAGGGAGATATGATGGATTTTCCAGATAACACATTCAAGTAGTCTCTGCTGAGTACACTAGGATTTATGACAGTAATAAATAAAACTGAATCAAAAAAGAAGATAAAATGGTTTAGGTTTAGATATGATTGCAAATTCTGGTTTTTAGGATCAGAGTTTTTCCAAGAATGCTCAGTCATTCTCCAGCAGCAACAGTCTTTTGAACTGTCAGTCTGAATTGTCCATGGGTCATCTTGAAATTAAAGAAAATCCCTGGCAGCAAAAGTGAAGACTCAGCCAAAACCTATCCATTTCATTCTGCTGCCAACTTGCTCTCAATCTTTCCATTACTCTCTGGAAGCTCCTTTACCAACTTTTCTTTCTTTTCCTGTGTTAAGGGACAGAGGGATGGCTCTTCATACGTTTGGAGCATCTTCAGGGAAAATTTTAATAGAACTACTCATGTTTTATTACTGCCACAATCTCACATTATATAACACTATCTAAAACAGCCTCTCCTTTGGAATAAATTTGATGTCACCACTGATGTGCCCATTGTACTTTAGGACTATCTGAATAGGACTGAATGTTAGATGATCTTGTTTCTTTGTTCTAATATTGAGAAGAAAGAAAAGTCAGTTAAAAAGCTTATTGCTGGAAAATGAATTTCTTATGATGCTAAGTGAATAGAGAGACAGATTGCAGCTTGCTTATGAAGGAGGTTACTGGGGAACTGGCTTCTCTAATTCACATTCTCAAATAAACCCATTCTGACAAATGCTCTAAAACACATTTGAAATGGGAGCCTGGTGTCTTATCCCACTGTTCATATTCATGTGAAAACCTTTTGGTGTTAAAAGAAATCAAAAATACATTGGGAGAAAGGAAATTTCCCTATACAAAGACTCCACACAGTGCTTCAAGAAACACTTCAAGTGCAGCCATATGTCTGTGAAAACTGGATTTACACAGTCTCTTATCACTGGAATTCCTTTACTGACAGCACAAAGTACCCAGTAACTGCAGGGTCATCTTGCACTGGCATGCTACTTCCCTCCCACTGACAGAAAAGGTGTTTTGCTGCCATTTCAGGAGTCCTGTTGGCCCTTACCTACAGCACCTTGTTTTTTATGGGAGCTACAAAGCAGACTGGAAGATGGAGGAAATCAAGTGCCCTCTACCAACAAGTAGAATAAAACCAAGCTTAACTCTGCCAGTTTTTGTGTTGATAATTACACCAGGGTATGGAATTGCTGTTCCAAAAAACATGATCAAACTTCAAGGAATCACACCAAAAATCTGAGGGATTCTAAAATTAAAAGTGAAACAAATGTTTCCAGTTCACTACACAGACACTCATTTCTAATACAGTAAAAACACAGGGCTGACATGGATATTGTAAGAAACCATGGACTGCAGCACAAACTTCAGCCAGCCTGAACTCTAATACAGGTAGAATCACCATTTGTTCAGGACAATAAAGCTTGGAACTTGTATACACAATAAAATCCTCCTCTGTGCAATTCACTGGCAGAAATCATCCACAAAGTTGATCAAATGAAAACTTTGAACACTTTCACTTTATATATGCAGCACAAAACATTCCTGCTGCACTACAGAGATGCAAATCTTTTGAGAGAGTCACCTATACCATGCAAGGTTGCAGTAAAATATGACACACTCTTTTTCCAACTCCGTATTTATCCAGAGGGCAGAACATACAAGGAAGGGGAGAAAAGAATCATTACTTAATTGCAAGGCATTGCTAGCACAAAAGCGGGTTAAGGTGGCAAAAACCCCAAATGCCAGAAACTGGCTGAACAACAGCAACTAGAGACAATTGCCTGAACAATTCCATATGGCTGGAATTCAGATTTGTGACAGCTCAGAGCTAAAGGAGGCACAAGGTTTGACTTATTTCTTGCTATGATCAGAACTGCAAAAACAGAACCAGAGACACAGATTCTTGTAATGAAGATACTGAGCAACTGCACTGATAATGGATCAGAGTTCCTGGCTGCACTTATCAAATGGGAAATCATTTCAGAAGCGATCACCTGTACAACACAGTCTGGCTGCCAGGCTCATAGAGATGATGTGAGCTTTGGGCTAGAAAACAAAAATCCATGACCATGACCTTCACACTACAAGTTATTAGAGTTTGTTCCTATCTGAAATCCAAATATCTTGCACATAAGGAACTTGCACTTTCACTTTAAGATCCACAATTACCTGGAAAACCATTTACTGCATCTCTACCAAAAATGTTTCTCACAGCTGAAAGTTAATTACAAATGAAGGCTCCAATTTAGCTCAAAATTTCCAGCCTTTCCAAAGTACAGTTCCATTTGTACACTGGATTTCCATCTTATATCAATACAGAGGGTGAAAAACAAGGACATAATGCATTCCCTTGAATTTTATCCACAACAATTAGGAAAACCAACAACACCAAAATACAGCAAACCAAGACTCCAACCCTGTCACTGTTGCAGATGTGCTCTCTAGTAGAGCACATTTCCACCATTTCTGGACTATTTCTTCTCTCCCCTTGACACTTCCTGGTTTTTCAAAATCCTTTCACCTGAATTGACCATTTAAGTGGGATGTCACCAGTATTAGCACCAAATGCCCTCTGCTACAACTAAATTCTACCTTTCCTATGAGTTTATCATCACTCAGGTTTTGTCTGCCAAAGAGTCAAACCAAATATTCCAATGAATTTTGAATCAGTGGTCAGGACCTTGTAACCCAAGACAGCCCCTGCTTTGAGCAAATTTACATTCGTTTGTATTAGCACAGCTCACTAAATGGCCCAGTTATTCTGCCTCAGGGCTTCATCTCTCCCATTTACCAAACCTGTCATTTTTCTCATCCCCAATACAAGTCATTAAAATGTTATCATTATTTCCAGTTCAACAATGAACATGCTCAAAGGTGCTCTGCGGGCCTGGACACAGCATCCTGTTTTCCCACACACACCACTTGGAGCTCTCTTAGCCAGCTCCTCACACAGTTCATATGGGATAAAGGACCAGAGTAATATTATTTTGGTAAATTAGGAAATCATATGGCATTTAAACTCTAAAAACTTAGAGAAAGCTTTTTAACCTTAAACTAGCAGAATTTTCATCACATGTCCACAGTGATACTTAAAGTGCCTTCTTTGAAACATCAAGTACTGCTCTTGTCGATATTACACTTCAGCTTACAAAAGGCAGAGCGATGAAGAGCTTCTAAACAAAACACCAACGGATGACCAGCATCTTTTAAAAAGCTGCACAAGGTGCACAAAAAGCAAATAAACCACGCTTTGAACTCAGATCTCTCACATCTTAAACTACGAGCCACCCACACTATTTGACAGGATTTAAATTAAGTGGAAAATGACAAATGCCATCAGTTGCAACACATCCTAGCCCAGAATGCCCTCATGACACAAGTCAAGCTTGCCTAGACCAACACCATCTTTTGAAAGCATTTCATTAAAGCTGAAAGAACACTTATTTCCACCTACAAGAACCCTAAAAAAATTCCAGAAAAATGTCATTTACCAGAACATATCACAAATCTGCCAATTCATTTATAAACTGCACTGCACCATGAAAGCAACTGATTTCTACAACACTCTTTTTGATAGATACAATGCTATGGCAGTAAAAATAACATGGGTCAAACAATGAGGAAAGGAGGATATTCTAACACAGCGATGGCTTACTGGAATTGTCCAACATTTCCCCATCATCTAGAAAGAAACAAGAGCTTCTTTGAAGGTCTGACTGCAAGTGAAGAGTTTTACATGCTGCCCGGCTCACAGGCTACGAGTAACTCACCCACCACCACCGGCCTGCTTGCACAAGGGCTTCCCTGGCACAGCTGATCCTGCCAGGAGCACTTGGTGCCTCAGAGCCTCCTCAGGCCTCCCCCTGCACTCAGCCCGAGGCTGCTCTGCCCAGGGCCAGTGCCCAGCACTGCACACTCACCCCAAACCCTCCAGGAACCCACTGGCACCACAGCAACCGCCCGGCACCCCAAACACTCCACGCACAGCAACCCATGGTGAGCACAGCAACAGCCTGGCACCCCAAACATGCCCACCACCGCTGCCTCCTGGGAAACAGATGCACAACCCAGCAATAGGATTGCCATTTTTTCTTGCACCAAAGACACAGGCTGCCATTGCTACGAAAGATACAGATTCAACCCAAACACCAATGATTTCATTCTGAAGCCAACCACCTCTGATTCAGCTAAGAGAATCATCCTCATTTCTGTGAAGATAAGTTCTGCTTCTTCAACCATTCATTCCCAAGTTGAATCCAAATAACTTACATATAGCTAATTGCTATTTCTCTAAAGAATATCCACACATACCTGGAAAACCATTTACTGAATCTCTACAATAAAAATGTTTTTCACAGCTGAAAGTTAGGTACAACTACAGACTCTAATTTAGCTCCAAATTCCCAGCCTTCCCAAAGTACAGTTTTATTTCTACTCTAATATTCCATCTTCTATCAATACATAGGATGTAAATACAAGTACTTAATGCATTCAGTTTTGGTTAATTTTTTAAACCCAAATGAGAAAGAAAGAACAAGCCCAGACTCCAACCTGGTCACTGTTACAGATATGCTCTCAGACAGACACATTTCCTCCATTTTTTTTTTGACTATTTCCTCGCTCCTCTCAATACTCTTCATATTGTTTTCAAAATCTTTGCACAGTGATTTGACCATTCAATTTCAGTATCACCAGTACTGGTACCAAATATCTCCCCTGACAGAACCATATTCCACCTTTCCTGTGCTTCACTTGGGTCTTGTTTGCAAGAGTCACACCAAATATTCACACTGGATTTTGAAGCATTGCTCAGAGAGGACCTTGTCACCCAAGAAAGCCCAAACAGATGCAGAACCAGGAATAGGATTGACTTTATCAGCAGTACCACAGACAGGCTGCCACTGCTACCAAAGACAAAGACTGAACCAAAATCCCATCAATTTCAATCCGCTGCCAACTTGTTCTCAATCTCTGCTTTAGTCCTCTTCCAACTTTTTTTTCTTTTTTCAGTATTAAGGAAAAGAGGATGCCTTCTCATTTATGAGGAGAATTTGCAGAGCTAATTTCAATAGAACTACTCATGATTATCATTGCCTCAATTTTACAACACTATAAAATGGCATCTCCAATCAAATAAATTTGCTGTCACCATTTATCTGCCCACTGCTCTTCACAAAAACCAGATGAAGACCATCTACTAGGTCTACTCGTTTTATCATTCCAATAGTGAGAAGAAAGAAGTCAGTTAAGAAGCAAACTGCTCAAAAATTCATGTTCTATGTCAATAGAAAAGGCATATTTCAGCTTACTTTGAAGGGTACTTACTGGTGACCCTAATTCATACTCACAAATAAACTCTGAATGCTCCAAAAGACACATTTTAAATGTGACTCTGATGGCTTATTCCAGTAATTAAATGGTTATGAAAAACTTTTGTTTGCATTAAGAAAGAGAAGTATAAATACACTAAGAGAAAGGGAAATATGCACAATTTCTTTCCCCATCTGGTTGGGAACAGGTACACCAACACAAGCCTGATACACAAATATCATGTTTAACATACACAAGACAGTTGCCTGGATCAACCTGCACAAAAAAGGAAATAAATGCCACTTTCATGTTAGACCTCTCATCTGCTGTTTAAACCAACCAGTCAACAACACTATTGGAGAGGATTTAAAAGTACATCCAAGTAAAAGGCATTATTTCCTTTCTTCAATCAGCTACAAGCCCTCGAGATTCTTTCCAACTCCATGCAGTGCTGAAAGGACTGGAAAGCACTCAATATCCATGGATGTCTGTGCTGTGTAACTGGAGACACTGCTCTTTTTCCTCAGTGAGTCTGCAGCACTACTGGAACAGTCCTGAGGTCTAGCAAACCACTTCCCTAACCTTTCCCTGAATAAGAATCTGACCTTTCTGAACTGATATTCTTCATGTGATTTCCGTTTGTCTTCATTTACAGCTAAAATAACCATCTTCATGTCTATGAAGATGACATCTATTTCAGATGCCATTTATTCCAAACTTGAATGCAAATAACTAGCCTATAAATAACTATCAGACAGATTAATAATGTGAATGCCTATTTGAAGTACTTTTTTATTCTTTTATGTTTAGGGAATTTTAACCTCAAATACAGTTTTTGAATTAGTAATATTCAATTCTATAGAGAGATTATAACTCTTTAGGATTCTTCTGTAGGCACAGTGTAAGCACCAAGAACCCAAATCCAGATTAATACATAGACAGAACACTTGGAACACCACATCCTTGATTGGGCAGAGGTACAAAATTCCCAGGACACAAACCCTTTAAAAGCAGAACCACACATTATAGCATTGCTGAGAAAATCCAGGCTACAATATGAAATATTAGTTCCCTTTCTAGCCCCAATCCTAGCTAGCTCAGTTTCTCAGGGCTTTTAGGGTAATATATTTCATAGAGACAGAAAAAAGATATCAAAAAGGTGGCTCTCACCCCTCACCTTCAGTCCATGCTTTATTCTCCCATGTGGTATTGGTGTTCCAGGAGCGGGGAGGGCGAGGAGTAGAGAGAGAGAGAGCGAGCCAGGGGTTTTTCTAGTCTATGGCCCAGGAAGGATATTGGCCTTCAGCCAGTAGGGTCCGAAGTAGATAAGATAGGGAAGAAGGGTCCAACTATATGGCACAAGCTTCAGGGGGAGTCTGAGGGGAAAAACCATTTCTCAGAGAAATACAACAACTTCCCCTTTTTTGTTTAAGAAGATTAGAAGAAGAACATTAGGTTACATGGAGTGTGTGTTTTCCCACCAGTTACAATTGGTGGGGGAGGCAGCCTGCTTTAGGTTTGCCAACGCTATGTCGTTGACTTCTGAGGTAGAAGGTATGGAACTATTGATAGCTTTGAAAATCAAACAGCATAGGATCCCGAATGCTACAGTTACAAGGAAAAGAATAACAAGAAATAACAAAATTGTTTTAACTATAGAAATCCACCACCCCATAAGTCCCCATCCTCTGAACAGCTCTTTGATCCAGTCTTCAGATTCTTGCTTCACTTGTCCGATCATGCTGTTCATACTTCAAAGGGCAGCATGGATGTTCGGAGCTTTCAAGGTCAGGTTTAGGCAACAAAGTCCTTTAAATTCCTGGCATTCATGTCCATGAAGTAACAAGAGATAATCTATAGCAGCACGGTTCTGGAGAGTGGCCTGTCTGGTAATTTCCTCATCTTCTAGGAGAGAGCTGATGGCGGTGGACGTTAAATTTGCCTGTTTGACTACCCAACACTCTAGGTGCCCCAATTACCAAGAGCTTTGGCTGCTGCGACCCACGGAAGGAACAGGGACACAGCAACTCTTTTTGACTTGGCTCAATGAAAAATTTCTGAATTACAATTTGGATCCAATTGGTCAGCACTTCTCTTTTGAATTTTGTTTGCCGATATGTTTTTGTGAGTCCATTCACCAATTAGAGTTTGGTTGGGTGTCAAAACGGACAACCGCCCTATGGTACATGGCCCTCCTAAAAGCCGAGACGGAATTCCTGCCCATGCCCGATCCCCACAAATCAAGAACAATCCCTTAGGGAGGCTTCTGGGTCTTGAGTGAGATGGGTTTTCTGCATCGATATGTCTTATATGATGACAACATCTTTTTGCAGAAAACTCCCCACGATATTGTTTTATATTGTGGTACTGACTGATTTTAGGAGGTTTTGGGTAGACAGAAAAATGTATGCAGTATAATGCAGGGGAGGAACCCAATAATTCTAATTCTTGGGGTTCCTGATATACCTTGGGCAAAAGTGGCATCCACTCCTCTAAGGGGTTCACAGTCAGTTCAGCTTTCTGCTGTTGACCTTTGAATGGTCGGAAGGCGTCTGACTCTGGGGTTTCATTGGACCTATGTGTGTCTAAACCTGCTGGAAATTCTCCAGCCTGTAATGGAATTCCTACCAGACAGGTGGACATAGGATTCTCTGCTGAAGCAGTAGACAAACATATGTTTTCCTGCTGAAGTGTCTGTGCCAGGGTCACCCAGACATTTTGACATGGCTGAGGGACGATCCGTGCAGCTGCCAGACTGTTCAGTATTAACAAGATGACAACTTGTATGGGGTTCATCACAGGGTTGAGTGTGAGGTAGGTTTTCTCTAAAAAGAAAAACAAACATTTTTAAAACATGTTAAAAGTTTCTGGTTCTGTCGGAAGGAGTCCACATCTAGGAGGATTACTTTTCTTCCATCCGACTGTGTCTTCTTTTGGAGGCATCGGCTACTTGCCTCTCATCGCCTTCTGCTGGAGCTGGATTTTTAGGGACAAAAGGTTTCACCCACTTCTGGGGAATCCACCAAGGGCCTGAGGGAGTGGCCATGCATGCATAGCCACGTCCCCAGGTCACAAGCTCATAGGGACCTTTGGTTTCTAAAGTTTCTGGATCCCTGATCATGACCGGTGGACGCTGAGACAATTTGAACTGATTGCCACTGTTAGAGTGACGTACCACTGGTGGACTCATGTTTTCAAATGAACAATTCAGAAAATTAATAGTAAACATGGCTTTACAGAGCTTCTCATGTGGAGACATCCACGCAGTGGTACTACTCTGTTTAGCCAGAACCTGTTTGAGTGTCTGATGTGCTCGCTCAACCACAGCTTGACCTGTGGGGGAGTGAGGGATGCCAGTTTTATATTCCACTCCCCACTGCTGGACAAATTCCAGGAACTCCTTGGACGCGTGCGCTGCGCCATTATCAGTTTTGATTTCTTTTGGAATCCCCAACACTGAAAAAGCTTGCACTAGGTGTTTTTTAACATGGTCAGTCTTTTCTCCTGCATGGGCAGAGGCATACACTGCGCCTGAATGTGTGTCAATGCTCACATGAACATATTTGAGGCGTCCAAATCCAGGAATGTGTGTGATGTCTGTCTGCCATACCTCACAACTGCCAAGGCCCCGAGGGTTAACTCCCATACCCATCGATGGCATCGCTTGGACCTGGCAGCTAGGACAGGTGGCCACAATGGCTCGAGCCTGACTCCGTGTTAGCTGGAACTGACGGATCAGGCCTGGCACATTCTGATGGTATTGTTGGTGACTCAGCTTTGCCTGTTGGAAGATATCAGGGAGACGTGCTTTTTAAACTGGTGCAGCAGGGAATCTGCCTGACGGTTCCCCTCTGCAATTTCACCTGGCAAATCAGTGTGTGATCTTACATGCATCACATAGAATGGATGTTCTCGTGGGAAATTAAATAAATTAGCTTTGAAAGCAACCTGAAGAGGTGTTCATTGTCAATTTCTTTGAGCACAGCCTGCTCTGCTCTGGACACTACCCCCACCACGTAAGCAGAGTCGGTTACCAAATTTATTGGTTCTGAGAACTTCTCAAAGGCTCTTACCACAGCAGCTAGTTCAGCCACTTGGGGGGATCCCTCCACAAACTCAACATCAGCTTCCCAATGCTGAGTCTGAGGATTTCTCCAAGTCATCACCGACTTGTGGGAAGCCCCGGATGCGTCTGTGAACACTGTGAGAGCCTTGAGTGGTCTCCAACTTCTCTTCTCACGAGGAATGAGGTGGAATTCCTCATTGAGCAACTTGTGAGACGGGGCATGGACTGATATTTGTCCCCTGTAGCTGTCCAGAGATAACTGGAGACTGGCATTGCTCTGGAGCAAATGCTCAAAATCTCTTTGGTCAATCTCTTGGGAGAGTTCCTTCCCTCCTCAGAAAGTTTGACTGGAAGGTGAATGCATGTAAAATCACAGTCAGCCAGTTCACACAATCTCACCCTTGACTTCTGAATCAGTTGAGCTATCAACTCTTGTGGCTCAGTGATGGTCTTGGATCTTTGGTGAGAGAGGAAGACCCACTCTATGATCAAGAGTGAATCTCTCTGCCCCTCGATCCATTGAAAAATCAAACCATGCAAATGTGGCAGTTTTCCTAGAACAATAAATTGGAAAGGTATGTTTGGCTCACATCGATGAGCCTGCCTCTCTGATAAGGCCTTCTGTACCTTTTCAATTGCTGTCTTTGCCTCTGGGGTCAGTTCCCTGGGAGAAACTAGCTCCCTCTCTCCCTGCAATAAATTGAAGAGAGGGTCTAAAACCTCATTTGTGAGGCCTAGCCAAGGTCTTACCCAATTCAGAGACCTACACAAGGAATGCAGATCTGCTAAGTTTTGGGATTACACTCAGTTTCCAATTTCTGCGGAACAATGGTCCTTGCAGTTATTTGTAGACCCAGGTACCTCCAAGGTGGCATCCTTTGAACTTTGTCTTCCTGCAATTGAAATCCAGCAGAGGTTAAAACCTTAACCACTAGGTCAAGCGTGTGTTGGAGTATAGTGTTATTGGGAGCACACAGGAGTAGGTCATCCATGTAGTGAAGGATGATAGCATCCTTTCTCTCTGCATGTACTGATGACAGTAATGAGGCTACGTACTGTTGGCATATGAATGGACTGGATTTAAGCCTTGCAGCAGGACTTTCCAGTGATATCTCTTCATTGGGGCTTCTCGATTAATGTAGGAACCAAGAATGCAAACCGTGGGGTGTCTTCATGGTGCAAAGGAATTTGAAAGAAACAATCTTTGATATCTAGAACAGCCAACTTCCAGTCTCGAGGGAGCATTGTTGGAGAAGGCATCCCTGGTCGGGGTGGTCCTATGTCCTCTATAATTTTATTTACTTCTTGTAGCAAGTCATGGAGCGACCTCCACTTGTCCTTCCCCGGTTTCTTTATTACAAAGACCGGGAAATTCCAAGGGCTTGTTGTCTCTTCTAGGTGGCCTTGAGCCACCTGCTCCTCCACGAGCTCCTCAAGTGCCTTGAGCTTCTCTTTACTCAATGGCCACTGTGCTACCCATTTTGGGGTATTATCCAACCACTTTAGTTTGTGGGTAGGGCACTACACAGTGGCTATTTTCAAAAATCCTGGGGTGTCTTAGCGTCCTAGGTTACAATGTAAAATTGTGCCCAAGGTTTGTATTCTATCCCCATGAGCCGTTGGAGCCAGGGTGGGGCAGTGTTTTCCTTATCTTCTGTTAACGAGCCTAACAATGCCTTGCCACATGACTCATAGATAACTTCCTCCGGGAGTTATCTCTGTTTAATGGGCCATCAAGGATCCACTGCATGACTCATGGAATGAGTCCCCCATTGTGAGATGCTCCGCCCAAGAGGAGGAGCCAAGCATTTCCACCTGGATAAATCCAGGGTTTGGGGCAGCACAGGCAGCTTTTATCCACTGGACTTCCAGAGGAGACAAGAGCTGCCAGACGTTTCTACAAGAATCACTGCTTGACAAGCCCATCTCATCTGGACTGCTACTACCACCCCAACAGCATGTCAGGTTGTATTCTGACTCTGTCAGTGGGGGGTTTTTTGGTTTTTTATGTACTATTACTTTTATTTTATTTTACTTTCTTTTATTTTCTTTTCATCTTATTAAATTGTGTTTCTGACTTAGAGTCCTTCACTGTTTTGCTTTCAAACAGCACAGTGTCTCAAAGCATTAATGGGCCCCACTATTGTCAATCCCCATCACAGGCTCCTCATGAGGTCTGTAGAGGAAAGAACTGGAGGCTAGGATTGCACAGAAGCCTCTAAAAGACTCAGCGTGGGATGGAAAATCCAATGGAAAATCCAAAGTATCTTAAAAATCTCAAGTATCTCAAAGCATTACTGAGCCCCACTATGTGTCAGTGCAAAGCTCTCAAGAGACTCATTAAAGCAGATAATTGGATGCCAGGATTGCACCAAAAATTTCAGAAACTCAGTGGCAAAAAGAAGTACTTAAACTAACCCTGAGTACCTTGAAGTATTAATAAACCACACTGAGTGTTGTTACTGGCTAAGAATCCCCAGGGACTTGTTACAGGAGATAATTGGGGCCATGATTGCACAAACCTCTAAGGATGAGTGTGAAAAAAAAAGTTCTGTAATAAACTTTGAGTACTCTGAAGTATTTATGAGCCCCACTGAGTGTTGTTACTGACAAAGCCTCTCAAGGGACTCATTAAGGCAGAGAATTGGAGGCCAGGATTGCACAAACCTCTCAGAGACTCCAAGGCAAAAGCCAAACCCAAAGTCCTTGGAAAAACCTGCAGTCCCTGGCAGCATGAAGGAGCTCCCCAGGGCCATTGCTGACCAAGGCTCCTTCCCCAGGGACTCCTTCCATCACATCCTGGAGGCCACTGGCATGGGAGGGGCATGCTGAGGGCAGGACAAGGGGCTGACAGTGCCCAGCCTTGCTGGGGCTGTGCCAGGAGGCCCCAGGGCCTCAGGACAAGGGGTCTCCTCAGTGTCCTTGGTGGCACAGAGGCTGCTGTGGCCCAGGGCACCAGGACTTGGCTTCTCTTTGTCCCCACCTGTCATCACTGCCTGCAGTTCTCTGCTCTGCCTGGGGCCTGGGGACACTTTCTGTGTCGTGTCCCTCAGTGGGACCCATTAAAACTTCCAGAAACTTTGGAGTTGGCTTCTGCCTTGGAGTTCTGGAGAGGTTTCTTCAGCTCCCTCTCAGGGACTGATGTTCAGGGCCTCAGCACAAAGCCCCGAGAGGGTCATTAAAGTCCTTGTGCTGTTTCTGTGCTGATGAGCTGGGCTGAGCTCATCATCCAGAGGGAGATCCTGGCAACCAAGAAGAGCTTAAAAACACATTTCTGTGGATGAGCAGCTTTTCTGCCAGCCCAGCAGGGCACAGCACACAGGCACACAGGGCTTCAGCTCAGCCTGGGCTGGCAGAACAGAGCAGAGCTCACTTAGGGCTCACTGCAGGAGAAATCCTCCCAGGCTTGCAAACAGTCACTCTCTGGCTGGAGGAAGAGAAGCTGCAGCTCCTGCAGGGATCTCCTGAAGCTGCCACATCCCACAGCTTGGAGCACCTTCCAGGAGCACTCTGGGAGCTGCTGCAGGGCAGGGATGTGGCCCTAGGGCAGGGCTGGGTTTCCCTGCTGCCCCAGCCCAGGCCCAGCACAAGGCAGCTCCCTGGGGCCAGGCTCTGCTGCAGGGCTGAGCAGCCAGGGCTGCAGCCAGGGGTGCCCAGGGCTGTGGTGCAGAGCAGGGTCCTGCAGCCCAGGGCGCTGTGCTGGCCCAGGGACTCTGCTGCCTGCCAGGGACAGCTCTCAGCCGGCCCGGGGAGCTGCTGCCAGCGCTGGGGAGAAGCTGTGGGGGGAAGGAGCCACCCTGAGCAGGGCAGCGGCTGCTGCTGCTGCTGCTGCTGCTGAGAGGGGCTGTGTGGGGCAGGGCTGCTCCCAGCTCCACACCAGCCTGGGCACAGCTGCGGAGGACACTTGCCAAAAGAAGGTAAGCCTGGCATTGCTGTAAAGATCAGGAGCTTTACTGAGAGTGTTTTCAATTTCCTGCTTGGAGAAGGATAGGAAGGTGATGACATAAAGATTTTTGCTTTTTATACATTATTCTTTTTTTTTTCTTTTTACTCTGTTACTACTTTTATATAATTTAAATCTATAATTGTAGATTAACTCTATTCAACTACTTTTACATAATTATATAGTATAACCACTGATTAACTCTTACATGTTTCCTACCCTTTGTCTTCGATTTTAGAACAATTAGCAGACATAAATACATTCCTGAAATACTGTATAGTCTTATTACCAGGAAGAGGACTGACAAGAAGGACATTTTGGTTTTTCACCAGTGTGAGCAGTCATAAAAAAAAATGATGCAAATAAGCCCTTGGCTTACTCCAATGGGTTGACCCAGGGATGTGTAACTGGGGACACTGAATTACCTTTTGGATGTTCCTGTTAAATATGTTAATTAATAAACTTTAAAAGGTTGCTGATCTGAGGGGCTGAGTGTGCCCCATTCCTTTTGGGACACCTGAAAGTTTCCAATAAATGTCTGCTTGTTACTTTACCTTATAACATTTTTAAAGGGTTTATTTTCTTTTTTGATTATAGGCAACAGGAGGATGAGAGAAGCAGAACAGGAATTGTAATCACAGAATCACAGAACATTCTGAATTTAAAGGGACACAGAGATTCATCAAAGTAATGGTTCAACATTTACCGGTGTCTGTGTGTTCCAGGGGAGGGTGTATGGGAAATGGCTTTGATTTTGGTTACAGGTATCTCCTCTAACTCTTCCCTGTCCTTTTCTCCATGGCAGCACCCAAAGCCCAGACACAGCAAATGTCCAACAGCAGCTCCATCAGCCACTTCCTCCTGCTGCCCTTGGCAGACACGCGGCAGCTGCAGCTCCTGCACTTCTGCCTCTTCCTGGGCATCTCCCTGGCTGCCCTCCTGGGCAACGGCCTCATCATCAGCGCCGTAGCCTGCGGCCACCTCCTGCACAGCCCCATGTTCTTCTTCCTGCTCAACCTGGCCCTCACCGACCTGGGCTGCATCTGCACCACTGTCCCCAAAGCCATGCACAATTCCCTCTGGGACACCAGGAACATCTCCTATGCAGGATGTGCTATTCAGCTCTTTTTCTTTTCCTTCTTTATCACAGAAGAGCTTGCTCTGCTGACTGTCATGTGCTACGACCGCTACGTGTCCATCTGCAAACCCCTGCACTACGGGACCCTCCTGGGCAGCAGAGCTTATGCCCACATGGCAGCAGCTGCATGGGCCAGTGCCTTTCTCAATGCTCTCATGCACATGGCCAATGCATTTTCCCTGCCCCTGTGCCATGGCAATGCCCTGGGCCAGTTCTTCTGTGAGGTGCCCCAAATCCTCAAGCTTTCCTGCTCCAAATCCTACCTCAGGGAACTTGCACTTATTGCTGTTAGTTCCTGTTTAGTGTTTGGTTGTTTTGTGTTCATTGTTTTCTCCTATGTGCAGATCTTCAGGGCTGTGCTGAGGATCCCCTCTGAGCAGGGACGGCACAAAGCCTTTTCCACCTGCCTTCCTCACCTGGCCGTGGTCTCCCTGTTTGTCAGCACTATTGTGTTTGCTCACCTGAAGCCCCCCTCCATCACCTCCCCATCCCTGGATCGGGCCTTGTCAGTTCTGTACTCGGTGGTGCCTCCAGCCCTGAACCCCCTCATCTACAGCCTGAGGAACCAGGAGCTCAAGGCTGCAGTGTGGACACTGATGACTGGATGGCTAAGGAAACATTAAACTGCTGGCCAATTTCTGCGAATCACTTGTAATAAAAGTCATATTTTATAATTCCTGTCAGTTTCATTTTGGAAGATCTTTTTCTTCATTTTTAATTTTAATATTGTCTACAAAGAAGTATTGTTGTTTGTCTTTTTTCCTCATTTTATTTTCTCCACTTTCCCTGTGGCCACAGACTGTGTCAATGAGGGGCTGTGCTCTTGGTGGCTTTAAAGGAACTCAAGAATCACCCAGCCAAGTTTTCTGCAGAGATGCCCCTTTGGTTCCCTTCTCTGCAGCTGCAGCAGCAATGTCTGTGTGCAGAGCTGGGGGCAGATCAGTGCTGGCACAGCAGCTGTGCCCAGCAGCAGCAGCAGCCCTTGATGTTGCCAGTGCTGCTGCTGTGGCCCTGCCCCGCTGCCCTGCTGGCCCTGGTGTTGCTGTAGGGCCTGAGTGCTCTCGGGGCCAGGCACAGTGCTGGGGGTGGCAGTGCCGGGGCTGCAGCAGGGACAGGCCATGGGCACTGCTGGGGCAGCGCTGACGCCTCAGGCCAGGGCCTGGGGGGCTGCAGGGTCCTTGCCCAGGCTCTCTCCAGAACACTTTGCCCAGGCCAATGCTGAGCACAGAAAAGCCCCGGGAGCAGCCCCAGGCTGGCCGTGGGCAGGCTGGGGGCAAACAGCATGGCTGGGGCTCTGCAAGGTGCCGGGGGCAACTGGGATCCTTCTGGGATCACAATGGGAGAGGCTGGGCCTATGCTGTGGGAGACTGGGATCATACTGGATCATACTGGCAGAAACTGGGACTGCACTGAGGGTGACTGGGAGTGGCTGTGAGCAACTGGAATCAGGCTGGAAGCAACTGAGGACAACTGGGAGTGACTGGGAACTTGCTGGGAGCAACTGGGAAACACTGGGAGAGACTGAAACCACAGTGGGGGTAAATGGGAGCAGCTGTGCTCATGCTAGGGTCATACTGGGATCCTACTGGGATCCTACTGGAACCAGACTGGGAGTGACTGGAAAGGGGATGGCTGTGACTGGAACCATGCTGGAGGTGACTGGATGCAACTGGGCCCAAACTGGGAGTGACAGGCAGTCACTCAGGGCATGACTGGAATAATACTGGGAGTATCTGGAAGTGACCGGAACCATCCTGGGGTGACTGGAACCATACTGGGGGTTACTGGGTCCTACTGGTTTCATCCTGGGAGCCACTGGGAATTCAATGGGTGTGAACAGATCCTGACTGGGGGTTACTGGGAGCTACTGTTGGGAGGAAAATGTGGACACATTGGGAGCTACTGGGATCAACTGGAAGGGACTGGGACCATTCTGAGGGGACTGAGACCACAAGTGGGGAAACTGGGATCGTACTGGGAGCAACTGGGACCAGTCTTAGGGCAACTGCCAGAAACTGGGATCATGCTGGATGCTACTGGAAGATACTGGGAAAGACTGGGATCATTCTGAGGTAACCAGAACCTTACTGGTGAACAGGGATACACTGGAAGTGCCAGAAACTATACTGGGGAAAACAGAGCCACACTGGGAGGAACTGGGAACAACTGGAACTATTCTGGCAGCAGCTGGGATAACACTGAGGGTGACTTGACTCCTACTGGGATTGACTGGGAGTGGCTGTGTGCAACTGGAATCACACTGAAAGACACTGGGAGCAACTGGGAATGACTGGGAGCATGCTTGGAGTGACTGGGATATACTGGGGGAGACTGGGAGCTATGAGGATCATACTGGAGGCTACTGGGGTCATGCTGGAATTGACAGGGAGCAACTGGTGTCACACTGGAGGCCATTGGCATCATACTGGGTGTGACTGGCATCATACTGGGATTATAGTGGGTGTTAATGGACCCTGACTGGGGGTTACTGGGAGCTACCAAACCCATGCTGAGACCCTACTGGGGATACACTGAGAGCAACTGGCAACAACTGGGAATGACAGGATGCATGCTGGTGACAACTGGGATGTCCTGGCAGTGACTGGGGTAAAACTGGGTACAACTGAACCATGCTGGGGTAACTGGGAGTGACTGGCAATGACTCCGAGAATGTTCAGGGAAATTGGGATATACTGGGAGTGTCTGAGGTCATGCAGGGGGTGACTGGGACAACACTGGGAGCAACTGGGAATGTGCTGGGGGAAACTGGGACCCTGCTGGGGGCAACTGGGCACAAGTGTGAGTGACTGGGGCCCTTCTGGGAGAGGCTGGCATCATACTGGACTCATTCTGGGATCATACTCAGAGTTACTGAGGCTGTGCTAGGGGCAACTTAGAACACACTGGACAAAAGTGGGAGAAACTGGGAGCAACTGGGACCATGCTAGGGGCAAACTGCATCATAATTGGGAATGACTGGCAGTGACTGGGCTCCTACTGGGAATGGCAAATAAATAAATAAATCCTGGTTTATGGTTTTTATGCTGTGTGAATGTGCCCTGACTTTGAGACCTAATCCATATAAATTTCTTCTAACCCTCAGCTAAAATTAACTCTAAAATCATGATTCAGATCTCCCCGAATGTTGGGGTGCCCCCTGAATGTTGGGGTGCCCCCCCACAGTCCCACTCCACTGAGGGTCATCTGTGTCCACATCAACCAGGAGGACGCGATGGTGGCTGTCATCTTCTCCTGGCCTGTCAGGGTGAGTGAGGACCCCTGAGAACCCCCAAAATCACCTGGGTACCCCAAAAAAACCACCTGGATACCCCCCAAATCTCCTAGATCTCCCCCAAATCACTTGGCAACTCCAAAATTATCTGGGTACCCCCGAAAAATCAACTAGGTACACCTGGGTACTTCCCCAATTAACCTAAGTATCCCTCAAAAAATCACCTGGAAACCACCCAGAAGTCACCTGGAAAAACCTGGGAATTCCAAAAATCACCTGGGTACCCCATCAATTGTCTGGGTACCATCAAAAATCACCTGAGAACCCCAAAATCACCTGGATTGACCCAAAAAGTATCTGGGTACCCCTCAAATCAACTGGATCTCCCCCCAGATATGCCTGGGTACCCCATAAACCACGTGGTACACCAAAGAATCAGCTGGATACTTTCAAAATCACGTGGGTACCCCTAGGTACCCCAAAAATCATCTGGGTATCCTCAAAAATCACCTGAGTACTCCCCAAAAATCACCTGAATACACCTGGGTATCCAGCAAAATCTACTGGATCACCCTCCCAGATCACCTGGGTAGCCCCCCAAATCACCTGGATACACCTGGGTACCCCCAAAAATTCTTGGGCCCCTGCCGAAACCGGTGGTTGTGAATCCCCACTGCTTTGGCTGGGTAGACGCGGTGTCCCATTTATCCCATTGACTTGAGTGGGTAGACCTGGTGTCCTGTTTACCCCCATTTCCATACAGTAACCCTTCCCAGTGCTCCCAGTAATGCCATGGAGCTCCCAGTAACCCCAGTGCTCCCCCTTTTGAGGGGTTCCCAGGTAATTTTTTGGGGTACTCAGGTGATTTGGGGGAGTATCCAGGTGTATCCAGGTGATTTTTCAGGGAGTACTCAGGTGATTTTTTGGGGGGTTCCCAGGGTTATCCAGGTGGTTTTGGGGAGTACCAGGGTGATTTGGGGGGGATCCAGGTGATTTTTCTGGCATTCCCAGTGGTCCCCACTCACCCTGATGGGCAGGGGGAAGATGATGGCCACTGTTATGTCTTCCCAGTCAATGTGGATGCAGATGACCCTCAGTGGCCGGGGGGGCTGTGAGGGGACACCTCGACATTCAGGGGACACCCCAAAACTCCAGGGGAGGACCCCAGGGATAGGAGGGAGCCCCGAGTTACCTCAGGAGAGGATGCAGTGCAGGTACACCCAGGCGCTTTGGTCCGTGGGGTCGGTGAAGACGGCGTTCTGCACCAGCTGCAGCTCTGGGGAGGGGCAAAGGGGGCACCCCAAAATCTCAGGGGGGCAGCCAGGGGACACCCCATGATCTGAATGGGGGCACTCAGGTGTGTGGGGGCTCAGGTCTACCCATTGAACCAATGGGGATTTTTAGGGACACCAGGTCTATCCATTAAAAACAAAGGGGATTTGGAGTTAACCAATTTACCCTTTGAACCCAAATGGGGATTTTTAGAGACAAGCGGTTTACCCATTAAAACCAATGGAGATTTTTAGGGTCAACAGGTCCAACCTCTTGATCTAATGAGGATTTAGGGACAAGAGGTCTAGCTATTGAAACCAATGGGGATTTTGGGACATGGGGTCTACCCATTAAAATCAAGAGGGATTTTTTGGAAACCATGTCTATTAAGGGCAATGGGGATTTGGGGAAACCAGGTCTACCCATTCAAGGCAATGGAGATTTAGGGACACCAGATTCACCTTATTAAAGTCAAAAGGAATTTTGGGACACCTGGTCTACCCACTAATGTGGGGAATTTAGAAAATTGGGTCCAGGCATTAATGGGAATTTCGGGACATCAGGTCTACCCATTGAAAAAATGGGCTTTTTTGGTCCACCAGGTCTACCCTTTAAGGACAATGGGGATTTAAAGACACCACATCTACCTATTGAAACCAAGAGGGATTTAGGGACACTAGGTCTATTCATAAAAACAATTGGGATTTCAGGTCATCAGGTCTACCCACCAAACCCCATGGGCTCAGTGGGACACAGGGTCTACCCCTTAATGTGGGGAATTTAGGAAATCAGGTCCAGCCACTGATGTGATGGGAATTTTGGGACATCAGATCTACCCCCATTAAAGTCAATTGGCGGAATTTAGAACACCAGGTCTACCCTTTGAAACTAATAAGGATTCAGAAAAACAGCTCTACCCATCAATGGAAATGGTGATCTGGGGACACCAGGTCTATTCATTAATGACTGTAAGGACATCAGGTCTACCACTGAAGTCAGTGGGGATTTAGGGACATCAGGTCTACTCATTAAGGTCAAGGGGGATTTTTTGGGACAGCATATCTACCCATTGAAGTCAATAGGAATTTTTGTGACACCATCGAACCCAACAGAGCTCAACTTCAACCAAGGGACTGGAGAATTTTTGGAATAGGATCCTGGTGAAATTCTGGGAATTTTTCCAGGGGAATCTCTCACCTTCCTTCAGCCTTTTGGGAGGGCAGACCCAGCCTCGCCCTTCCTGCAGCTCCTGGTGGGCGCCAGGAGCCGCACCTGGTGGTGCCAGGCTGAGGAGTTGGAGAAGTTGTGGCTTAGAAGGGCCCTGGAAAAAGCCAGCTTGGCCTTGGGGTCCTGCCCAGCCACCAGTGCCTGCTGGTGGTCCCAGGCGGGGAGTGCGAGGGCACCAGTACAAACCAGTAAGCACAGGGAGCTGCCCACAAGCTCCTGGGGTCTGAGGTTGCAGCTCCCAGTAAAAACCAGTAAGGGTTAATGCACCCAAACCAATTCCCAGTATGGGGTTTAGGGGCACCAGGCCTACCCTACTAAAGTCAATGAGGATTTTGGGACATCTGGTCTACCCATGAAAGGCGGGTCTAAGGGCTCCCAGGATGGTTGTGGGGCTCCCACTTTTACCAGGTTAATACTGGGGGGGTACCAGTGTAAACCAGTAAGCACTGGGAGCCACCAATGATCCACTGAGCCCTGTGAGGCAGTTCCCAGTATAAATCAGTAAGGTCAGCACAACCTGAAGTCACTCCCGGTAGGTCCCAAGCGCCATCCCACTATAAACCAGTACATCCCAATATAACCCAGTACATCCCAGCATAACACAGTATAAACCAATGCCCCCAGCATGCCATTCCTGTAAAAATGAGTATAAACTAGTGCAAACCAGTGTAACCCATTAAAACACAGTAACTCCCAGGATGCCATCCCAGTAAAAACAAGTATAACCCAGTAACTCCCAGCAACCCACCCCAGTACAAACTAGTATATCCCAGTAGAACCCAGTATAAACCAATGCCTCCAACATCCCATCCCAGTATAAACCAGTATAACCCACAGTCGGCCACCAGGTCCTCCTTACTAGCAGAGGGTGCTCACTCATACACTGCTCCTTCTCCCAGTACAAACCAGTATAACCCAGTAACCCCCTGCACCTATCCCAGTACAAACCAGTATAACCCAGTAACGCCCAGCACCCCATCCCAGTACAAACCAGTAAAACCCAGTGTAACCCAGTAACCCCTCCTGTGTTAAATCACGTGAAGGATGCTGCCCAAAGGGCATTTCAGATCATGCCCACTAAAGATCCTCGGCAGAGTTCTATCTCAATTAAACAATCCCCTTCTGAGCCTTTCCTAGATTTTATAGATAGACTTCATGCAGTGGTGGAAAACCAGAGAGAGGACCAGGAGTTGCAACAGAAGATGATCCTGGAAGTGGCACAAAGCCGCTTGGGGCCTGGAAGTGGCACAAAGCAATGCCAGTGATGTCTGCAAGAGGATCATCTCCGGGCTTCTGGTTGCTCCACCTCCAACCCTGGACCTCCTCACTGAGACCTGCACCAAGTGAGCCCTAAGGGACCCAGATGAACAGCGGAAAGGGTCTGGGCTCAGAGGCCGGATTGCAGCACCAGCCACCATTCCAGCTGGACCACCAGTGGCTGGGAGGGTCAAATGTTTCCAGTGTGGGCACGAGGGACATGTGATGTGCTTTTGTCCCTTTAAGAATAAAATATCACACAGACTGGTGGGAGCAGTGGGTGAGGGGGAGAAAGGGAACATTCCAGTTCCAAAAAACTTGGGGAGGAGCGTGAGCTTCTCCCACGTGATGAGAAAAATGGGACAGGTCACTGGGTTGTCAGGGTTGTGGAGCAACCCAATTCTGGGAAGGTGTGGGACCCTAAGGAACCCTCAGGGCTGGTAACAACCAAGAGGATGTGGAAGCTATTTAGGCTTGAGTTAACAAGAGGTTTGCCTTTCAACACACCGGACTGGCAAGTGGTCACTGTTGACCCTGGACACGTGACCAACCTACAGCAGACTGATAGTAAGTGCCTTGTTATCAGGGATTCTAAGCACACTCCCTCTGAGATCAAGATTAGTCCAGGGCTTTTGCCATCAGATCCGGAGCAAGGAGCTCTCTTGGCACGTTGTGTCCATCCTCCCCTCTTCCTACCAAAGGGCCGAGTCATTGCCCAGGCCATACCACTGCCCAAACTGCCCTAGGATGGTCTGGACCTTTGGGTCTATTGCACAGAAATGGTGGGAGAGAACAAACCCATAATTTGGTGTGGGCTGAAGAGGGAGGGGGATTTCATCCAATTCCAGGGAATGATAAACACAGGATCAGATGTGACAGTCATACCACCACACGAGTGGCCATCACATTGGGAGTTGCAACCTGTGGCTGGTAAGGTTACAGGTATGGGGGCACACAATTGGCAAAACAATCAAAGAGCATTGTGCAAACTGAGGGACCAGATTTGCAATTGACTTCTTTCTTTGTTCTAGGTACCAAATTTACCTTGTGGGGAAGAGACGCCATGTCCCAGTGGGGAGTTAAAACTAGAAATCCCAAAAAACCCAAAAGATTTTTATTTGCCTCCACTGAGTTTTGCCCCTTCTAAAAACTAATATGGCTGACAGATACCCGCAATTGGGAGGATCAGTGGCCACTGAACAAACAGAAATTGAAGGCACTCAGAGAACTCGTGGGGGAGCAATTGGCTAAAGGTCACATTGTGGTAACTAACAGTCCCTGGAATTCTCTGGTGTTTGTGATCAAAAAGCCATGGAAGGACAGGTGGCACCTCCTCCACAATTTGCGAAAAATTAATGATGTCATCGAGAGCATGGGGTCTCTTCAGCTGGATATGCCATCCCCTTCAATGCTCCCCCAAAACTGGAATTTGGGTGTCATTGATATAAAAGATTGGTTTCCTCCAGATTCCCCTAGATCCAGCCGATGCCCAGCAGTTTGCATTCTCTGTGCCTTCCATCAGCAGGGAGGCACCCATGAAGCGTCACCACTGCAGAGTTTTGCTGCAAGAGTTAAAGGACTCACCAAGTATTTGCCAGTGGTACGTGGCCAAAATACTGTCCCCGGTGTGTGCCAAGGCTGGAGAGGCCGTCATCCTTCATTATATGGGAGACGTGCTTGTGTGTGCCCCCAGTGACAATGCACTTACACAAATTCTGGATGAGACCCTCACTGCTTTGGCCGCTGCGGGATTTGAGTTGCAGCAGGAAAAAGTGCAGAGCTGCCACCTTGGAAATACCTTGGGCTTGGGATTTCCAACTGGACCAGAACAGGCCAGAAGTTGGTAATCAGTGAGAGACCTGAGACTTTGAAGGATCTCCTGCAGCTGTGTGGATCTTTGAATTGGGTCAGGCCCTGGCTTGGGCTTACTATGGAGGACCTAGCACCTCTCTTCAATTTGTTAAATGAGAGAAAGGAGCTGGATTCTCCAAGGGCTCTGACTCAGGAGGCTCGGCAGGCATTGGAGAGGGTTCAACTGGCAATGTCCAGCCAGCAGGCCCATCGCTGCCAGCCAGAACTTCCATTTAATGTCATCATTTTGGAAAAACTGCCACACTTGCATGGGCTGATTTTTCAGTGGGACAAGGACCAGAAGGATCCCCTCTTGATCATAGAGCGGGTGTTCCAAAGTCATCAGCTGTCCAAAAGTATCACTAAACCACAGGAGTTGATGGCTCAGCTGATCAGCAAAGCAAGGGTCAGGATGCGACTGCTGGCAGGGGGTGAGTTTGCATGCATTCATGTGCCAATCCAATTGTCAACTGGAAGAGTAAAAAAGGAGGCTCTGGAGCAGTTGCCCTGTGAGAATGAGATGTTACAGTTTGCTCTGGATAGCTACCCAGGGAAAATTTCACTCCATTGCCTGGGCCACAAATTATTTCGTTCAGAATTTAATTTGATTCCAAAAGTGAAACAGAGCTGCAAACCTTTCAAAGCCCTGACAGATTTTACTGACACATCTGGAGGGTCACACAAGTCAGTGGTGACTTGGAAGGACCCTCAGACTCAGAAGGGGGAGGCTGACATCGAGGTAGTCGAAGGTTCACCTCAGGTGGCTGAGTTGGCTGCAGTCGTCAGCGCTTTTGAGAAGTTTTCAGAATCCATTAATTTGATTACTGATTCAGCACATGTAGCAGGGGTAGTGTCCAGAGCAGAGAATGCAGTTCTCAAAGAAGTCTCAAATCCGGCCATTTTCAAGCTGCTCTCAGAGCTGAAACACCCCATGTCCCACAGAGAGCATCCTTACTACGTTATGCATGTGAGATCACACACTGACCTTCCTGGTTTCAGCACAGAGGGTAACCACAGAGCAGATGCCCCAGCTGCTCCTGTGCACCTGGGTGGCCTACCTAACATTTTCCAGCAGGCCAAACTCAGCCATCAGCAATTCCATCAGAATGTCCCAGGCCTGGTGCGCCAATTCCAACTAAGGCGGGACCAAGCCAAGGCAATCATAGACACATGCCCAAGCTGCCAAAAGTTTTCCTTACCCTCGCTGGGACTAGCGGTCAACCCCAGAGGGCTTGGCAGTTGTGAGGTGTGGCAGACAGATGTCACACACATTCCCGAGTTTGGGAGGTTCAAATATGTTCATGTGTCAGTTGATACCTTCTCTGGTGCTGTTTATGCCTCAGCCCACACAGGGGAGAAGACCAGAGATGCACAGAAACACTTGGGCAGGCCTTCTCCATGCTGGGGATCCCCAAAGAGATCAAACGTGATCATGGTCGAGCTTATGTTTCCAAGGAATTTGATGGTTTCCTGCAAGAGTGGGGAGTGGAACATAACAAAGGGATCCCATCCTCCCCCACTGGCCAGGCAGTGATAGAAAGAACTCACCAGACATTGAAGAAGACTTTGGGACAGCAGACAGGAGATGTCAGGGTAAACAGTCCACAACAATGACTTTGTAAGGCTCTGCTTACCATGAACTTCCTTAACTGTTCATTGGAAAACCTTAATCCACCTGTAGCTGGGCACTTCAATCAAAATCATTGGTTGAAGTGTGAGGAGAAACCGCTGGTCCTGGTGAAGGACCCTGAGACTTGCAAGGTCCAGGGGCCTTTTGATTTGGTCAATTGGGGGTGAGGATACACCCGCATATCCACCCCCACAGGTTTGAAATGGGTTACACAAAAATGGGTCAAACCCTATGATCCACCCAGGGAAAAGAAGGCCCAGAATGTGGCCCCAATTCCACCTTCCTGACCCAATGACGTGGCAATTGCTGCTTCTAGGCAACGGTGCAAAGGAAGTGGGGAACCCAAACCCCGTGTTATCCCTAACTCAGTGCCTTAAATAGATTGTGTTAAACTGTGCTTACCTGTGGATGTTCTTTTTAGATTTCTTTCAAGAGCATCCTCCTGACCCCCAAGATGAGGCCAGAACTCCTGTGTTTGCTGTTGCTTCTGACTCAGTCAGTAGGACAGGGACATGAATGTGAGGACACTCAAGGATACACTGCTCCAATCTATCCAGAAAAATCCAGAGCATCCAGAACTCCATGCAGAAGATGAAAGGCATGATGGAGGAAATCAAGTGAGGAGCAGGAGACTGGCTGGAGAGCATCTTTAACAACCAAGGGTTTTCAGGGGGAATGTCATCATTTGTAAAGGATGTCTTACTGGCTGTTCTGGTTGTCATTTTAATTTACACAGCCTTTAGCACTCTCAAAGGAGTCATTACAAGGTGTATTAAGAAAAAAACAGCCCCTTCCAATGTAACTGTGGCTGCTGTTGAGAGATGGTGGAAGAGGCCAGAGAGAGCAGTTTAAGGAGTTTGTCTCCTCCCTCCTTCCCTTCAAAATTAAACACCAAAGAGGGAGATCTGGTGGTGGGTTTTTGAGAGGTTTGATAAGTTATGGTTTGCTCCTGTAACCTCCCCACCCCCCAGTGCCTGGTGTCTGTTTTACCCCAGATTTTTCCCCTCCCTCATCCCTTTGTCCCCTTTCCTGACCCTGCCCTGTGTTAACCTGGGGCCAATCACCCACCTGCCCCACCCCTCTGCCCCCTGGTTTAAATGTTAATTGAGGGACCCTGCTCGCTCTCTCTCTCCTGTAACACCTGGAGGAACAAAGACCTCTGTAAGAGAGAGCCTTCTCTGAGACCTTTGCTTCGTACCTAGACATGGAGGATATAGAGGATCTAGAGAGCAGCAAACAGCTCTGCTCTCTACCCTTACTGGCACTGCTTGCAGTCTGGGAAATGGCCACTCCTGACCAGCGTGGCCGGGGACAGAGCCAGCCACCCCCACCCCGGCCCCCTGACACCAACAAACATCACTCTGTCCATCTGCAAAAATTCACAGACCAACACAGAGCGTTTGCTTTGTGATGTCAGGGCACGGTTGCCACGCCGTGGTGGTGACATCACAAGGTTGCCTTGGTGCACGGAAGCCTCAGTGGCAGAGCAGCTCTTGGGCTTGCTCAGGGCAGGAGCATCCTCCTGCTTGAGGCTTTTGTCAGTGGGCAGCTGCACACTGACAGGAGCCCTGTTTTTATCGTGTGTTAGAGCACAGTCTGCAAACTTGCACAGCATTGCCACAAGGATTGAGCAACTTTCTGCTGCAGTTTACTTTGTTTATGGCATTGCTTTTTGCTTGGGTATTTTTTTAAATTTTATTATTTTTAAAATATTTTATATATTTTTATATATAATTTATATAATATATTTTTGGTTTTAATAATTTATTATTATTATTTTAAATTATTTTTTTTACCTGAATAACCTTGCATGTAAGTAGAGGTTTTCCCTGGGTGTAAGCTAAGCTGGTTTTTGCACGTCTTCCTGCTCTTTCTTAGTGACTAACGTGATTTGGAAACAGAAAGACCATTTGGATGCCACTTGAGTAAAGCTCCTGTCAATATGTTCAGTAAAAAGGAGGTTTCCGTAGCCAGGGCTCTGCAGGCAGCATTTGCAAGGGAACTTAGAGAGGTTGTGTTCCCTCCATGGGAGAGTCTGTGGCAGCAGAATCTGTCATTTCCTCCATTTGCTGGGTCAAGCGAGACAACTTTAAAAATGTGGACTGATAGACCTTCTTTGAAGATCTTCTAAGAATGCTAGGGTTCTCTCCAGTTTTCTCCAATAATCTGGTTAATTTTCTCTTGCCCACTGCAGCTCACCTGACTTGTGTGTTCAGAGGTGCCAATCCTGAGGTGAGTGAGAAAGGAACATCTGATGTTCCTGGTGTTTAAGGATTGTGCAGCAAGCTGTGAGCTTGTCTTGTGGCAGTAGAGTGTAGAGGGCCAGCTGAGTAGGCTGAAAGAAAATCCAATGCCATGTCTGCAGCAGCAAGAGCAAAGGCATCACTGGCTATTTCCTAATTTTCCATTTCAGAGCTTTAAAAGAACTAAAAGCCCAGTTTTGCAGAGACAACATTGCTTCCTGATAGTAGCCAGGAGGAACGTCTAATTTAGAGCAATTTGCAGTATACTTGAATCAGCCCATTTGAATTTAGTCAGAGTGACTTAGAATCCCATTGCTATCAAAGCTGATGATTTGTGCTTAGCAGAGCTGTGTTCTGGTTTAGGGCAAATTTGGGAGAAACCCCCCAAATAGGGTCCCTCTGGGAAGCAAATCCAAACAGTATCTCCCCCAACTGGTCTGAGAAAGAACTTCCTCACAGAAAAGTGGAAAAAACTATTTCTTTAACAAACAAAGTGCCCACAAGCACAAAAATTAATAGCATGAAACAACAAAACCTCTCACTGCTCCAAAGAGAGATGGCAAAATTGAGAAAGTCCTTACTGTGGGTGAAACTCGGCTGGTTCAGTCTCTTATCAGTCCCTCTGGTGCTGGAAAAGTTCTGTCCTGGGCCCTGGTGGGCCACAGGTGTGAGCTCCCAGGGCTCTTCTGGGTTTTTCAGTCCAGAGATGGTTTAAACAGTCCCAAGAAAAAGAAAAAAAAAAGAACAATCCACGGAACTTCTCTGCCTCAGCTAGCTAAACTAACTAAAAGCACAGGAGATCTCTGTCCGTGCTTCAGATGAACACAGTCTAGGAGTGGAATGTATAGGATTGAATGCTGTTTTCTGAAAAAAATCTCTGCACTTCTTCTTTTTCCCCCTTTGCTCTCAGAACCATTCTTAAAGGTACAGAACTTAATATCCAACATCAACAGAACAGATGGTTGGGGATACCAACATCAAAAGTCACCCCAGGACATGCCACCCCTCATCCCCATATTGTCAGCTTACTAACAAAACTAATAGATATTCTAACGCTACATACACCTACATTCTACATACATGTACATATACAGTGTACAGTTAAATACAGACAGTGGCAGTGACATTCAGCAGTGATATTTACACATGGTTCTCAC
Source organism: Acrocephalus arundinaceus (assembly GCA_021534815.1). Taxonomy (NCBI): domain Eukaryota; kingdom Metazoa; phylum Chordata; class Aves; order Passeriformes; family Sylviidae; genus Acrocephalus; species Acrocephalus arundinaceus. Next base: position 56,124 of record JAJEOU010002771.1, read on the forward strand.
CCAACAATCAGATCTCTCTGAGGTACACATCGTGTTGTTCCATCTTTCTGCATTATCCCCCATGTGCAACCTGGACCCTGAGCAAAGACAATTCCACGGATGGGTTTGTCTGTATTCGAGGCAGGATTGATCCACACTGTCTTCCCTAACAAACCTCTGACATGCACCTCTGGGACTTTATCTCTGTCTATTGTATGCAGGAGCTCAGACTGGTCTGAGCCTGCCCTGTTGGTGGAGCCTCGGGTGTTAACTAACCAGGTGGCCTTTGCTAAATGCCGCTCCCAATTTTTGAAAGATCCCTCACCCAGTGCTTTCAACTGGGTTTTTAACAGTCCATTGTACCTCTCCACTTTGCCTGCAGCTGGTGCATGGTAGGGGAGGTGGTACACCCACTCAATGCCATGTTCTCTAGCCCAGGTGTTGATAAGGCTGTTCTTGAGATGAGTCCCATTGTCTGACTCAATCCTCTCAGGGGTACCATGCCTCCAAAGAACTTGCTTTTCAAGGTCTAGAACGGTGTAACGGGCTGTAGCATGAGGCAAAGGGACGGTTTCCAGCCATCCTGTGGTGGCTTCTACCATTGTGAGCACACAAAGGACTTGCCTTGGCATATCTGGGGCAGTGTAATATAATCAATCTGCCAGGCTTCCCATACTTATATTAGGACCACTGCCTACTATACCATAGGGGCTTCACCTGCTTGGCCTGCTTCATCACAGCACATGGATAACGTGTCTCACAGTCATGGATAACCTGAGAAATACTGTCCATGCTTAGATCCACCCTTCAGTCTCGTGCCCACTTATAGGTGGCATCTCTGCCGTGGTGGCCTGAGGCATCATGGGCCCATCAAGCTAGGAACAGCTCTCCCTTGTGTTCCCAGTCTAAATCTATCTTTGACACCTCTATCTTTGCAGCCTGATCTACCTGCTCATTGTTTCTATGCTTTTTATTAGCTCTACTCTTGGGGATGTGGGCACCTAGATGGCGGACTTTCACAGGTAACTTCTCTACCTGAGTGGCAATGTCTTTCCACTCATCAGCAGCCCAGTTTGGTTTTTGCCCTGAATGGCCAGTTGGCCTTTTTCCGCCTTTCCAGCCAACCCCGCAGAGCATTGGCCACCATCCACAAATCACTGTAGAGGTAGAGCTTTGGCCACTTCTCTCTTTCAGCAATGTCCAGGGACAAATGAAGGGCTTTGAGTTCAGCAAGTTGACTCGATCCACCTTCTCCTTCAGTGGCTTGTGCAACCTGTCTTGTGGGGCTCCATACAGCTGTTTTCCACTTCCAGTTCATCCCTACAATGCATCAGGAACCATCAGTGAAAAGAGCGCAGCATGTTTCTTCTGCTGGCAGCTCATTTTACAGTGGAGTTTCTTCAGCCCCTGTAGCTTGTTCCTGCTCCTCTTGGTCCATGAGACCAAAGTTTTCACCTTCTGGCCAGTTTGTAATTACTTCAAAATCCCAGGGCGGTTTGGGTTTCCAATACGGGCGCGCTGTGTGATGAGGGCAATCCATTTTCTCCATGTGGCGTCGGTGGCATGGTGGGTAGAGGGAACCTTTCCGTTGAACATCCACCCCAGCACAGGCAGTCGGGGTGCCAGGAGGAGTTGTGCTTCTGTGCCAATCACCTCCGAGGCGGCTTGAACTCCTTCATAGGCAGCCAAGATTTCCTTCTCTGTGGGAACGTAATCGGCTTTGGAGCCTCGGTAACTTTGACTCCAGAATCCCAGTGGTCGGCCTCGAGTCTTCCAAGGCGCCTTCTGCCAAAGGTTCCAGGACAGGCCATTGTTCCCAGCTGTGGAGTAGACCACATTTTTCATGTCTGGTCCTGTCCTGACTGGGCCAAGGGCTACCTCATGAGTGATCTCCTGCCTGATCTGGGCCAAGGCTTGCTGCTCTTAAGGGCCCCAGTGGAAATCATTCTTCTTGTAGGTTACCAGGTAGAGAGGGCTCACAATCTGGCTGTACTCAGGAATGTGCATTCTCCAAAAGCCTATGGCACCTAGGAAAGCTTGTGTTTCCTTCTTGCTGGTCAGTGAAGTCATTGCGGTGATCTTATTGATGACATCAGTGGGAATCTGATGCTGTCCATCTTGCCACTTGACTCCCAGGAACTGGACCTCATGGGCAGGTCCCTTGACTTTGCTCTTCTTGATGGCAAAGCCGGCTTCCAGGAGAATCTGGATGATCTTCTATCCTTTCTCAAACACTTTCATATTTTGTCCCCCCCCAGCTCTTTTCAGGCCCGGCTAGCAGCTGCAGGGGGCTGGGGGCAACATATCTCCTGGGTCCCGGGAGGTAGGGCAGGTACAAAAGCCTTACCGGAGCTTCCTGGGGAGCCATCTCTTGGTTATTCCAGCTAATGGCAGCATGCAGGCAGGCAAGACACCACACAGCTTCTGAGGATGCTGCTCAGATGAGGTTTATTCCGGGTCCCACACTGGGGGAGTGGAGCATGGCTCTCAAAGGAGAGGCAAGAGGAAAGAAGGCCAAGGCTAAGTCCAGAGCCAGGCCCAGGCCCGGGGCTCAGAGTGAGGCCCCAGCGAGAGGCAGAAGCAGAGAGGGCAGAAGAGCCAGAGAGCAGAGAGGGAGCAAAACTCGTGGTTCAGCCTAAGAGAGAGTTCCTGTAGAGGAGTATCTTGGGGAGAGGGGATACGATTTGTTATGGAAGGAGATCTGAGCTATCCAAGGCTAGGCCACAGATTCAGGCCTGCAGAGCAGTAGAAAGAACGGTGGTGCAGCAAAAAATTAGATTAAGGTGTTCTTAGTGTTAATTATAATAGTTATAGTGAATTTATGGGGGCTGCCTTAAGGTTGAGATTGTTTGCGATATTTTCTGTCTGAATATCACTTACAAAAACCCTCAAACTGTAAACTATCTGAAACTGTATTTAACTTGCCATTTTGAGACAATAAAGTCAGAACGCATGATATAACCACATTAGTAAGACCTTGCATTGCTCTGTCCAGTTTCCCATGTAATAGGGGGGACCCATGCTTTATCCCATGATGCCAGCTCAGGAACTGAAATGGGGAGTGGGGCCAGAGAGGAAAGGAAAACCAGGGATCGGCTGTATGCAGGGAAGGGAACAGGGCTGGGCAAGAGGAAGACATTTGTACAGGGAAAGAATAAAGAAAGCCAAGGTGAAGCAAAGGAAATGGTCAGGGCGGTTTGGGGGAGGCTGCCAGGCAGCCCTGGCTCTGAGCAACGTCTGCAGTGACACAGGAAACTCCCAGCTGATGGGAACAAATTTTCTGTGTGACTTCAGAGGCCACCACAAACCTGAGTGCTTTCCTTGCTGTCCCCCAGCCCTTCCTGGCCCCAGGGGCTGATGGCATTTGTGCTCCCTCAGCTTCATCTCCCCACACCAACACCATGGGGGTGCTGACGCCTGCCCTGGGCAGTGCAAACAGGGGCTCCTGAGGCAGTGCTGCCGTGTCTGTGCCTGCAAGGATGAGGCACCTGTGTGAGCTGGGGGAGAGGCCAGGGCTGCAGAGGGGGGATGTTGTTGGCAGGCGCATGAGGACGCTGTGGGACGCTGCCCTGGGGTGTCCAGCGCAGTGGGGATGGATCAGCCCCTGCTCTGCTGCTCCTTCCCCTTGTCTCCCCCAGGCACCTTGCAGAGCCCCAGCCATGCTGTTTGCCCCCAGCCTGCCCACGGCCAGCCTGGGGCTGCTCCCGGGGCTTTTCTGTGCTCAGCATTGGCCTGGGCAAAGTGTTCTGGAGAGAGCCTGGGCAAGGAGCCTGCAGCCCCCAGGCCCTGGCCTGAGGCGTCAGCGCTGCCCCAGCAGTGCCCATGGCCTGTCCCTGCTGCAGCCCCGGCACTGCCACCCCCAGCACTGTGCCCGGCCCCGAGAGCACTCAGGCCCTACAGCAACACCAGGGCCAGCAGGGCAGCGGGGCAGGGCCACGGCAGCAGCACTGGCAACACCAAGGGCTGCTGCTGCTGCTGCTGGGCACAGCTGCTGCGCCAGCACTGATCTGCCCCCAGCTCTGCACACAGACATTGCTGCTGCAGCTGCAGAGAGGGGAACCAAAGGGGCATCTCTGCAGAAACCTTGGCTGGGAGATCCTTAAGTTCTTTTAAAGCCCCAAGAGCGCAGCCTCTCATTGACACAGTCTGTGGCCACAGGGAAAGTGGAGAAACAAAATGAGAAATGGCATAAACATTTCTTTGTAGAAAAAACTAGAAGTATAAAACACTGGAAAACTCCGCAAACAAATCAGTAAGAATTATCAAGGATGACTTTTATTATAGGTGATTTGCAGAAAATAAAAAGCAGTTTAATGTTTGTGAAACCATCCAGTCATCAGTCTCCCCATTGCAGCCTTGAGCTCCTGGTTCCTCAGGCTGTAGATGAGGGGGTTTAGGGCTGGAGGCACCACGAGTACAGAACTGACAGGGCCAGATCCAGGGATGGGGAGGAGATCGAGGGGGTTTCAGGTAAGAAAACATGGCAGTACTTATAAACAGGAAGACCACAGCCAGGTGAGGGAGGCAGGTGGAAAAGGCTTTGTGCCGTCCTTGCTCCGAGGGGATCCTCAGCACAGCCCTGAGGATCTGCACATAAGAGAAAACAATGAACACAAAACAACCAAGTGCTAAAAAGGCACTAACAGCAAGAAGCCCCTGTTTCCTGAGGTAGGATTTAACACAAGAGAGTTTGAGGATCTGGGGAATTTCACAGAAGAACTGGCCCAGGGCATTGCCCTTGCACAGGGGAAGAGTAAATGTATTGGCTGTGTGCATCAGTGAATAAAGAAAGCCACTGGCCCAGGCAGCTGCTGCCATGTGGGCACAAGCTCTGCTGCCCAGGAGGGTCCCGTAGTGCAGGGGTTTGCAGATGGACACGTAGCGGTCATAGCACATGATGGTCAGCAGAGAAAATTCTGTGGAGATGAAGAATGTAAAGAAAAAGAGCTGTGCAGCACATCCTGTGTAGGTGATGTCCTGGTGTCCCAGAGGGAATTGTGCATGGCTTTGGGGACAGTGGTGCAGATGCAGCCCAGGTCGGTGAGGGCCAGGTTGAGCAGGAAGAAGAACATGGGGCTGTGCAGGAGGTGGCCGCAGGCTACGGCGCTGATGATGAGGCCGTTGCCCAGGAGGGCAGCCAGGGAGATGCCCAGGAAGAGGCAGAAGTGCAGGAGCTGCAGCTGCCGCGTGTCTGCCAATGGCAGCAGGAGGAAGTGGCTGATGGAGCTGCTGTTGGACATTTGCTCTGGCTGGCCATGGGCACCTGTTCATGGAGAAAGGACAGGGACAAGTCAGCAGAGGCTGCTCTGAGCCAAACCTGGGCCATTCCCTCCAGACTGTCCGCTGTGACTCACCCGCCCTTGTTCCTGCTCTGGGAAAACCTTCCCCCAGGTCCCTGCCTGAGCTCCAGTTGTGCTGTCTGAGTGTGCCAGGAGCAGCCAGGCCTGTGCGTGGGGGCCCTCCAGGAGCCATCCCTTTTCTGCTGCCCTGGGTTTGTGGCCATGTGGCAGAGGGACAAGGCTGGATATTCAGGATTTGTCAGTGGAATCACTCCTAAGCGACAGGCTTGTCGCCATCTGCACTTCTACTTCTAAAGGACATGGAGAGGAGGAAGGAATTTCAGTCATTATTTTCCTTCCCCTACTTCATTCCTGTTTCTCTAAAGTCAGAAATCCCCAGCATTTCTGCTGCACTCACAGTTTGCCATTGAGAGATGAGAGAGGCAAAGGATTCCCTGTTGCTCAGGGAAGGTGAGGGGCTGGATGGGCTTGTTCCCAACTGCCCTGGGTTTGCAGCTTTGGCTGCAATCAGAGCACAATCACACTCCCCTGTCACCCTGGATAAACCAGACCCTGCCCAGAGCACAGGGATCCCTCAATGTCTCACCCTCTCCAAAGGGCTCTGGGCAAGGTCTCAGCACCCCCTTCTGCCAAGGACACTCCCGGCTCCCTTGGCAAACCCAGCAGCATTTCCTCAGCTCTGGCATCTCTGCACTTCCCCGTGGCACATTCAGGGAACTCCCAGGGGCTCTGCAACAGATTTGCAGCCAGGAGGGCAGCTCAGAGCTGGGAAGGACACAGCAAGGAGATCCCCGGGTGTGCCCATGATGGGATCTCAGGGAGGGGGCTCAGCTCATTCCCTTTCCCATGGACTGCTCTGCCCACAGCCCCACAGGCCCAGGGAAGCTTGGACACCCCATTGCCATGGCCACAGCTGCCTGGCAGGAATGCCAAGGGCAGTGCCTGACTCAGCTGCTGCAAAGGCCAGAGCCTCCCTGAGAGCACCAGATCACAGACGGAGCAGAGACAGCCGGCAGAGAGTCTCTGTAAATTTTGAAAAATTACTTTTATGATTTTTGTGTTCCTTTCTAACTCAGAATGTACTGTGATTCTGTGATTACAGTTCCTGTTCTGCTTCTCTCATCCTCCTGTTGCCTGTGACTAAAATAGAAAAAAAACTTTTTAAAAGTGTAAGAACAGTAAAGTAACAACCAGACCATTATTGGAAGCTTCCAGGTGTCCCAGAGTGGATGGGGCTTAGCCAGCCCTGATTAAACAATTTTTTAAGGTTTATTTATTAGGATATTTAATAGGAATATGCAATAGGAGATTCAGTTGCCCCAGTTATACACACCTGGGTCAACCCATTGGAGCAGGTCCAAGGGCTTCTTTGCTCCCCTTTTTTTGTGACTGTCACACTCTGGTTAAAAACCAAAATGTTCTTCTTGTAGGTCCTCTTCCTGATAATAAGACTATAGAGTATTTCAGGAATGTATTTAGAAGGTCTGCCAATTGTTCTAAAATCTATGAGAAAGGGTGAGAGACATATCAGAGTTAATTAGAGAGTATAGTTATATAGTATGTAATAGTAGTTCAATAGAGGTAATTAAGGATTATAGTTTTATAACTATATAATAGTAGTTAACAGAGCTACAAATATATGAAAAATGTATAAAGAATAAAAATCTTTTTGTCTTCACCACAACTTTTCCATCCTTCTCCAAGCAGAAAAATGAAAACACTCTCAGGAAAGCTCCTGATCTTTGCAGCAATGCCAGGCTTACCTGCTTTTGGCAAGTGTCCTCCGCAGCTGTGCCCAGGCTGGTGTGGAGCTGGGAGCAGCCCTGCCCCACACAGCCCCTCTCAGCAGCAGCAGCAGCAGCAGCAGCAGCAGCAGCAGCAGCAGCAGCAGCAGCTGCCCTGCTCAGGGTGGCTCCTTCCCCCCACAGCTTCTCCCCAGCGCTGGCAGCAGCTCCCCGGGCCGGCTGAGAGCTGTCCCTGGCAGGCAGCAGAGTCCCTGGGCCAGCACAGCGCCCTGGGCTGCAGGACCCTGCTCTGCACCACAGCCCTGGGCACCCCTGGCTGCTCTACACAAGAGATCATCAGAGAATGTACTCACAGAGTCTGTAGGCATTGGGATGTTGCAGCTTGAGGAGATCACTGCAGGAGCTGCAGCTGCATTGTCCTGCAGCCAGAGGTTCCTGTGCCAAGGGCTGGCAGTGATTCTCCCCCAGTCCCTTCTCAGCACCTTCCCAGCCCTGAGTGATTGAAGCTCTCTGTGCCTGTGTGCTGTGCCCGGGGTGGCTGCAGGCAGTGCCCCAGCCCTGCTGGGCTGGCAAAAGAGCTGCTCATCCAGAGAAATGTGTTTTTAAGCTCTTCTTGGTTACCAGGATCGCACTCTGTTCCATGATCTCAGCTCTGCTCATTAGCACAGACACAGCACAAGGACTTTAATGACCCTCTCAGGGCTTTGTGCTGAGGCCCTGAACATCAGTCCCTGAGAGGGAGCTGAAGAAACCTCTCCAGAACTCCAAGGCTAAAGCCAACTCCAAAGTTTCTGGAAGTTTTAATGGGTCCCACTGAGGGACACGACACAGAAAGTGTCCCCAGGCCCCAGGCAGAGCAGAGAACTGCAGGCAGTGATGACAGGTGGGGACAAAGAGAAGCCAAGGCTTGGTGCCCTGGGCCACAGCAGCCTCTGTGCCACCAAGGACACTGAGGAGACACCTTGTCCTGAGGCCCTGGGGCCTCCTGGCACAGCCCCAGCAAGGCTGGGCACTGTCAGCCCCTTGTCCTGCCCTCAGCATCCCCCTCCCATGCCAGTGGCCTCCAGGATGTGCTGGAAGGAGTCCCTGGGGAAGGAGCCTTGGTCAGCAATGGCCCTGGGGGGCTCCTTCATGCTGCCAGGGACTGCTGGTTTTTCCAAGGACTTTGGGTTTGGCTTTTGCCTTGAAGTCTCTGAGAGGTTTGTGCAATCCTGGCCTCCAATTCTGTGCTTTAATGAGTCCCTTGAGAGGCTTTGTCAGTAACAACACTCAGTGGGGCTCATTAATACTTCAAGGTACTTCAGGTGTTTTAGGGTACTTGGTGTTTCCCTTTTCAAACTGACTCTAGGAAAAGTTTGTGCAATCATGGCCCAATTATCTCCTTTAAGAAGTCCCTGGGGATTCTTAGTCAGTAAAAACACTCAGTGGGGCTCATTAATACTTCAGGATACTCAAGTTTATTACAGAACGTTTTTGACACTAAGTCTGAAGTTTTGTGCAATCATGGCCCCAATTATCTGCTTTAATGAGTCCCTTGGGATTCTTAGCCAGTAACAACACTCAGTGGGGTTTATTAATACTTCAAGGTACTCAGGGTTAGTTTAAGTACTTCTTTGGGCCACTGAGTGTCTGAGAAGTTTTTGTGCAATCCTGGACTCCAATTACCTGCTTTAATGAGTCCCTTGAGAGCTTTGCAATGACGCACAGTGGGGCTAATAATGCTTTGAGACAGTCAAGATTTTAAGATACTTTGGATTTTCCTTTGGATTTTCCATCCTACGCTGAGTCCTGAAAGGTTTTGTGCATCCTGGCCTCCAGTTCTCCCTCTAAGACCTCATGAGGAGCCTGTGTTGGGGATGGACCTCAGTGCAACCTTATACTCAGACCTTTGGGTTTTTCTTCTGACTTGGACACAGGTTTGGTGCAATCTCCTCTCAGGCCCTGATGTTCCAGGGTTCAGCACCAAATGCACCACGGGGCTCATTAGGATCAAGCAAATCCTGACAAACCATGGCACTGCCTTGATTTCCCTTTAGTCTTTGCTGTTCATTAGGAAATCTTTTTTCCTAAGTTATGGGAAATATTTCAAAAAAACCCATATTCATATTTTCATGGGTATATTTTTCTCTTCAGAGAAGAGATGACTGCAACATTCAGGGATTGATATTGGTACGGGGTGTCTCCTCAGGAGGTCTGGCCTGGTCAGAGAAGCTGTTCCTTGAGGTCTGACCCAGTGTGGGCAACCTTGCTCCACAATCCACAACCCATCCTGTCTCTCCTCACTCACCTGGGACCTGCTTTGCTGGAGAACTGGCTGCACTCTGGCAAAGATGGGTTTTCTTCTTTTTTAGCAACCTAAAACTCCTGAGTTTCAGAAAATCTCAAAAAATCTCAAGTGTTAATCAGCAAAAACAGATGTGACCATGGACAGAGACTCTCTAACTAGTTAAAGTCAGTAATTGTTACGTTTATTAACACCAGCAGGTGGCATGCGAGTCATCTCCAAAAGGCGTGACCGCCCCGTACAAGGTTCTTTGACCTCTCTTTATTTCCCAAGATCTTACATACAATGCATGTGCATAACCCCAGCAACTCCCATCCCTGCTCTGTATTTAATGTGGCTATTAGTCCTTCACACATGCCCAATTCTTCTCTTGAGTTAGGTCAGTGGTCTCAAAGGATGAAGTCAGGAGAGTCTTCCTCAGGTCTCTGTGACCCTCTGGCACAATCCAAGGTCCCCTGCTTTGTGATTGATTGATAGAAAGTCCAGGTGCTGGTCATTGTTCTACTGGTTTCAATCTGTTCTTATAAAGGTTCACTTACTCCTATTCCTTCTATAAACAAGTTCATAATGGTAAACAATACAACAATTAGCCTTAGCTTAAGCATCTAATAATCATTAACCTATCATTTGCTAATGAACTTACACCCTGATCCATATAAATTACTTCCATTTCTTAGCTAAAATCTTAGCTCTTTAAAATCATGATTCAGTGCCCCCAAATGTTGGGGTGCCCCTGAATGTTGGGGTGTCCCCCCACAGCCCCCTTGCTGCCAAGGGTAATCAGCATCCACATTGATCGGGAGTACACGACCGTGGCCATCATCTTCTCTCAGCCTGTCAGGGTGAGTGGGGACATCCTGGAACTCCCCAAATCACTGGGTACCCCCAAATCACCTTAGTAACCCCAAAAAAATCACCAGATACACCCAAAAATCTCCTGAGTACCCTCAAAATCTCCTGGATACATCTAGGTACCCCCCCCCCCAATGAGCTAGATACCCCCAAAATCTTCTCAGTCCTTCCCAAAAATCACCTGGGTACTTTCCAAAATCACCTGGGTACCCCCCAAAACCACCTGAGTATCTCCCCAAATCTCCTGGATTCTCCCCAAAAATCACCTGGATACATAATTTGAGTACCCCCAAAAATTCTTGGGCCCCTGACCAAAATGGTGGTCGTGACTACCCACTTCTTTGACTGCGTAGACGCAGACGCAGTGTCCCATTTTCCATATTGACTTGAATGGGTAGACCTGGTGTCCCTCAATCCCTATTTACTTGCGTGGGTAGACCTGGTGTTCATTTTACCCCCATTATCCCAGTAACCCTTCCCAGTGCTCCCAGTAATGCCCCGGAGCTCCCAATAACCCCATTGCCTCCATTAACCACTCCCAGTGCTCCCAGTAACCCCTCCCAGTGCTCCCAGTTTGCTCAGTTTCCCACATTCCTCCCTCCCAGTGCTTCCTAAACCCCCCAAGTGCTTCCAGTTCTGCTCCCAGAGCTTGCCCTTAGCCCTGACAGGTACTCCCAGTTTAACCAGTAACCCTTCCTGATCAAGTGCTATTAATGGGTAGACTGGTGTCTCTAAATCCCATTTTGCTTTACTAGGGTAGATCTGGTTTCTTTTCTATCCACTGATTTCAAAGGGTAGACCTGGTGCCCTTTCCCTGCCATTCATTTCAGTGGGTAGACCTGATGTCCCAAATATTTTGGGTTTAAAAACACCAATTTCAGGCTTGGAAATTCTCAATTTAGGGTGGGAAACTGCTCCAAATTTTGTTCTTTTTCCCCCACACCTGAACCTGGTGTGCCCGGAGCTGAGGGCAGTGCTGGACGGCACCGCCCTGGCTGTTACTGTTAGGTCGGATGTGACATACACACACATGATCAGGATACAAAATGGAAGAAGTTTTCTTCTGTGTGTTCTCCAGCTTATATACTGTTAACAAAGTGTGATCTTAAGTCATTGACTACATTGGTGCAAAGCAAATGTCATCAATATAGTTGGCAAAAGTTTGACAGAAAGTTAGTAAGGCACAAATATACACTTTTACTTATGCACGTAGTCTAACTTACAGAAAATTTCATCTATCTTTTTTCATCAGTTCCCATGCTGTGGTGGTTTTGACCAGCAAGTGAGTTTTCAGGATGTTCAGGAAAGAACCAATTGAAAGTAGTTACATCTCCGTGGACATAAAAGGTTTAAATATCATTCTAACATTTGCGAGCTGCAGCAAGAGAGAGAAAAAGACCTTGGGCAGATTTAACCCTTTCCTGGCAACATGAAGATTTCAGAACTCCAACCCTTTCGCAGATGAAGAGAAGGAGACCAGAGTGATTTAAAATGTAGAGAGACAGCATGATACAGTCAGCAAAAGAACTGATAAAAGTTATCTGGAAGAAAGGATTGAGCAAGTGGACATTTTTGACTGGACTTCTCTAGATGTAAACCATGGAGAAATGGACTATTTCTTGTAATCTATTGATGCTGTTTTGGGGCAATGCTGTTCCAGCTGAAGGTAATAGACCGATGTAATTGAGATTTCATTGAGAATGTTGTAGAGGAAGTTCCCCAGCTCCTGAGATAAAAAGAGGTCTCAGCTGTCTGAGATGCAGATTTGGCCCTTTAGCTGTAGTGAAAGGAGGTGTCTTGAGAGAGAAACGATTTTAAAGATAGAAGAAGAGGATCTTTGCAAAATACTAAAAAAAGCATTCTTAAACTAATACACCAAATATGCTGAGAGGCCCATGAGTAGCCAAGAGAAAGGCTGCTCATGGGTGAGATGGCACAATCTGCAAAATTCCAGCGGCTGGAGGTTGGTGACATTGGGAGCCACCAGACTGGTTTGTTCTTGTGGTAAATGTCTCCAATGGGACATCTAGTGAGACTCCTCTCCAAAGGTGATGAAAGATTATGTTTAAATTGTTGAAACTGACTGAAAATCACAGTTTTGTCTCTCTATGTTAGTTTTGGGAAAGTGAACAGTTTCTGGGGGAAAGAGAAGTGTTTTGAAGCTTCAATTTTTTTCTTTTTATTTTTTCCTTTAGACTTTAGAGTGTGTAAATAAACTATCTTTGTAAGTTTAAAAGTTCAGACCTGTTTTACTTTTTATTTTTTCCACAGGAAACCAGGTCTACCCCAATTAAAGTCAATGGGGATGTAGGGATATCAGGGTTGTCATTACTAGGGCTTGGTCGGGAAGGGTTACTGGTTAAACTGGGAGCACTGGGAAAGGCTAAGGGGAAGCACTGGGGGAGGAACTGGAAGCACTGGGAGGGAGGAAAGGGGGAAACTGGACAAACTGGGAGCACTGGGAGGGGCTACTTGGAGGACTGGGAGGGTAAACTAATCAAACTGGGAGCTATTCCTGGGAGCACTGGAGGTGGCTAAGGGGGGGCACTGGGGTTACTGGGAGCCCTGGGGCATTGCTGGGTACACTGGGAAGGGTTACTGGGGGTAAATGGGGGTAGACAGGACACCAGGTCTGCCCAATCAAGTCAATAGGGATTTAGGGACACCACGTCTACCCAGTCAAAGCAATGGGATTCACAACCACCAGTTTGGTGGGGCCCGAGGATTTTGGGGGGTACCCAGGTGTATCCAGATGACTTTTGAGGGGTTCTGAAATAATTTTTTGTGGGTACTGAGGTGATTTGAAGGAGTATCTAGGTGTATCCAGGTGGTTTTGGGGAGTACCAGGGTGATTTGGGGAGGGGAGAATCCAGGTGATTTTTTGGGGTTCCCAGGGACCCCTACTCACCCTGATGGCCTGGCAGAAGATGACTGCCAGAATCGCGTCCTCACAGTCAGTGTTCACACAGATGACACTCTGAGGCAGGGGGGTTGTGGGGGGACACTCCAAAATTCAGGGGGCACCCAACATTCAAGGGGCACCCCAAAAGTCCAGGGGAGGGCCCCAGGGATGGGAGGAAGCCCCGAGTTACCTCTGGAGAGGATGCTGTGCAGGTACACCCACGTGCTTTAGTCCGTTGGGTCGGTGAAGACGGTGTTCTGCAGCAGCTCCACCTCTGGAGAGGGGCAAAGGGGGCACCCCAAAATCTCAGGGGGGCAGCCAGGGGACACCCTGAGATCTGAGTGGAGGCACCCAGGTGTGAGGTGGCTCAGGTCTACCCATCAAAACAAATGGGGATTTTTAGGGACACCAGGTCTACCCATTGAAACCAATGGGGATTTTTAAGGACAGGAAGTCCACCCATTAAAACCAGTGGAGATTTTTAGGGCCAACAGGTTCAACCTCTTTATCCAATGAGGATTTAGGGACAACAAGTCTACCCATTAAAACCAATGATGTTTAGGAACAACAGGTCTAGCCTTTGAAACCAATGGGGATTTAGGGACATGGGGTCTACCCATGAAAATCAAAAGGGATTTTTTAGAGACCATGTCTGTTAAGGGCAATGTCAATCTGGGGAAACCAGGTCTGCCCATTCAAGGCAATGGAGATTTAGGGACACCAGATTCATCTTAATTAAAGATAAAGAGAATTTTGGAACACCAGGTCAAGCCACAAATGTGGGGAATTTGGAAAATTGGGTCCAGGCATTACTGGGAATTTAGGGATGTCAGGTCTGCCCATTGAAATAATGAGATTTTTTGGTCCACCAGGTCTAATCTTTAAGGACAATGGGGATTTAAAGACACCAGGTCTACCCATTGAAACCAATGGGGATTTCAGGAAAACAGGTCTACCCATCAATGGAAATGGTGATCTGGGGACACCAGGTCTACGCATGAACAACTGTAAAGACATCAGGTCTACCACTGAAGTCAATGGGGATTTAGGGAAAACAGGTCTTGTCATTAAGGTCAATGGAGATTTTTGGGACAGCAGATCTACCCATTGAAGTCAATGGAAATTTTTTGGACACCATTGAACCCAACAGAGCTCAAGTTCAAGCAAGGGGCTGGAGAATTTTTGGAATAGGATCTTGGTGAAATTCTGGGAATTTTTCTAGGGGAATCTCTCACCTTCCTTCAGCCTTTCGGGGGGCAGCATCCCACCCTCGCCATTCCTGCAGTTCCTGGTGGGTGCCAGGAGTCACAGCCAGTGGTGCCAGGCCAAGAAGCTGGAGAAGTTGTGGCTCAGCAAGGCCATGGCAAAGGCCAGCTTGGCCTCGGGGTCCTACCTGGCCACCAGTGCCTGTCTGTGGTCCCAGGTGTTGACTGGGAGGGCACCAGTACAAACCAGTAAGCCACGGAAGCTGCCCCCGAGCCCCTGCAGCCTGAGGTGGCAGCTCCCAGTACAAACCAGTAAGGGTTAATGCACCCAAACCCATTCTCTCTATGGGGTTTAGGGGCACAAGGTCTACCCTATTGAAGTCAATAGGGATTAAGGGACATCAGGACTACCCGTTAAAACCAACAGGGATGTTGGGACGTCAGGTCTACCCATGAAAGGCAGCTCTAAGGGCTCCCAGTGTGGTCTTGGGGCTCCTACTTTTACCAGGTTTATACTGGGAGGGCACCAGTATGAACCGGCAAGCATCAGGAGCATCCCCCAATCACCTGAGCCCTGTGGGGGCAGCTCCCAGTATAAACCAGTAAGGCCAGCACAACCTGAAGTCACTCCCAGTGGGTCCCAAGCCCCATCCCACCATAAACCAGTACATCCCAATATAACCCAGTACGTCCCAGTATAACACAGTATGAACCAATGCTCCCAGCAAGCCATTCCGGTAAAAATTAGTATAAACCAGTGCAAACCAGTGTAACCCAGTAAAACCCAGTAACTCCCAGCACCCCATCCCAGTACAAACTAGTGTATCCCAGTATAACTCAGTATAAACTAATGCCCCCAACATCCCATCCCAGCATAAACAAATATAACACATAGTTGGCCACCAAGTCATCCCTGCCAGCTCAGGGTGCTCCCTCATATGCTGCTCCTCTCCCAGTATATCCCAGTACAACCCAGTAACCCCCCGCAACCCATCCCACTACAAACCAGTATAACCCAGTGTAACCCAGTAACCCCTCCTCTGTTAAATCACGTGAAGGATGCTGCCAAAAGGCATTTCAGATCATGCCCACTAAAGATCCTAGGCAGAGTTCTAGCTCAATTAAACAATCCCCTTGTGAGCCTTTCCTAGATTTTATAGATAGACTTCATGCAGTGGTGGAAAACCAGAGAGAGGATCAGGAGTTGCAACAGAAGATGATCCTGGAAGTGGCACAAAGCCACTTGGTGCCTGGAAGTGGCACAAAGCAATGCCAGTGATGTCTGCAAGAGGATCATCTCCGGGCTTCTGGTTGCTCCACCTCCAACCCTGGGCCTCCTCACTGAGACCTGCACCAAGTGAGCCATAAGGGACCCAGATGAACAGCGGAAAGGGTCTGGGCTCAGAGGCCGGATTGCAGCACCAGCCACCATTCCAGCTGGACCACCAGTGGCTGGGAGGGTCAAATGTTTCCAGTGTGGGCAGGAGGGACATGTGATGTGCTTTTGTCCCTTTAAGAATAAAACATCACACACACTGGCGGGAGCAGTGGGGGAGGGGGAGAAAGGGAACATTTCAGTTCCAAAAAACTAGGAGAGGAGTGTGAGCTTCTCCCACGTGATGAGAAAAATGGGACAGGTCACTGGGTGTGAGAGTCAGCCCAAAGACCTTCAATATGTCTCTCGTTTTCATCATGGAAAAGAAGCTCTGGGGGAAGAGGGGCTGGGACCCCAAAAGCTGATGAGCTGCTGCTGACCAGCCAGGTGTGCTGACTCAAGTCTCGCTGCTGGATCTAAATCCTGCCAGAACAATGGAGGCCACAGTACACTGCCTGCTGTGAGCCAAATCACCTGTACCTGGACTGAAGGGGCCAGCTTGTCCTGTTCTCCCCATTGTGCACGGGCCTTGATCACAAAAGTTTCCTCCTGCCATCTTTGCTCTGGCCAGCTGCCTTCGATTCAGAAAGACCTTTATATTCAGCCTCGGAGGAGACTCCTCTGGAGGCCTCCCCATGGAAAACAGAATCCATTAGCAATGCCACGAGGACTGCAAAAGTGGTCTATTTGTGAAAAAGACATACAAGGACCCGTCTCTCATCCATTGGTAGCTATTTCCCTGTCTTTTTTATCTCTCTCTCTGTCCTTCTCTCTCTCTCTACTGTTTTCTCCCTCTCTGTTCTCTCTCTCACTATCGCATATCAGTTTTGTGGGCACATCAAAAAAAGGTGCATTGATTTTGGTTAAACTGTACTTTCATTCCCCTTTTTGCACTCTAAAACCACTACAAACTCAGCTAATATTAAGAGTGGGACGTAACAGCCCCCCAATTTAAGAAGGACATGGAGGGTCTTGGAGGTTAAGGGGAGACCTCATCACTCTCTGCAACTCCCTGACAGGAGGGTGCAGCCAGGTGGGCATTGGGCTCTTTTCCCAGGAAACAGTGATGGGAAAAGAGGACACAGCTTTAAGCTGCACCAGGGGATATTTAGGCTGGACATTAGGAAATATTCTTAACAAAAATGGTGATTTGGCATTGGAATTGGCTGCCCAGGGAGATGGGTGAGTCACCATCCCTGGAAGTGTTTAAAGAAAGATTGGATGTAGCACTCAGTTCCATGGTCTGGGTGACAAGGTGGTGTTGGATCACAGGTGTGACTTGATGCTCTCCAAGGTCTTTTCGAGCCTGGTGGATTCTGTGATGATGATGACACTGCAGGGCCCTGGGGAAACAAGGGGTCATTGTGACACTGCAGTGCCTGGTGGCACTAAGAGGACCAGAGTGACACTGTGTATGACATGGCACCACAGAGCCAAGGGGCCATTGTGACACTGTGGGGCTGAATGGAAGCAAGGAGTCCATGGTGACACTCTGGGGCCTGGTGGAACCACAGAGGCCACGGTGACCCTGTGGGGCCTTGTTGAACCAAGGGGCCATTGTGCCACTGAGAACCAAGGAGAGCCTTGGGAGAGCATGGGGCCCAATGGAATCCAGGGGCCATTGTTCCACTGCAAGGACTATTGGAGCTGAGGGAACAATTGTGACCCTGGGGTGCCCCAATGAACAAAGGGTCTCTGGTGACACTGCAGGATCTTGTGTGACCAGGGCTCCATGGTGACCCTGCAGCACCAAGGAATTCATGGTGGCCCTCTGAGGCCTGATGGAACCCAGAGGCCACTGTGAAACTCCAGGGCCTTGTGGAACCCTGCAGAGCATTGGGACAGAGCAGGACCTGGTGTCATGATGTGGCCATTGTGACACTGTAAGCCCTTGGGGGACAAAGGCATAATTGTGACACTGTGGGGCCAAAGAATCCAAGGGATTTTGTGACACCAAGGGGTCCCATGGAAGCAAAGGGACATTGTGACACTGGGAGGCCTCATGGAATCATGGAGACCATTGTGACACTCAAGGATCTAAAGGAAAAATGGTGACAGAAAGCTGGCTTGGAGTGTTGATCTGCTGGAGGGCAAGAGGTCCCTGCACAGGGCCCTGGACAGCCTGGATCCAGGGACCAAATCCAACCATGTGAGGTATAACAAGTCCAGGTGCCGGGTCCTGCACTTTGGCCACAACAACCCCTGCAGCACTACAGGCTGGGGACAGAGTGGCTGGACAGCAGCCAGGCAGAAAGGGACCTGCAGGGACAGATGGACAGCAGGCTGGACATGAGGCAGCAGTGTGCCCAGGTGGCCAAGAAGGCCAATGGCTCCTGGCCTGGATCAGGAACGGTGTGGCCAGCAGGAGCAGGGCAGTGATTCTTCCCCTGTGATCAGCACTGGTTGTGCAGCACCTCGAGTGCTGTGTCCAGTTCTGGGCGCCCCAAATTTAGGAAGGACATGGAGGGGCTGGAGCGTGTCCAGAGAAGGGCAACAAGGCTGGTGAGGGGTCTGGAACACAAGTCCTGTGAGGAGTGTCTGAGGGAGCTGGGGTTGATTATCCTGGAGAAGAGGAGGCTCAGGGGAGACAAGGCAGTGTCAGGGCCCAGGTTGGACTTGATGACGTCCAAGGCCTTTTCCACGTTGCTGATTCTGGAATTCTCTGAAACCACCCTTGCAGCAGTTGCAGGATGAGCCCTGGGCCTTCTCTTCACAAGGTGCAGCAGCACAGGTCCCTCAGCTTCTCCTCACAGCCCCCAGGCCCATCCTGTCAGTCCTGCAGAGCCTCTGCAGCTCCTCCTCCTTGCCCACAACAGGGAGCCCCACAGCCAGACACACCAGGCCAGATGTGCCCCCTGGCTGGGGGTGCCTCTGGCAAGGGAGCAGCACGAGGCACTGCAGGAGCCTGCAGAAAATTCCTGAAGGATGTGAGGGATGATCCTGCTCCACAAGGGATGTTCCCATGGCGCCAAGTCAGGAAGTGAAATGGGGAGTGGGGCCAGAGAGGAAAAGGCAAGCAGGGATGGGCTGTTTGCCCAGGATAGAAAAGATGCGGAGAAGAGGAAGAAATTTGTAGCAGGAAGAGTAAAGAAAGCCAAGGTGAAGCAAAGGAAATGCTCAGGGCAGTTTGGGGGTGGCTGTGAGGCAGCCCTGGCTCTGAGCAACAACGTCTGCAGTGACACAGGAAACTCCCAGCTGATGGGAACAAACATTCTGTGGGACTTCAGAGGTCACCACAAACTCAATGGTTTCCTTGCTGTCCCCCAGCCCTTCCTGGCCCCAGGGGCTGATGGCATTTGTGCTCCCTCAGCTTCATCTCCCCACACCAACACCATGGGGGTTCTGGCGCCTGCTCTGGGCAGTGCAAACAGGGGCTCCTGAGGCAGTGCTGCCGTGTCTGTGCCTGCAAGGATGCGGCACCTGTGTGAGCTGGGGGAGAGGCCAGGGCTGCAGAGGGGGGATGTTGTTGGCAGGTGCATGAGGACGCTGTGGGACGCTGCCCTGGGGTGTCCAGCGCAGTGGGGATGGATCAGCTCCTGCTCTGCTGCTCCTTCCCCTTGTCTCCCCCAGGCACCTTGCAGAGCCCCAGCCATGCTGTTTGCCCCCAGCCTGCCCACGGCCAGCCTGGGGCTGCTCCTGGGGCTTTTCTGTTCTCAGCATTGGCCTGGGCAAAGTGTTCTGGAGAGAGCCTGGGCAAGGAGCCTGCAGCCCCCAGGCCCTGGCCTGAGGCGTCAGTGCTGCCCCAGCAGTGCCCATGGCCTGTCCCTGCTGCAGCCCCAGCACTGCCACCCCCAGCACTGTGCCCGGCCCCGAGAGCACTCAGGCCCTAGAGCAACACCAGGGCCAGCAGGGCAGCGGGGCAGGGCCACGGCAGCAGCACTGGCAACACCAAGGGCTGCTGCTGCTGCTGCTGGGCACAGCTGCTGTGCCAGCACTGATCTGCCCCCAGCTCTGCACACAGACATTGCTGCTGCAGCTGCAGAGAAGGGAACAAAAGGGGCATCTCTGCAGAAAACTTGGCTGGGAGCCCCTTTTTATTTATTTAAAGCCACCAAGACTGCAGCCCTCATTGGCTGAGTCTGTGGCCACAGGGAAGGTGGAGAGCAACAAAATGAGAAATGGCACAAACAACGACATTTCTTTGTGTATAATATTAAAATAGTAGAAGAAAAAGAACCTCCAAAATGTAACAAGCAAGAAGTTTTAAAGATGACTTTTATTACATGTGATTTGCAGAAATTGGCAGGCTTTTATTGTTTCTAAAACCATCCAGTCATCAGTCTCCACAGTTCAGCCTTGAGCTCCTGGTTCCTCAGGCTGTAGATGAGGGGGTTCAGGGCTGGTAGCACCACCGAGTACAGAACTGACAGGGACAGATCCAGGGATGGGGAGGACATCGAGCGGGGTTTCAGGTAGGCAAAAAACCCAGTGCTGAGGAATAGGGAGACCACAGCCAGGTGAGGGAGGCAGGTGGAAAAGGCTTTGTGCCGTCCCTGCTCAGAGGGGATCCTCAGCACAGCCCTGATGATCTGCACATAGGAGAAAACAATGAACACAAAACAGCCAAATACAAAACAGGAACTAATAGCAAGAAGCCCTAATTCCCTGAAATGGGAGTGTGAGCAGGAGAGTTTGAGGATGTGTGGGACTTCACAGAAGAACTGTCCCAGGGCATTGCCATGGCACTGGGGCAGGGAAAATGTATTGGCTGTGTGCAGGAGAGCATTGAGAAAGGCACTGGCCCAGGCAGCTGCTGCCATGTGGGCACAAGCTCTGCTGCCCAGGAGGGTCCCGTAGTGCAGGGGTTTGCAGATGGACACGTAGCGGTCATAGCACATCACGGTCAGCAGAGAAAGCTCTGACCCCAGAAAGAAGATAAATACAAAAAGCTGAGCAGCACATCCTGCATAGGAGATTGTTCTAGTGTCCCAGAGGGAATTGTGCATGGCTTTGGGGACAGTGGTGCAGATGGAGCCCAGGTCGGTGAGGGCCAGGTTGAGCAGGAAGAAGAACATGGGGCTGTGCAGGAGGTGGCCACAGGCTACGGCGCTGATGATGAGGCCGTTGCCCAGGAGGGCAGCCAGGGAGATGCCCAGGAAGAGGCAGAAGTGCAGGAGCTGCAGCTGCCGCGTGTCTGCCAATGCCAGCAGGAGGAAGTGGCTGATGGAGCTGCTGTTGGACATTTTTCTCTCTGGCCATGGGCACCTGTTCATGGAGAAAGGACAGGGACAAGTCAGCAGAGGCTGCTTTCAGCCAAACCTGGGCCATTCCCTGCAGACTGTCCCACTGTGACTCACCCACCCTTGTTCCTGCTCTGGGAAAACCTTCCCCCAGGTCCCTGCCTGAGCTCCAGTTGAGCTGTCTGAGTGTGCCAGGAGCAGCCAGGCCTGTGTGTGGGGGCTCTCCTGGAGTCGTCCCTGCCCTGCTGCCCTGGGATTTTGGCCATGTGGCAGAGGGACAAGGCTGGATATTCACGGTTTGTCACTGGAATCACTCCTAATGCAGACAGGCTTGTTGCCATCTGTACTCCCACCTCTAAAGGACATGGAGAGAGGGAAAGAATATTCGCTATTTTTTTCAAACCCACACATCATTTCTGGTTCTCTGAGGTCAGAAATCCCCAGCATTTCTGCTGCACTCAGAGTTTGCCACAAAGAGATGAGAGGCAAAGGATTCCCTGTTGCTTCAGACACAGTGAGGGGCTGGATGTGTTTGTTCCCAACTGCCCTGGGTTTGCAGCTTTGGCTGCAATCAGAGCACAATCACACTCCCCTGTCACCCTGGGATAAACCAGACCCTGCCCAGAGCACAGGGATCCCTCAGTGTCTCCCCCTCTCCAAAGGGCTCTGGGCAAGGTCTCAGCACCCCCTTCTGCCAAGGACACTCCCGGCTCCCTTGGCAAACCCAGCAGCATTTCCTCAGCTCTGCCATCTCTGCACTTCCCCGGGGCACATTCAGGGAACTCCCAGGGGCTCTGGCACAGATTTGCAGCCAGGAGGGCAGCTCAGAGCTGGCAAGGACACAGCAAGGAGATCCCCGGCTGTGCCCATGATGGGATCTCAGGGAGGGGGCTCAGCTCATTCCCCTTTCCCATGGACTGCTTTGCCCACAGCCCCACAGGGCCCAGGGAAGCTTGGACACCCCATTGCCATGGCCACAGCTGCCTGGCAGGAATGCCAAAGGTAGTGCCTGACTCAGCTGCTGCAAAGGCCAGAGCCTCCCTGAGGGCACCAGATGACAGGGACAGGATCAGGGCAGTGCAGAAACAAGAGCAGATGTGGTGGTGCTGTGCCTGGGAGGGCAGGGCACAGACAGCTGGCAGAGAGTCTGTAAATGTTGAAATGTTACTTTGATGATTCTGTGTGTCCCTTTGGACTCAGAATGTTCTGTGTTTCTGTGATTACAATTCCTGTTCTGCTTCTCTCATCCTGCTTTTGCCTATAATCAAAAGAGAAAAAAACCCTTGTAGCAGCATTAGAACAGTAAAGTATAAACCCGACTTTTATTGAAAGGTTCCAGGTGTCACAGTGGGGATGGGGCTTTACCAGTCCCTGATTTAAACATTTTTAAAGGTTTATTATTTAGGATATTAGCAGGAATATGCAATTGGCAATTCATTTGCCCCAGTTACACACCCCTGGGTCAACCCATTAGAGCTGGTCCTAGCGCTTCATTTCTCCACTTTTTTTTAAGACTGCTCACACTCTGGTTAAAAACCAAAATGTTCTTCTTGTTGGTCCTCTTCCTGATAACAAGACTATAGAGTATTTCAAAAATGTATTTAGGTCTTCTAATTGTTCTAAAAACTAGCAGAAAGGCCAGGAAACACAGAAGTGTTTATTAGAGATTATAGTTATAAAGGTATATAATAGTAGCTGAATAGAGTATATTAAGAATTATAGTTTTAAATCTATATATAATAGTTACATAGCTACGAATATATGAAATGTGTATAAAAAACAAAAATCTTTTTGTCATCACGTCAGCTTTCTGATCCTTCTCCAAGCAGAAAATTGAAAACACTCTGAGGAAAGCTCCTGATCTTTACAGCAATGGCAGGCTTACCTGCTTTTGGCAAGTGTCCTCCGCAGCTGTGCCCAGGCTGGTGTGGAGCTGGGAGCAGCCCTGCCCCACACAGCCCCTCTCAGCAGCAGCAGCAGCAGCAGCTGCCCTGCTCAGGGTGGCTTCTTCCCCCCACAGCTTCTCCCCAGCGCTGGCAGCAGCTCCCCGGGCCGGCTGAGAGCTGTCCCTGGCAGGCAGCAGAGTCCCTGGGCCAGCACAGCGCCCTGGGCTGCAGGACCCTGCTCTGCACCACAGCCCTGGGCACCCCTGGCTGCAGCCCCGGCTGCTCAGCCCTGCAGCAGAGCCTGGCCCCAGGGAGCTGCCTTGTGCTGGGCCTGGGCTGGGGCAGCAGGGAAACCCAGCCCTGCCCTAGGGCCACATCCCTGCCCTGCAGCAGCTCCCACAGTGCTCCTGGAAGGTGCTCCAAGCTGTGGGATGTGGCAGCTTCAGGAGATCCCAGCAGGAGCTGCAGCTTATCTTCCCCCAGCCAGAGAGTGACTGTTTGCAAGCCTGGGAGGATTTCTCCTGCAGTGAGCCCTGAGTGAGCTCTGCTCTGTGCTGCCAGCCCAGGCTGAGCTGAAGCCCTGTGTGCCTGTGTGCTGTGCCCGGGGTGGCTGCAGGCAGTGCCCCAGCCCTGCTGGGCTGGCAGAAAAGTTGCTGATCATGAGAAATGTGTTTTTAAGCTCTTCTTGGTTGCCAGGATCTCCCTCTGGATGATGAGCTCAGCCCAGCTCATCGGCACAGACACAGCACAAGGACTTTAATGACCCTCTCAGGGCTTTGTGCTGAGGCCCTGAACATCAGTCCCTGAGAGGGAGCTGAAGAAACCTCTCCAGAACTCCAAGTCAGAAGCCAACTCCAAAGTTTCTGGAAGTTTTAATGGGTCCCAGTGAGGGACACGACACAGAAAGTGTCCCCAGGCCCCAGGCAGAGCAGAGAACTGCAGGCAGTGATGACAGGTGGGGACAAAGAGAAGCCAAGGCTTGATGCCCTGGGCCACAGCAGCCTCTGTGCCACCAAGGACACTGAGGAGACACCTTGTCCTGAGGCCCTGGGGCCTCCTGGCACAGCCCCAGCAAGGCTGGGCACTGTCAACCCCTTGTGCTGCCCTCAGCATCCCCCTGCCATGCCAGTGGCCTCCAGGATGTGCTGGAAGGAGTCCCTGGGGAAGGAGCCTTGGTCAGCAATGGCCCTGGGGGGCTCCTTCATGCTGCCAGGGACTGCAGGTTTTTCCGAGGCCTTTGGGTTTGGCTTTTGCTTTGGAGTCTCTGAGAGGTTTGTGCAATCCTGGCCTCCAATTCTCTGCTGTAATGAGTCCCTTGAGAGGCTTTGTCAGTAACAACACTCAGTGGGGCTCATTAATGCTTCAAGGTACTTCAGTTCTTTTAAGGTACTTGGTGTTTCCTTTTCAAACTGACTCTAGGAAAAATTTGTGCAATCATTGCCCCAACTATGTACTTTATCAGGTCCCATGGGATTCTTGGTCAGTAAAAATACTCAGTAGGGATCATTCATACTTCTGAGTACTCAGGGGTAATTTAAGTACTTCTTTTTGTTACTGAGTCTCTATGAAGTTTTTGTGCAATTTTGGCCTCCAATTCTCTGCTCCAAAGACTCCATGAGGAGCCTTTGTTGAGGATGGACATCAGTAGGACCCATTATTGCTTTGAGACACTTTTGGGTTTTCTTCTGACTTTGACACCTGGAAAGGTTTGTGCAATCTCCTCGCAGGCCCTGAGGTTCCACGGCTCAGCACCAAATGCACCACGAGGCTCATTAGGATCAAGCAAGTCCTGACAAACCATGGCTTTGCCTTGATTTCCCTCCGGTTTGGTTCAGTGCATAAGGAAAATTTCTGCTGCAGTTATGGAGAAATATTTCAAAGACTATTTGGAAATATGTATTCCTATTTTAAAGGGCGTATTTTATTACTTTTCTTATTACACAAGAGGTGATTGCAGCATTCAGTGATTGATACTGACCCAGGGTCTCTCCTCAGGAGCTCATGCCTGCTCAGAGACGCTGTGCCTTGAGATCTGACCCAGTGTGGAAAACCTTGCTCCACATTCCCCAACCCCATCCTGTCTCTCTTCACTCACTTAAGACCTACTTTGCTTGGAGACCTGGCTGCACTCAGGCAAAAAGGGGTTTTCTTCTTCTAAGAAATCTAAAGCTCCTGCGTTTCAGACAATCTCTCCAAGTGTGTGCCAAGCCCAAGGTGCCACCAAGGAGGTTCCCCTTCCCCAAGGCAGAACCATGCAAGGAATGTTTGAGACACACACGAAGTTCTGCAATAAACACAAATCCAGAGTTGGCTGAAGGCAGAATTAGACCAACTGCTGAAGGACAGACAAGCTTTGAACTCCTTGCAGCTCAAAGCTCCAGCTGGGTTGTTGGGAGGTGTGTTAGTGAGGCAAGAGTGAGGGCAAGGGAACTGCAGAGAGCCCTGGAAGTGCTTCTGTGCAGCCAGGTTGTGGGGGAGGGCAGTGCAGGCCTGGCCTGGGCCAGGAGTGAGGCTGGATCATCATGCCAAGCTGCCCTGGGCCATTGCAAGGGGCTGTGGCCATGGACACTGCACTGAGCCCACTGTGGCAGCGCCTTGCTCAGGGCTGGTGTCAGTGCCCAGAGGCAGAGGGGATCCCTTGCTGGGGGCTTGTGCCATGGCCACCTGCCCTGTGCCGCGCTGGCTGCTCAGGCACCACGGAACCAGCAGCAAACGCCACTGCCAGGGCCAAAGGCCAGCTCAGACAGACAGAAAGGGGCAGGGCTGGGCACTGTTTCCATGGCAGCCCTCACTGGGACACCACCCCTGGGTCACCTGGCATGGCAATTGCCATGGAAACCCGTCTCATGGGAAATGCAAGGGTGGGCAAAGGTTTTAGTGGGGCCTGTCCCAATAGGACAGAGGGTGGTGGTTTGGAACTAAAGGAAGGGAGGTTCAGATAAGGAGAGGTAAGAAGGAAGTTTGTGATTGTGAGGTTGGTGATCCAGCAGGACAGGTTTCCAGGGAGGTGGTCAATGCCCCATCCCTGGAAACATTCCAGTCCAGCTGGGACAGGGCTATGAACAACCTGAGCTGCTCAAAGATGTCCCTGCTCATGGTGGGGGTTTGGATGAGATGAGCACTGCAGAGCTCTTCCCATGCAAACCATTCAAGGAGTGCATGGGGAGAAGGGGCTGCTCCCTGGGCTCCATGCACTGCCTTGACTCCTCCTTGTCTCTGCTGGAGCCCACAGGCAGCAGCCAAAGGCAGCCCCTTCTGTGGCCTTTGCTGGCCCTGCCTTCCCCAGGGGGCTGACAGAGCCAGGCTGGCCCAGGTGACCTTGAGGCTTTGCAGGGCTCAGGCGCAGCGGCTGTGCCAGGCTCAGGGCTGAGGTCACACTCTGTGGGCTGGGGCAGAGCCCAGGCAGAAAGGAGCCCTGAAGCAGCAGCAGCAGCTCTGCAGTGCTGGCCACCAGGCCGGGCTGCCAAGGGAGGCTTGTGGCCATGGCCTGGGAGCAGCTGCTGCTGCCAAGGTGCCTTTGGTGCCTCAGGCTCTCCCTGCCACAGCTTCCAGCACTCTGCACTTGTGCCCGAGGCCTTCAGTGTCTTGGGGCTGGCCTGGGGTCTTTCGTGCAGCTGGATCTGCCCTGGTCCAGGCACAGGAAAGGCAGTTCCTGCTGGAGCAGGAGGCTCTTCATGAAACGGGCTCAAAAAACTCCATCAAGGCCCTAATTACTACAAAATTCCTTCCTAGAGCACTATAGTCTAATAATTGTATCGCTCCTATACTCTGTAGTAACTAGCTCTTCTTCTTAATTTACTCTGTGGTGTAAATAAATTTTTCTGCCTAATCC
The DNA here is from genome assembly GCA_021534815.1 of Acrocephalus arundinaceus. Lineage (NCBI taxonomy): Eukaryota > Metazoa > Chordata > Aves > Passeriformes > Sylviidae > Acrocephalus > Acrocephalus arundinaceus. Next base: position 82,664 of record JAJEOU010002771.1, read on the forward strand.
TGATAAAAATCAATCATAGCTGAATTTTTATAAACGTATCTGGTATTGAGTCTTTAACCCTGTGGGACAAATTGCATTTCAGTTAAATTCCCCCTCTCCAATCCTTTACACATAAACTTTTGATAAAGTCTGGAACTGGTATTAGATCCAGACATTCCCAGTCTCCTTACTTAGATGGAATTTTAAAAGTCTAGGCCTCCTGCAGGAATTTGAGGATCCATGGTGACTACATGGTGTCATTTCTCCACCCCATAACTCAGCAACATTTTCTCCAATGAAGAAATCAAGCTTTTGCATGAAGCTCCCACTCTGCCCATGACAGGAACCCCTTGGAGTGTCTGGGACATCCCGGCTCTTTGGCAGCCTGGGGACTCCTGGGATGTCACCGTGGAGCCCCCGTGAGTGCCTGTGACAGATGGGTGCCTTTGCAGCCCAAGGTGCCCTGGGATGTCCCCATGGAATGGCTGTGACTGCCTCTGAGCACAGGGCTCTTTAGCATCCCCAGAAAGCCCTGGGAGGTCTCCAGGATCCTTGAGTCCAACTCCTGGCCCTGCACAGGACACCCCAACAATGCCAGCCTGGGCCTGGCAGCGCTGTCCAAACGCTGCTGGAGCTCCCAGAGCCCTGGAGCTGGGACCCTTGCCTGGGAGCCTGTTCAGAGCCCCAGCAGCCTCTGGGAGAAAAACCTTTTCCTCAGATCCCACCCAAACCTGCCCCGACTCAGCTCCAGCCCTTCCCTCCAGTCCTGTCCCTGGGCACCAGAGGGAAGAGGTTCCCACAGCCCCAGCCAGGGACCCGCTCCCAAGGCTGTTCCAGGGCAGCCAGGGCTGGCACCATCTGGGATGCTCAGTTTCCATGGGCCGGGGTTTGGGAATGGGATTCCCCAATTTTGTGCTCCCACTAAAACCGTGCCACTGCTCGCTGCCCTCCAGCCTCCCACTGAAAGTACAAAAGGCAAAGATCCCAGGCTGGAATAAGAACAATTTAATGGGAACAGAAACAAAGAACAACTAGGAACAGAAACAATATTAAGGAATATAACAATATTAAAGAAATGTAAATAATATAATAATATGACAATTAAAAACAACATAGGAACAGAAGGGATAAGACATAAGACATAAAGGAGAAAAATTAAACAAGAATGACTGGCTGTTCCAGGCTTCCTGGAAAGGACACCCTTCTCATGAGGAAAGAGAGAGTCCCTTTCCTGGCCCTGGTAATGACCTGAGATGGGATCAAATACAATGATGGGGCCATGGCCAGACCCTCACACTCTTCAATCCCACCTCACATCATTGCCAGACGCAGGGAAAGGGACAGATGTCCTCCAAGAATGAATCACAGCGAACTGTGGGTCGGCAGGGCTCTTCCCAATGTGAGTACTTTGATAAGGGGAGAACTTGGAGACACACATGAAGCTCTTCCCTCAGTGGGGCACTCTCAGGGCTTCCCTTACCGGTGGCTCCGTTTGTGTCTGGGCAATGTAGAGCTCTGGGTGAAGCTCTTCCCACACTGGGGACACTCGTAGGGCCTCTCCCCAGTGTGGATGCGCTGGTGCCTGATGAGGTGGGAGTTGCGCTTGAAGCCCTTCCCGCAGTCAGGGCAGCGGAAGGGCCTCTCCTCTGTGTGAATGCGCTGGTGCTTGAGGAGATCTGAGCTGGTGTGAAACCCCTTCCCACACTGGGGACATCCATAGGGCCTCTCCCCAGTGTGGATCATCTCGTGGATGATCAGTTTGGCCCTCTCGTTGAAGCCCTTCCCACATTCCTCACATTTGTACGGCCTTTCCTCAGCGTGGATGTGCTGGTGCTGGATCAAGTGGGAGCGCTGGCTGAAGCTCTTCCCACATTCCCCACACTCATATGGCCTCTCCCCAGTGTGGGTGCTCTGGTGGACAGTCAGGTTGGAGTTGTTGCTAAAGCTCTTCCCACACTGCAAGCAGTCATAGGACTGCTCCCTGACATGAAGCTGCTCATGGGCCACCAGCTCAGGGCCCTGGCTAAAGCTCTCTCCACCTTCCTGGCACAGGGTGGGTCTTTCCTCCACAGAGCTCCCTGGGATGCGTTTGGAGCCCCTCCTCCTGCGGGATCCCTGGAGCTTTTCCTCCCTGTTTGATTCCTGTGCCTGGGAGCCACTCAAAACAGCCTCTTTCACGGGGTTTTTCTTTTGGGATTTGTCTTCCCTAGTCTCCATACTCAGCTTTTTGTCTAGGAGAGGAAGAACAAGGAGATGATGGAATTTCCTCTGTACCAGAGGGAAGGGGAAGGAGATCCCTCCAGGGAATCCCTGGCAGGATGGCGTTGACAGTGGGGTTGTCCTGCAGCCAGGGGCCATGCTGGGCTGGGAGATGGAGCAGGAGAGAGGGGAAAAGGGGCAGTGACTTCCTCCTCACCTGCCTGGCTGTCTTGGGGCATCTTCCTCTTCATTGCAGTCTCCTTCTCCATCCGGCCATGGTTTGGGAATGGGAAATCCTGGTTTGGGGAAAAACAAGGGATAAGCACATTGAGTTTAAATGTTCCTCTGCCCAAGTCCATCTCTAGAAGCCACCAGACATCTGGTGCCCATATAAACCTCCCAAACACCAAGACTGAGCCCTGCAAATGCCTCCAAGGAATTCCCTATCCCTGGTATCTCCCCTTTGGTGTTCAGGAGTCCCCCCGTCCCAGCTGCTGGGCATGACGCCTGTATTGAGTGTTCCCCATCTACTTGGTCCCTGCCCTCCCCAGGCTGCTGGGAGTCCCAGGAATACAAAAAGTTCCTCTTTTCAACCTCCCAACTTAGGGATGCTGGGGGATTTTGGGGTTCCTGGGGTCCCTTCTCCCCTTTTTCTCTGCTTCTGGGTGCAAGGGGTCCAAGGAGTCCCCCCTGCCCCCCTGCAGGCTGTTAAGGGTCCCACAAATCACGGCACTCCACCCTCTCTGGGGTCCCCACTTTGGGGTCTTGGGGGACACAGGGCTCTGCTCCTCCAGGCGGCCTCTGCTGGCAGCTGCCACCGGGACCCCCAATGTCCACCCAAGGGGCATTTTCCACTCAACTTTGCAGCTCTTCATTCTCCAAAAATCCCCCCCCAAAGAAAACCTCAGCTCAGGGACCTCCCAGATTATCTGGGTCAAGCTCCTTGTCTTGGTTTGGAAAGACAGGTGTCTGCTAAGGAAGGCAGGAGCCTCCCTTGAAATGGAAAACATAAACCTCCATATAAAACCCACATAATTTTGAAATTAACAGGCTCTCAGGCAAAGATAGGGGAATAACATTTCTTTAGTAAGAAAATTAAACTAAAAATTCAGTAGTAAGAAAAAGAAATGCTGACAGAGTCAGAATACAACCTGACACCTTGTTAGGCAGAGTGTTGATAGCAGTGCAATCAAATCGTGGCTGCAGTCCTCCTGGAGTCACAGATGTGGTTTTGTTGAAGCAATGATCCTGTAGAACGGTGTAGATTCTCCTGAAAGTCCAGTGGTGGTGTAGATGGGTCTGGTGTTCCTCTGGGAATCCAGTGGAAACAGGCTGCTTCTGGTGTGTTAAATCTCAGATTATATCCAGGTAGGAATGCTTGGCTCCTCCGTCTGGGTGGAGAATCTCACAATGGGATGATGGAATTTTATCAGTGATGCAGTGAGACAAGATGGGCCATTAAGATAAGATATCTCCCTGGAGGGAGTGTGGGTGGTGGAAGAGATAAAGAACACTGCCCCACCTGGTTTTAACAGCTGGCCCATTAACAGAAGATATCCCCCCAGAGTTATGAGAAATGGGTCATGGAACAGTTCTTACTTGGGATCTCCTGTTGGTTTTGTGTTCAAACTGGCACACTGGGGAGAAGTGGGACCATGCTGGGAACTGCTGTGAGCAGACTGGAGTGACTGGTCTGCACTGTGGGCAACTGGGCATGACTGGGACTGTGCTGGGAGAGACTGGCATCATACTGGGAGTGACTGGGACTAGACATGGGGAAACTGGGAGCAACTGGATGAAAGTGGGAGCAACCTGGACCATGCTGGGAGCAAACTGCATCTTAATGGGGAATGACTGACAGTGACTGGGCTCATAATGGGAATGCTGAGGAAACTGGAACCACATGGGGGGGGGGCAACTGGGCTGATACTGGGAGCAGCCACTTCTGTCACTGGGACCCTGAAACCCTATTCTTGGCTACCCCACCTCTCCCAGGCCTATCATTTTCTTTGACTATGGGAGCCCTGGACTCCTATTCCTGCCTTTCTCAGCACTCAGCCCCTCCTTCCCATATCACTGAGGACACTCAGGCCCCCTATTCCCAGCCATCCCGGGTTTTCACACCTTTTAAAGAGATTGAGTACAATGGGGAACCATGGACCTCCCTTTCCTAACTACAGGGACCCACTTAACCCCACCTATCCCACACCTACCCACCCCCACCCTCCCCTCTTCTTAATCCTGGAACCCCCAAACCTTGTTCCCTGCTCTCCCAGCTCTCTCCATTCCCCCTTTCCTTCACCCGTGACCCCCCAGACCCCAAATCTCCGTGTCCCTCCAGTTCTCCTCTCCCTGCGGTCCCTGCCCGTGGCGCTGTCGGAGCCCAGCTCGGGGTTCCCCCAGTTCCTGTCCATGGGGTCCCTGGATGGGATCCCCTTCCAGCGCCGCCAAAGCCAGCGGGGCCGGGCGGAGCCGCAGCCGCCGGGGATGGCGGCCGGAGCCGAGCCGGGATATTGGGATGGCCGGAGCTGGCACAAGGAGCGGCACCGGCACGGGGCCAGCAGGGAGCTGCAGATGCTGCAGGAGCGGCACAGCCAGAGTGGGGCTCAGGGCGGGGAGCCGGGGCTGGGGGATCTGTGGGGCTGCCATGGCACCTGTGGGACTGCAGTGGGGATCTGTTGGGCTGGGCCGGGATCTGAGGCGCTGGGATGTGCATCCATGTGGATCCATGGGGCTGGGATGAGGCTCTGTGGGTCTCCATCAGACTCTGGGGCTCCGTGAGGCTGGAATGGGGCTCTGTGGGGCTCGGACACAATTCCGAGGGTCTGTGTGGGTCCAATCCCTCCCCAGGTCTCCACACCTGCAGGAGGTTTCCGGCTGTGACCTCCTGTCCCACGGGAGCATCTGTGGATCCGATCGGCTCGGCTCCGATGGGCGGGAATTCCTCTCCTTCCAGATGGGATCTGGGGCATTCCTGGTGGCCGATGGCGCTGCCCAGGTCACCAAGGGGTGCTGGGAAAGGGATGAGATCGAGGCTGAAGAATGAACAAATCCCCTGGGGCACACCTGCCTGGAATGTCTCTGAAAATATGTCAGATATGGGTGGGAGGCACTGGAGAGTCGCTTTTATTTTCAAAGCCTTCTGATGTTTACATTCTTGGAGGCAGAATTCTTACACTTCTTACTAAAACACTATGTGTTTTTCACATTCTTTCTTGGAAGAAGAGAAAATTGACAGACTGTTCACTTAGCTAGTGTGATTCAGAGGAGGTATATTATCCTCTAATCTACTCTCACTTTAGAGAATCTATAAATTCTAAAAACTGTAAATAAAGCTCTTGTTTTTGCCTTAGATGACTGAGCGTGTGCTGCGTGCTCATTTCGTGCCTCAACGTGACAATGGAGCATAAAGGTGGGGAGGGTAGAATTCCCATAGGAATGTGGGATTTGGGAGGACAAAATTTGGGAATATGGGAATTCCCATGGGACCTTCATAGGAGGATCCCACTGCTGTCCCATTCCCATGGGAATTCTGTAGCTGGATCTCTCTGCCATCCCATTCCCATGGAATTCCATGGGCAGATCTCATCCCCATCCCACTGCCATGGAAACTCCAATCCGGTTCTCCCCCAAACCCATCCTGGGGGTCACCCTGTTCTTTGCCTTCCCCACCCCCCACAAGACCTGGGGGTTCCCCCATTACCCACCCAGCCCCCTCAAACTACTCCTGGGTCCCCCCTCCTCCTTCCACAGGGATTCCCCCCGTGTCCCATCCCCCAGGACTTTGGGGGTCCCCCTGACCTGTCCATGCCCCTCCCCCATTTCTGCCCCCCCCGTGATGGTGGGGGTGGGGCCGAGTGCTGGTGCCCCCCTGCCTGCAGCAGATGCAGCAGTGAGGGGAGTTCAGGGGGTCCCTGAGCATTTGGGGTCCCCTGGGATTTGGGGTGACCCCTCAGGCCCCCAGGATCTCCCTGAACACACTGACACTGCCCATGCACAGTGAGAAGGGTCAGACCTGGCACGGGGTCCCCAGCTCTGTCACCAGCATGGTATCCCCAAAACTTCCCAGGAATCCTCAAATCTTTCTGGGACACCCCAAACTCCCCAGGATCACAAAAACATCCTGGGACCCTCAAAAAACTCCCCAGGAATGCAAAAAGCCATACAGACTTCCCCCCCAAACCCTCTCAGGACATCAAAATTCCCACAGGACCTCCCAACACCCCTGTCAGACCCCCTTGAGAAGGTTCATACCTGGCACGGGGTCCCCATCTCTGTCACGAGCAGGTACCCAAAAACAGCCCTGGGATCCCCCTGGGATCACCTAATCCCTCCCTTTAGGACCCCTGAAAAACCCTTGGGAACCTCCAAAATTGCACCATGACCCCAAAAACCCCCGGGATCTGCAAAACCCTCCCCAGGAACCTCTCATGCATGTTTACACCCAGCACGGGGTCCACATCACCATCATCAGCATCACCCAGGTACCCCTGAACCCTCCTGGGACCTACAAACCCCTCTTGGCACCCCCAAACCCTTCTGGGACCCCCAAACCCTCCCAGGACCCCCAAACACCCCCAGGGCTCCGTACTGGAATCAACGGGAGTGGTGTTGCTCTTTTAAGGGCAGTTATAGCAGGACCCAACAAGAGCAGGGGCTCTTAAAGCAGCTGTCTTAGTTTTGAAAGAAAGTTGTCTGCCAGGGAGAGCTGGAGCTTCCCTTGGAATGGAGAATGTCACCCCCCTCACCTCCAAATTATTATAATTTTGCAATTAGGGGCTTTCAGGCAAAGATATGGGAATAGGAGTAACAGTTCTTTAATAGGAATCAACAACAACAACAACAAAACCACCAAAATACAAATGCAACAGTACAAAGACAAGCAAGCAAGCAAAGCAGAAATCCTGGAAAACAATCCTGACAGAGTCAGGGATATGACCTGACACTGTTGGTAAGGGTGTTGGAAGCAGTCATGTCCTTGATGAGCCTTAGTGGCCCATTAGCAGAAGATATCTCCCTAGAGGATGGACAGGTGGTGAAGGAGATAAGAAACACGGCCACACCTGGCTTTAACAGCTGGCCCATTATCAGAAGGCATCTGCCCCCCTCCCCCCTGGAGTTACAAGAGATAAAGAAATATCTGCTTTTACAACAGATGAAATTGAATACAAATCTCTTGGCTACCCAACCCAAGACACAGTCCCTTCCAGTTGATGCCAGTAGCTCCCAATGTGTCCACGTTTTCCTCCCAACATGGGCCCAGTAGCTCCCAGTAACTCTCAGTCAGGTTCCATGGCAGTCCCAGTGGCTCCCAGGATGATCCCAACAGGACCTGTAGTCACTGCCGGTATGGTTCCAGTCACTCCCATTACCATCCCAGTTTTTCCCAGTCACTCCTAGATACTCCTGGTATTATTCCAGTCATGCCCACAGTGACTCCCTTTCAGTCCCAGTGTGGTCCCAGTCACAGCCAGCACCTTTCCAGTCACTCCCAGTCTGATTCCAGTATGATCCCAGTCACTCTCAAATACACCCAGTACTATTCCAGTCACTCCCAGTATGAATCCAATCAGTTCCAGTAGGATCCCAGTAGGACCCCGGCATGGGCACAGCTGCTCCCATTATAATCCAGCATGGTTCCAGTCGCTCCCATTTCCCCCCACTGTGGTTTCAGTCTCTCCCAGTTTATCCTAGTTGTTCTCAGTCATTCCGAGTTTCCCTGAGTGGCTTCCAACCTGATCCCAGTTGCTCACAGTCACTCCCAGTCATCCTCAGTGCTGTTCCAGTTGCTGCCAGTATGGTCCCAGTCTCCCCCAGCATGGGCCCAGCCTTTCCCACTGTGATCCCAGTAGGATCCCGGTTCCTCCAGCATGGTCCCAGTTGCTCCTTGTTCCTCCCAGTGTGTTTCCAGTTGCTCCCAGGTGCCCCATGTTAAGTCCCAGTCACTCCATAGGTGATCCCAGGGCCTCCCAGCATGTTCCCAGTCATGCCCAGTTGCCCACAGTGTAGACCAGTCACTCCAAGCTGCTCACAGCAGTTCCCAGCATAGTCCCACTTCTCCCCAGTGTGCCAGTTTGAAAACAAAACCAACAGGAGATCCCAAGTAAGAACGGTTCCATGACCCATTTCTCATAACTCTGGGAGATATCTTCTGTTAATGGGCCAGCTGTTCAAACCAGGTGGGGCAGTGTTCTTTATCTCTTCCACAACTGTCTTGGGTTGGGTAGCCAAGAGATTTGTATTCAATTTAATCTGTTGTAAAAGCAGATATTTCTTTATCTCTTATAACTCCAGGGGGGAGGGGGGAGATGCCTTCTGATAATGGCCCAGCTGTTAAAACCAAGTGTGGCAGTGTTTCTTATCTCCTTCACCTCCTGTCCATCCTCCAGGGAGATATCTTCTGCTAATGGGCCATTAAGGCTCATCAAGGACATCACACATTACATCATCCCATTGTGAGATGCTCCACCCCATGTGGGGGGGCCAACCATTCCTACCTGGATAAAAACTGAGACTCAGGAAGAGTAGGAATCTGTTTTTTTCCACCAGAGGAAGATCAGACCCATCTCTCCACCACTGGAGTTTTCCTACTCCATTATCTGTACCCCACAGAACCTCGTCTAGGATTTATTTGGACTGCTTCCAACACCCTGACCAACAGGGTGTCAGGTCATTTCCCTGACTCTGTCAGGATTTTTCCAGGACTTCAGTCTTGCTTGCTTGTCTTTGTACTGCTGCATTTGTATTTTGTTCTCTTTTTTTTTTTATTCCTGTTAAAGAACTGTTATTGCTATTCCCATATCTTTGCCTGAAAGCCCCTAATTGCAAAATTATATTAATTTGGAGGGGAGGTGGGTGACATTCTCCATTCGAAGGGAAGCTCTGGCTCTCCCTGGCAGACAACTGTCTTTCAAAACCAAGACAGATTTTGGTGCCCAAAAGGTGGGGCACAAGGGCATTGAGAGAAAAAGGAGTAACAGTTCTTAAGGGGCCTACATTTTTTGGGTACTAGATATAGAAACCTCATTTAGTAGCATCATGTGGTCTGGCTTACCCTGGTTCGGGTGCCATGTGGTTGTGGCTGTGTTTCTGCCATTTGCAGGCCCTTATTAAACATGGGTCCTATAACTAAGGCTACTGTGGCTGTCATTCAGTTTGCTATATGGTTAACAAGGTGAGGAATTCATGGATTTTTAACTTCCTCTGGAAGGCAGGCACAAGGATTCAAGGCTATATACACTAACTGTGTTTTTGGGGTTACATTAACAGTGGTACATACTGTGGGGAAAAGATGCCAAGGAAAGTTTTCTCTGAGCCCCTCGCCCAGTTTTTTAGGTCTACCCCACCAGTTTTCCAAAGGTTAAAATCTTCTCTGGATGCTAATGACATCATAGAGTGGCTGGTGTTGCTGATTGCAACTGCCTGTTAAGCTTGTTCTGTTAGCATTGAGGGATAAGGGGGGATTGACCTGGATAACCACTCTGATAAGGATACTGCCCCACAGCCTGACTCTGCCCCACAGCCTGCCTCAGAAATAAACCAGCCAGAATGGGTGGGGGTTCTGGTGAAAGAGATGCATGAGATGGGCCAGATGTTAAAGGAGCACATTTCCCCTGTGGTGGCCTCATTAGCCCCAGCTGGTGGGAAACCCTCCCCCTGCCTTGAAAAAGAGAGTCTGATGGTGCAGCAGTGGAACCCACAGACGTTACAACTGTGCAGCTTCCAGCTGAACCACAGGGGCAGTCACAGCCAGCCACAGTTGCCCCTGTGGAAACAAAGAAGTCTAATGTGAAATCAGAGCACTCAGGTATAAGGATAAGAAAGGAGGGCCCTCACAACCTTCATGGGAGCCAGAGGCAGAGGTCATCACTGAGTCCCTGACGTATGAAAGTCTCCGTAATCTGCAAAAAGCATTTGCACAATGGGGACGTGAGACATACAGCCTGGTTACTTTGGGTCTGGGACCTTATAGGTACAGGCGTGCAACTGGGTAGTGGTGAAGCAAAGAACTTTAAGACCCTTGACCAGGACTCAGGGGTGAATCAGGTATTTGTAAGGGAGCCAGGCCCCTTTCCCTCTGGGAGTGGCTTTTAATGAGTGTAAGGGAAAGGTTTGTCCACAGCAAGAGAATGCAGGAGCACCATCATAGAACGCCCTGGAAGACTCTTGAGGATGGGATAAAAAAGCTGAGAGAAGTGGCAGTATTGGAGGTGCTCTTTGGGAGGGGTGGACAGCATGATAATGACCTTGACAAAGTCAGGTGCACAGGGCAGATATTGTGGAATCTGGCAACTCTAGGGCCATCTCAATACACCACGTTCATTGCAATAATTAATGCCGAGGACAACAGAGAAACAGTGGGTTCTGTCACCAGCAAGCTCAGAAATTATGAGAGTATGATCAATGGCCTGATGCAGGCTCAGGTCTCTGCTCTGTGATTAAGGAACTCAAGAGGAGATGAGGGCGTTGAGGGAGGAGATGAGGAGGAACAGTTCCCATATGGCACCGGTGCGAGTCACAGGCCCCAGAGCCAGAGCCCAATGCCCTCCAGCTAGAGAGAGAGGGCACACCCCCAAGAGCTGACCTGTGGTTTTTCTTGCGTGACCATGGGGAAGACATGGGAAGGTGGGATGGGAAACCCACTTCTGTCCTGGCAGCACGGGTGTGTGAGCTCAAGGAGAGAAACACTCACTGAGGGGCTCCCACTAAAATGAAAGTAGCCTCAACCTCCCATGACCGAGTCACCAGGTATTATGGAAGTGAGGATGCTGTGTCGGATCTCCTTGAAGGAACCTCTACTGCATATGCCCAGGAAGGGAATAATAACCAGTGCTAGAGGGGCCCTGCTTCTAACCAGGAAGAGGCACAGGAAAACCGAGTCTTTTAGATGGTGTGGATCCAATGGCCTGGCACATCAGAGCCACAGAAATATGAAGCTTTGGTAGATACTGGTGCGCAGTGTACCCTGATGCCATCAGGACATGTGGGGTAGAACCCATTTCCATTGCTGGAGTGACAGGGGGATCACAGCAACTGACTCTGGTGGAAGCCGAGGTGAGCCTGACCAGGAAGGAATGGCAGAAACATCCGATTGTGACTGGTCCAGAGGCCCCTGTGTATTCTGGGATAGACTTCCTCAGGAGTGGGTATTACAAAGACCCTAAGGGCTCAGGTGGGCTTTTGCGATAGCTGCTGTGGAGGCAGAGGGCATCAAGAAATTGAACACCTTGCCTGGAGTGTCAGAGAACCCATCTGCAGTAGGACACCTGAAGGTAGAAGAACAACGAGTACCAGTTGCCACCTTGACAGTGCACCGCTGGCAGTATCAGACCAATCGAGATGCCGTGATCCCCATCCACAAGATGATCCGGGAGCTGGAGAGCCAAGGGGTGGTCAGCAAAACCCACTCACCCTTCAACAGCCCCATCTGGCCTGTGTGCAAGTCTGATGGAGAATGGAGACTGACTGTGGACTATCGTGCATTGAATGAGGTGACACCACCGCTGAGTGCTGCTGTGCCAGACATGCTGGAAATCCAGTACGAGCTGGAGTCCAAGGCAGCGAGGTGGTACGCCACTATTGACATTGCTAATGCATTTTTTTCCATTCCTCTGGCTGCAGAGTGCAGGCCTCACTTTGCTTTCACCTGGAGGGGCGTGCAGTATACCTGGAACCGACTGCCCCAGGGGTGGAAACACAGCCCCACCATCTGCCATGGACTGATCCAGTCTGCACTGGAAAAGGGCAAGGCTCCAGAACATCTGCAGTACATCAATGACATCATTGTGTGGGGGAACACTGCAGCTGAAATGTTTGGGAAAAGAGAGAAGATCATCCAGATTCTCCTGGAAGCTGGCTTCACCATCAAGAAGAGCAAAGTCAAGGGACCTGCCCAAGAGATCCAGTTCTTGCGGTAAAGTGGCAAGATGGACGTCACCAGATCCCCACTGAGGTCATCAACAAGATCACCGTGATATCCCAGCTGAGCAGCAAGAAGGAACACAGCTTTCCTAGGCATTCATAGGCTTTGGAGAATGCACATTCCTGAGTACAGATTGTGAGCCCTCTCTACCTTCTTATTGCAGTTACCCGCAACAAGAGGATTTCCACTGGGTCCCTGAATGCAGAAAGCCTTTGCCCAGATCAAACAGGAGATCACTCCTGGCCCAGTGAGGACAGGACCAGAGGTGAAGAATATGCTCTGCTCCACAGCTGGGACAATGGCCTGTCCTGGAGCCTTTGGCAGAAGGTGCCGGGTGAGACTCGAGGCCGACCACTGGGATTCTGGAGCCGAAGTTACAGAGGGTCTGAAGCCAACTATACTCCCACGGAGAAGGAAATCTTGGCCACCTATGAAGGAGTTCAAGCCACCTCAGAGGTGATTGGCACAGAAGCACAACTCCTCCTGGCACCCCGACTGCCTGTGCTGGGGTGGATGTTTAAAGGAAAGGTTCCCTCTACCACCATGCCACCGACGCCACATGGAGCAAATGGATTGCCCTCATCACACAGTGTGCCCGTATTAGAAACCCAAACCGCCCTGGGATTTTGGAAGTTATTACCAACTGGCCGGAAGGTGAAAGCTTTGGTCTCATGGACGAAGAGGAGCAAGAACACAAGTGACACAGGCTGAAGAAGCACCACCGTACAACGAACTGCCAGTGGAAAGAGACACAGTACGCTCTTTTCACTGATGGTTCCTCTTGCATTGTAGGCATGAACCGGAAATGGAAGGCAGCCATATGGAGCCCCACATGACAGGTTGCACAAGCCACTGAAGGAGAAGCTGGATTGAGTCAACTTGTTGAACTCAAGCCTGTTCAGTTGGCCCTGGCACATTGCTGAAAGAAGAGAAGTGGCCAAAGCTTTACCTCTACACTGATTCGTGGATGGTAGCCAATGCTCTGTGGGGTTGGCTGGAAAGGTGGGAAAAAGGCCAACTGCAGCGTAGGGGAAAACCAATCTGGGCTGCTGATGAATGGAAAGACATTGCCACTCGGTAGAGAAAGCTGCCTGGTAAAGTCCACCATGTAGATGCCCATGTCCCCAGAGTAGAGATAATGAGGAGCACCGAAAAAATAGCAAGTAGATCAGGCTGCAAAGATAGAGGTGTCAAAGACTGATTTAGATTGGCAACACAAGGGAGAGTTGTTCCTACCTCCATAGGTCCATGATGCCTCAGGCCATCAGGGCAGAAATGCCACCTATAAGTGGGCATGAGACCGGGGGTGGATCTAACCATGGACAGTATTTCTCAGGTTATTCATGACTGTGAGACATGCGCTGCTATCAAGCAGGCCAAGTGGGTGAAGCCCCTATGGTATAGTAGGCAGTGGTCCAAAAATAAGTATGGGGAGGCCTGGCAGGTTGATTATATTACACTGCCCAGATACACCAAGGCAAGCGCTACGTGCCTGCAATGGTGTAAGTACCAGGGATGGCTGGAGACCGTCCCTTTGCCTCATGCTATGGCCCATACACACCATTCTAGACCTTGAAAACAAGTCCTGTGAAAGCATGGTACCCCTGAGAGAATTGAGTCGGACAGTGGGACTCATTTCAAGAACAGCCTTATCAACACCTGGGCTAGAGAACATGGCATTGAGTGGGTGTACCACATCCCCTACCATGCACCAGCTGCAGGCAAAGTGGAGAGGTTACAACGGACTGTTAAACCACCTTGAAGCACTGGGTGGGGATTTTCAAGAATTGGAGAGGCATTTAGAAGGCCACTGGTTAGTTAACACCCGAGGCTCCACCAACAGGGCAGGCCTGCCCAGTCTGAGCTCCTGCACACAATAGACAGAGAAAAGTCCCAGGGTGCATGCAGAGTTTGTTAGGGAAGACAGTGTAGATCAATCCTGCCTTGGGTACAGACAAACCCATCTGTGGGATTGTCTTTGCTCAGGGCCAGGTTGCACATGGGGGATAATGCAGAAAGATGGAACAACACGATGTGTACCTCAGGGAGATCTGATTGTTGGTGAGAACCAAGTGTAAATATCACTGCTGAATGTCACTGCACTGTCTGTATTTAACGGTACACTGTATATGTACATGTATGTAGAATGTAGGTGTATGTAGCGTTAGAATATCTATTAGTTTTGTTAGTAAGCTGACAATATGGGAATGAGGGGTGGCATGTCCTGGGGTGACTTTTGATGCTTGTATCCCCAACCATCTGTTCTGTTGATGTTGGATATTAAGTTCTGTACCTTTAAGACTGGTTCCGAGAGCAAAGGGGGAGAAAGAAGTTCAGAGTTTTTCAGAAAACAGCTTTAGATCCTATACATTCCACTCCTAGACTGTGTTCATCTGAAGCACGGACAGAGATCTCCTGTGCTTTTAGTTATTTAGCTAGCTGAGGCAGAGAAGTTCCGGGACTTGTTTTTTTCTTTTTCTTGGGACTGTTTAAACCATCTCTGGACTGAAAAACCCAGAAGAGCCCTGGGAGCTCACACCTGTGGCCCAGCAGGGTCCAGGACGCAATTTTCCAGCACCGAGAGACTGATAAGAGATTGACCAGCCGAGTTTCACCCACAGAAGGACTTCCTCAATTTTGCCATCTCTCTTTGGAGCAGCGAGAGGTTTTGTTGTTCATGTTATTAATTTTTGTGCTTGTGGGCACTTTGTTTGTTAAAGAAATAGTTTTTTCCACTTTTCTGTGAGGAAGTTCTTTCCAGACCAGTGGGGAGGAACTTTGGGTTTGCTTCCAAGAGGGACCCTATTTGGGGGTTCTCCAAATTTGCCCTAAACCAGAACACAGCTCTACTAAGCACAAATCATCAGCTTTGATAGCAATGGATCTAAGTCACTCTGACTAAATTCAAATGGGCTGATTAAGTATACTGCAAATTGCTCTAAATTAGATATTCCCCGGCTACTATCAGAAGCAACGTTCTCTCTGCAAAACTGGGCTTTATTCTTTTAAAGCTCTGAAATGGAAAATTAGGAAATAGCCAGTGATGCCTTTGCTTTTTTGCTGCTGCAGACATGGCAATGGATTTTCTTTCAGCCTCTCAGCTGGCCCTCTACACTCTACTGCCACAAGCCAAGCTCACCTTGCTCACATTCCTAAACACCAGGAACATCAAATATTCCTTTCTCACTCACCTCAGGATTGGCACCTCTGAACACGTGTCAGGTGACCTGCATTGGACAAGGGAAAATAAGCAGATTTTGGAGAAAACTGGAAAGAACCTGGCATTTTAAAAGATCTTCCAAGAAGGTCTCCCAGTCCACATTTTTAAAATTTTCTGCTTGACCTGGCAAATGGAGAAAATAAAGACTCTGCTGCCACAGACTCTCCCATGGAGGAACACAACCCCTCAGGTTCCCGCAAATGCTGCCTGCAGAGCCCTGGCTACAGAACCTCCTTTGACTGATCTTTGACAGAGTTTTACCAAGTGGCATCCAATTGGTCTTTCTGTTTCCAAATCAGTAGTCACTAAGAAGGAGCAGGAAGACATGGCAAAAACCAGCTTAGGTTACACCCAGGGAAAACCTCTCTTACGATCCAGGTTATCAGGTAAAAAAAATTATTAAAATAATAATATAAATTATTATAAATTAAAATATAATATATAATAATATAAAAAAATATAAAATAAAAAAAAAATGATAATAAAAGCAATGCCATAAACAGAGTAAACTGCAGGCAGAAAGTTGCTCAATCCTTGTGGCATGCTGTGCAAGTTTTCAGACTGTGCTCTAACACCACGATAAAACAGGCTCCTGTCAGTGTGCAGCTGCCCACTGACAAAAGCCTCAAGCAGGAGGATGCTCCTGCCTGAGCAAGCCCAAGAGCTGCTCTGCCACTGAGGCTTCCTTGCACCAAGGCAACCTTGTGATGTCACCACAACGGCGTGGCACCGTGCCCTGACATCCAAAGAAACGCTCTGTGTGGTCTGTGAATTTTTGGCAGATGGCAGAGTGATGTTTGTTGGTGTCAGGGGGCCGGGGTGGGGGTGGCTGGCTCTGTCCCCGGCCACGCTGGTCAGGAGTGGCCGTTTCCCAGACTGCAAGCAGTGCCAGTAAGGGTAGAGAGCAGAGCTGTTTGCTGCTCCTCTAGATCCTAATATCCTCCATGTCTGGGTACGAAGCAAAGGTCTCAGAGAAGGCTCTCTCTTACAGAGGTCTTTGTTCCTCCAAGTGTTACAGGAGAGAGAGAGCGAGCAGGGTCCCGTGCTTAACATTTAAACCAGGGGGCAGAGGGTGTGGGGCAGGTGGGGTGATTGGCCCCAGGTTAACAGGGCAGGGTCAGGAAAGGGGACAAAGGGATGGGGGAGGGAAAAATCTGGGGTAAACCAGACACCAGGCACTGGGGGGGGGGAAGTAACAGGAGCAAAACCAATAAACTTACCAAACCTCTCAAAAACACCACCACAGCTCCCTCTTTTTGTTAATTTGGAAGGGAAGGAGGGAGGAGACAAACTCCTTAAACTGCTCTCTCTGGCCTCTTCACACATCTCTTAAGCAGCCACAGTTACATGGAAGGGCCATTTTTTTCTTAGTACACCTTGTAATGACTCCTTTTTAGAGTCTAAAGGCTGTGTAAATTAAAATGACAACCAGAACAGCCAGTAAGACATCCTTTACAAATGATGACATTCCCCTGCAACCCTGTCTTTAAAATGCTCTCCAGCCAGTCTCCTGCTCCTCACTTGATTTCCTCCATCATGCCTTTCATTTCTGCATGGAGTTCTGGATGCCTCTTGGATTTTGCTG
>JAJEOU010002771.1:99593-159635 GCA_021534815.1 Acrocephalus arundinaceus
AACTGTTCATTTGAAAAACCTTAATCCACCTGTAGCAAGCATTCAATCAAAATCGCTGGTCCTGGTGAAGGACCCTGAGACTTGATGGTCACTTGGGGCGAGGATACGCCTGCATATCCACCCCCACAGGTTTGAAATGGGTTACACAAAAATGGGTCAAACCCTGTTCCACCCAGGGAAAAGAAGGCCCAGAATGTGGCCCCAATTCCACCTTCCTGACCCGATGACGTGGCAATTGCTTTTCTAGGCAACGTGCAAAGGAAGTGGGGAACCCAAACCCCGTGTTATCCCTAACTCAGTGCCTTAAATAGATTGTGTTAAACTGTGCTTACCTGTGGATGTTCTTTTTAGATTTCTTTTAAGAGCATCCTCCTGACCCCCAAGATGAGGCCAGAACTCCTGTGTTTGCTGTTGCTTCTGACTCAGTCAGTAGGACAGGGACATGAATGTGAGGACACTCAAGGAATACACTGCTCCAATCTATCCAGCAAAATCCAGAGCATCCAGAACTCCATGCAGAAAATGAAAGGCATGATGGAGGAAATCAAGTGAGGAGCAGGAGACTGGCTGGAGAGCATCTTTAAAGACAGGGTTGCCAGGGGGAATGTCATCATTTGTAAAGGATGTCTGACTGGCTGTTCTGGTTGTCATTTGAATTTACACAGCCTTTAGGACTCTAAAAGGAGTCATTACAAGGTGTACTAAGAAAAAAGCAGCCCCTTCCAATGTAACTGTGGCTGCTGTTGAGAGATGGTGGAAGAGGCCAGAGAGAGCAGTTTAAGGAGTTTGTCTCCTCCCTCCTTCCCTTCAAAATTAAACACCAAAGAGGGAGATCTGGTGGTGGGTTTTTGAGAGGTTTGATAAGTTATGGTTTGCTCCTGTTACCCCCCACCCCCCGGTGCCTGGTGTCTGGTTTACCCCAGATTTTTCCCCTCCCCCATCCCTTTGTCCCCTTTCCTGACCCTGCCCTGTGTTAACCTGGGGCCAATCACCCACCTGCCCACCCTCTGCCCCCTGGTTTAAATGTTAATTGAGGGACCCTGCTCGCTCTCTCTCCTGTAACACTTGGAGGAACAAAGACCTCTGTAAGAGAGAGCCTTCTCTGAGACCTTTGCTTCGTACCCAGACATGGAGGATATAGAGGATCTAGAGAGCAGCAAACAGCTCTGCTCTCTACCCTTACTGGCACTGCTTGCAGTCTGGGAAACGGCCACTCCTGACCAGCGTGGCCGGGGACAGAGCCAGCCACCCCCACCCCGGCCCCCTGACACCAACAAACATCACTCTGTCCATCTGCAAAAATTCACAGACCAACACAGAGCGTTTGCTTTGTGATGTCAGGGCACGGTTGCCACGCCGTGGTGGTGACATCACAAGGTTGCCTTGGTGCACGGAAGCCTCAGTGGCAGAGCAGCTCTTGGGCTTGCTCAGGGCAGGAGCATCCTCCTGCTTGAGGCTTTTGTCAGTGGGCAGCTGCACACTGACAGGAGCCCTGTTTTTATCGTGTGTTAGAGCACAGTCTGCAAACTTGCACAGCATTGCCACAAGGATTGAGCAACTTTCTGCTGCAGTTTACTTTGTTTATGGCATTGCTTTTTGCTTGGGTATTTTTTTAAATTTTATTATTTTTTAAAATATTTTATATATTTTTATATATAATTTATATAATATATTTTTGTTTTTAATAATTTATTATTATTATTTTAAATTATTTTTTTTACCTGAATAACCTTGCATGTAAGTAGAGGTTTTCCCTGGGTGTAAGCTAAGCTGGTTTTTGCACGTCTTCCTGCTCTTTCTTAGTGACTAACGTGATTTGGAAACAGAAAGACCATTTGGATGCCACTTGAGTAAAGCTCCTGTCAATATGTTCAGTAAAAAGGAGGTTTCCGTAGCCAGAGCTCTGCAGGCAGCATTTGCAAGGGAACTTAGAGAGGTTGTGTTCCCTCCATGGGAGAGTCTGTGGCAGCAGAGTCTGTCATTTCCTCCATTTGCTGGGTCAAGCGAGACAACTTTAAAAATGTGGACTGAGAGACCTTCTTTGAAGATCTTCTAAGAATGCTATGGTTCTTTCCAGTTTTCTCCAATAATCTGGTTAATTTTCTCTTGCCCAGTGCAGCTCACCTGACTTGTGTGTTCAGAGGTGCCAATCCTGAGGTGAGTGAGAAAGGAACATCTGATGTTCCTGGTGTTTAAGGATTGTGCAGCAAGCTGTGAGCTTGTCTTGTGGCAGTAGAGTGTAGAGGGCCAGCTGAGTAGGCTGAAAGAAAATCCAATGCCATGTCTGCAGCAGCAAGAGCAAAGGCATCACTGGCTATTTCCTAATTTTCCATTTCAGAGCTTTAAAAGAACTAAAAGCCCAGTTTTGCAGAGAGAACGTTGCTTTCTGATAGTAGCCGGGGGGAATATCTAATTCAGAGCAATTTGCAGTATACTTTAATCAGCCCATTTGAATTTAGTCAGAGTGACTTAGAATCCCATTACTATCAAAGCTGATGATTTGTGCTTAGCAGAGCTGTGTTCTGGTTTAGGGCAAATTTGGGAGAAACCCCCCAAATAGGGTCCCTCTGGGAAGCAAATCCAAACAGTATCTCCCCCAACTGGTCTGAGAAAGAACTTCCTCACAGAAAAGTGGAAAAAACTATTTCTTTAACAAACAAAGTGCCCGCAAGCACAAAAATTAATAGCATGAAACAACAAAACCTCTCACTGCTCCAAAGAGAGATGGCAAAATTGAGAAAGTCCTTACTGTGGGTGAAACTCGGCTGGTTCAGTCTCTTATCAGTCCCTCTGGTGCTGGAAAAGTTCTGTCCTGGGCCCTGCTGGGCCACAGGTGTGAGCTCCCAGGGCTCTTCTGGGTTTTTCAGTCCAGAGATGGTTTAAACAGTCCCAAGAAAAAGAAAAAAAAAGAACAATCCACGGAACTTCTCTGCCTCAGCTAGCTAAACTAACTAAAAGCACAGGAGATCTCTGTCCGTGCTTCAGATGAACACAGTCTAGGAGTGGAATGTATAGGACTGAATGCTGTTTTCTGAAAAAAATCTCTGCACTTCTTCTTTTTCCCCCTTTGCTCTCAGAACCATTCTTAAAGGTACAGAACTTAATATCCAACATCAACAGAACAGATGGTTGGGGATACCAACATCAAAAGTCACCCCAGGACATGCCACCCCTCATCCCCATATTGTCAGCTTACTAACAAAACTAATAGATATTCTAATGCTACATACACCTACATTCTACATACATGTACATATACAGTGTACAGTTAAATACAGACAGTGGCAGTGACATTCAGCAGTGATATTTACACATGGTTCTCACCCAACAATCAGATCTCTCTGAGGTACACATCGTGTTGTTCCATCTTTCTGCATTATCCCCCATGTGCAACCTGGACCCTGAGCAAAGACAATTCCACGGATGGGTTTGTCTGTATTCGAGGCAGGATTGATCCACACTGTCTTCCCTAACAAACCTCTGCCATGCACCTCTGGGACTTTATCTCTGTCTACTGTATGCAGGAGCTCAGACTGGTCTGAGCCTGCCCTGTTGGTGGAGCCTCGGGTGTTAACTAACCAGGTGGCCTTTGCTAAATGCCGCTCCCAATTTTTGAAAGATCCCTCACCCAGTGCTTTCAACTGGGTTTTTAACAGTCCATTGTACCTCTCCACTTTGCCTGCAGCTGGTGCATGGTAGGGGAGGTGGTACACCCACTCAATGCCATGTTCTCTAGCCCAGGTGTTGATAAGGCTGTTCTTGAGATGAGTCCCATTGTCTGACTCAATCCTCTCAGGGGTACCATGCCTCCAAAGAACTTGCTTTTCAAGGTCTAGAACGGTGTAACGGGCTGTAGCATGAGGCAAAGGGACGGTTTCCAGCCATCCTGTGGTGGCTTCTACCATTGTGAGCACACAAAGGACTTGCCTTGGCATATCTGGGGCAGTGTAATATAATCAATCTGCCAGGCTTCCCAAACTTATATTAGGACCACTGCCTACTATACCATAGGGGCTTCACCTGCTTGGCCTGCTTCATCACAGCACATGGATAACGTGTCTCACAGTCATGGATAACCTGAGAAATACTGTCTATGGTTAGATCCACCCCTTGGTCTCGTGCCCACTTATAGGTGGCATCTCTGCCGTGGTGGCCTGAGGCATCATGGGCCCATCAAGCTAGGAACAGCTCTCCCTTGTGTTCCCAGTCTAAATCTATCTTTGACACCTCTATCTTTGCAGCCTGATCTACCTGCTCATTGTTTCTATGCTTTTTATTAGCTCTGCTCTTGGGGATGTGGGCACCTGTCGGAACCCAGGACATCCCTTTAGATGTCCCGGGCAGTCCGAGACCCCAGGAGGGGGTCCTGAGACCCTGGTATAGTGATGAAAATGCCAGTGCCCTTGATTTTAGCCCTTGGGAGCGATTGCCAACATTATATGAGGAATTACAAGCCACAAGTGTATGATTAAGATTTTAAGTAACTTGTTTTTGTTTATTAAAGTGGGTTTTGGGGGTTCACAAAGGAGGCTCAAGGAGACAAGATGGAGGGATTTGGGTGTGTCCCTTGCCCTTCTTCTTCTTCTTCTTGTCCTCCATCTTCTGCTGTGGTGGTGGCACTTTTAGATTGGATTAGAGTAGAAATACACAGTTTAATAAAGGTGATGGGTATTGGTATAACAATGTAAACATAGAACACGTAGTACATAGTATAAGAGATAGCGACAGCCCAGGAGGCGGGCAGATAGCCTTGGGCAGCGGTGTAGGTGATACCTACGCCGGTCAAAGAGAAAATATTTTGGAACATCAAATGAATAAACTATTCTGATAAAGAAATCGACGCATCCTGACTCTTCCTTCTGGCACGGGGCTTGGAGAAAAGGACTTTACCAGCAATTCTCGGTAGGCTATCAGCCTGGGATCCGAGAGGCACCTAGATGGCGGACTTTCACAGGTAACTTCTCTACCTGAGTGGCAATGTCTTTCCACTCATCAGCAGCCCAGTTTGGTTTTTGCCCTGAATGGCCAGTTGGCCTTTTTCCGCCTTTCCAGCCAACCCCGCAGAGCATTGGCCACCATCCACAAATCACTGTAGAGGTAGAGCTTTGGCCACTTCTCTCTTTCAGCAATGTCCAGGGACAAATGAAGGGCTTTGAGTTCAGCAAGTTGACTCGATCCACCTTCTCCTTCAGTGGCTTGTGCAAGCTGTCGTGTGGGGCTCCATACAGCTGTTTTTTCCACTTCCAGTTCATCCCTACAATGCATCAGGAACCATCAGTGAAAAGAGCGCAGCATGTTTCTTCTGCTGGCAGCTCATTTTACAGTGGAGTTTCTTCAGCCCCTGTAGCTTGTTCCTGCTCCTCTTGGTCCATGAGACCAAAGTTTTCACCTTCTGGCCAGTTTGTAATTACTTCAAAATCCCAGGGCGGTTTGGGTTTCCAATACGGGCGCGCTGTGTGATGAGGGCAATCCATTTTCTCCATGTGGCGTCGGTGGCATGGTGGGTAGAGGGAACCTTTCCGTTGAACATCCACCCCAGCACAGGCAGTCGGGGTGCCAGGAGGAGTTGTGCTTCTGTGCCAATCACCTCCGAGGCGGCTTGAACTCCTTCATAGGCAGCCAAGATTTCCTTCTCTGTGGGAACGTAATCGGCTTTTGAGCCTCGGTAACTTTGACTCCAGAATCCCAGTGGTCGGCCTCGAGTCTTCCAAGGCGCCTTCTGCCAAAGGTTCCAGGACAGGCCATTGTTCCCAGCTGTGGAGTAGACCACATTTTTCATGTCTGGTCCTGTCCTGACTGGGCCAA
The DNA here is from genome assembly GCA_021534815.1 of Acrocephalus arundinaceus. NCBI lineage: Eukaryota > Metazoa > Chordata > Aves > Passeriformes > Sylviidae > Acrocephalus > Acrocephalus arundinaceus. The sequence continues at coordinate 105,399 of JAJEOU010002771.1, forward strand.
GGGCTACCTCATGAGTGATCTCCTGCCTGATCTGGGCCAAGGCTTGCTGCTCTTAAGGGCCCCAGTGGAAATCATTCTTCTTGTAGGTTACCAGGTAGAGAGGGCTCACAATCTGGCTGTACTCAGGAATGTGCATTCTCCAAAAGCCTATGGCACCTAGGAAAGCTTGTGTTTCCTTCTTGCTGGTCAGTGAAGTCATTGCGGTGATCTTATTGATGACATCAGTGGGAATCTGATGCTCTCCATCTTGCCACTTGACTCCCAGGAACTGGACCTCATGGGCAGGTCCCTTGACTTTGCTCTTCTTGATGGCAAAGCCGGCTTCCAGGAGAATCTGGATGATCTTCTATCCTTTCTCAAATACTTCCATGTTGTGTCCCCCCCCAGCTCTTTTCAGGCCCGGCTAGCAGTTGCAGGGGGCTGGGGGAAACATATCTCCTGGGTCCCGGGAGGTAGGGCAGGTACAAAAGCCTTACCGGAGCTTCTTGGGGAGCCATCTCTTGGTTATTCCAGCTAATGGCAGCATGCAGGCGGGCAAGACACGACACGGCTTCTGAGGATCCTGCTCAGATGAGGTTTATTCCGGGTCCCCCACGGGGGGAGTTGAGCATGGCTCTCAAAGGAGAGGCAAGAGGCAAGAAGGCCAAGGCTAAGTCCAGAGCCAGGCCCAGGCCCGGGGCTCAGAGTGAGGCCCCAGCGAGAGGCAGAAGCAGAGAGGGCAGAAGAGCCAGAGAGCAGAGAGGGAGCAAAACTCGTGGTTCAGCCTAAGAGAGAACTCCTGTAGAGGAGTATCTTGGGGAGAGGGGATACGATTTGTTATGGAAGGAGATCTGAGCTATCCAAGGCTAGGCCACAGATTCAGGCCTGCAGAGCAGTAGAAAGAACGGTGGTGCAGCAAAAAATTAGATTAAGGTGTTCTTAGTGTTAATTATAATAGTTATAGTGAATTTATGGGGGCTGCCTTAAGGTTGAGATTGTTTGCGATATTTTCTGTCTGAATATCACTTACAAAAACCCTCAAACTGTAAACTATCTGAAACTGTATTTAACTTGCCATTTTGAGACAATAAAGTCAGAACGCATGATATAACCACATTAGTAAGACCTTGCGTTGCTCTGTCCAGTTTCCCATGTAATAGGGGGGACCCATGCTTTATCCCATGATGCCAGCTCAGGAACTGAAATGGGGAGTGGGGCCAGAGAGGAAAGGAAAACCAGGGATCGGCTGTATGCAGGGAAGGGAACAGGGCTGGGCAAGAGGAAGACATTTGTACAGGGAAAGAATAAAGAAAGCCAAGGTGAAGCAAAGGAAATGGTCAGGGCGGTTTGGGGGTGGCTGCCAGGCAGCCCTGGCTCTGAGCAACAACGTCTGCAGTGACACAGGAAACTCCCAGCTGATGGGAACAAACTTTCTGTGTGACTTCAGAGGCCACCACAAACCTGAGTGCTTTCCTTGCTGTCCCCCAGCCCTTCCTGGCCCCAGGGGCTGATGGCATTTGTGCTCCCTCAGCTTCATCTCCCCACACCAACACCATGGGGGTGCTGACGCCTGCCCTGGGCAGTGCAAACAGGGGCTCCTGAGGCAGTGCTGCCGTGTCTGTGCCTGCAAGGATGCGGCACCTGTGTGAGCTGGGGGAGAGGCCAGGGCTGCAGAGGGGGGATGTTGTTGGCAGGCGCATGAGGACGCTGTGGGACGCTGCCCTGGGGTGTCCAGCGCAGTGGGGATGGATCAGTCCCTGCTCTGCTGCTCCTTCCCCTTGTCTCCCCCAGGCCCCTTGCAGAGCCCCAGCCATGCTGTTTGCCCCCAGCCTGCCCACGGCCAGCCTGGGGCTGCTCCCGGGGCTTTTCTGTGCTCAGCATTGGCCTGGGCAAAGTGTTCTGGAGAGAGCCTGGGCAAGGAGCCTGCAGCCCCCAGGCCCTGGCCTGAGGTGTCAGCGCTGCCCCAGCAGTGCCCATGGCCTGTCCCTGCTGCAGCCCCGGCACTGCCACCCCCAGCACTGTGCCCGGCCCCGAGAGCACTCAGGCCCTACAGCAACACCAGGGCCAGCAGGGCAGCGGGGCAGGGCCACGGCAGCAGCACTGGCAACACCAAGGGCTGCTGCTGCTGCTGCTGGGCACAGCTGCTGTGCCAGCACTGATCTGCCCCCAGCTCTGCACACAGACATTGCTGCTGCAGCTGCAGAGAAGGGAACCAAAGGGGGATCTCTGCAGAAACCTTGGCTGGGAGATCCTTAAGTTCTTTTAAAGCCCCAAGAGCGCAGCCTCTCATTGACACAGTCTGTGGCCACAGGGAAAGTGGAGAAACAAAATGAGAAATGGCATAAACATTTCTTTGTAGAAAAAACTAGAAGTATAAAACACTGGAAAACTCCGCAAACAAATCAGTAAGAATTATCAAGGATGACTTTTATTATAGGTGATTTGCAGAAAATAAAAAGCAGTTTAATGTTTGTGAAACCATCCAGTCATCAGTCTCCCCATTGCAGCCTTGAGCTCCTGGTTCCTCAGGCTGTAGATGAGGGGGTTTAGGGCTGGAGGCACCACCGAGTACAGAACTGACAGGGCCAGATCCAGGGATGGGGAGGAGATCGAGGCGGGTTTCAGGTAAGAAAACATGGCAGTACTTATAAACAGGAAGACCACAGCCAGGTGAGGGAGGCAGGTGGAAAAGGCTTTGTGCCGTCCCTGCTCCGAGGGGATCCTCAGCACAGCTCTGAGGATCTGCACATAAGAGAAAACAATGAACACAAAACAACCAAGTGCTAAAAAGGCACTAACAGCAAGAAGCCCCTGTTTCCTGAGGTAGGATTTAACACAAGAGAGTTTGAGGATCTGGGGAATTTCACAGAAGAACTGGCCCAGGGCATTGCCCTTGCACAGGGGAAGAGTAAATGTATTGGCTGTGTGCATCAGTGAATAAAGAAAGCCACTGGCCCAGGCAGCTGCTGCCATGTGGGCACAAGCTCTGCTGCCCAGGAGGGTCCCGTAGTGCAGGGGTTTGCAGATGGACACGTAGCGGTCATAGCACATGATGGTCAGCAGAGAAAATTCTGTGGAGATGAAGAATGTAAAGAAAAAGAGCTGTGCAGCACATCCTGTGTAGGTGATGATCCTGGTGTCCCAGAGGGAATTGTGCATGGCTTTGGGGACAGTGGTGCAGATGCAGCCCAGGTCGGTGAGGGCCAGGTTGAGCAGGAAGAAGAACATGGGGCTGTGCAGGAGGTGGCCGCAGGCTACGGCGCTGATGATGAGGCCGTTGCCCAAGAGGGCAGCCAGGGAGATGCCCAGGAAGAGGCAGAAGTGCAGGAGCTGCAGCTGCCGCGTGTCTGCCAATGCCAGCAGGAGGAAGTGGCTGATGGAGCTGCTGTTGGACATTTGCTCTGGCTGGCCATGGGCACCTGTTCATGGAGAAAGGACAGGGACAAGTCAGCAGAGGCTGCTCTGAGCTAAACCTGGGCCATTCCCTCCAGACTTTCCTGCTGTGACTCACCCGCCCTTGTTCCTGCTCTGGGAAAACCTTCCCCCAGGTCCCTGCCTGAGCTCCAGTTGTGCTTTCTGATTGTGCCAGGAGCAGCCAGGCCTGTGCGTGGGGGCTCTCGAGGAGCCATCCCTTTTCTGCTGCCCTGGGTTTGTGGCCATGTGGCAGAGGGACAAGGCTGGATATTCAGGATTTGTCAGTGGAATCACTCCTAAGGCCGACAGGCTTGTCGCCATCTGCACTTCTACTTCTAAAGGACATGGAGAGGAGGAAGGAATTTCAGTCATTATTTTCCTTCCCCTACTTCATTCCTGTTTCTCTAAAGTCAGAAATCCCCAGCATTCCTGCTGCACTCACAGTTTGCCATTGAGAGATGAGAGAGGCAAAGGATTCCCTGTTGCTCAGGGAAGGAGAGGGGCAGGATGGGCTTGTTCCCAACTGCCCTGGGTTTGCAGCTTTGGCTGCAATCAGAGCACAATCACACTCCCCTGTCACCCTGGGATAAACCAGACCCTGCCCAGAGCACAGGGATCCCTCAATGTCTCACCCTCTCCAAAGGGCTCTGGGCAAGGTCTCAGCACCCCCTTCTGCCAAGGACACTCCCGGCTCCCTTGGCAAACCCAGCAGCATTTCCTCAGCTCTGGCATCTCTGCACTTCCCCGTGGCACATTCAGGGAACTCCCAGGGGCTCTGGCACAGATTTGCAGCCAGGAGGGCAGCTCAGAGCTGGGAAGGACACAGCAAAGAGATCCCCGGGTGTGCCCATGATGGGATCTCAGGGAGGGGGCTCAGCTCATTCCCCTTTCCCATGGACTGCTCTGCCCACAGCCCCACAGGGCCCAGGGAAGCTTGGACACCCCATTGCCATGGCCACAGCTGCCTGGCAGGAATGCCAAGGGCAGTGCCTGACTCAGCTGCTGCAAAGGCCAGAGCCTCCCTGAGAGCACCAGATCACAGACGGAGCAGAGACAGCCGGCAGAGAGTCTCTGTAAATTTTGAAAAATTACTTTTATGATTCTTTGTGTTCCTTTCTAACTCAGAATGTACTGTGATTCTGTGATTACAGTTCCTGTTCTGCTTCTCTCATCCTCCTGTTGCCTGTGACTAAAATAGAAAAAAAACTTTTTAAAAGTGTAAGAACAGTAAAGTAACAACCAGACCATTATTGGAAGCTTCCAGGTGTCCCAGAGTGGATGGGGCTTAGCCAGCCCCTGATTTAAACAATTTTTTAAGGTTTATTTATTAGGATATTTAATAGGAATATGCAATAGGAGATTCAGTTGCCCCAGTTATACACACCTGGGTCAACCCATTGGAGCAGGTCCAAGGGCTTCTTTGCTCCCCTTTTTTTTGTGACTGTCACACTCTGGTTAAAAACCAAAATGTTCTTCTTGTAGGTCCTCTTCCTGATAATAAGACTATAGAGTATTTCAGGAATGTATTTAGAAGGTCTGCCAATTGTTCTAAAATCTATGAGAAAGGGTGAGAGACATATCAGAGTTAATTAGAGAGTATAGTTATATAGTATGTAATAGTAGTTCAATAGAGGTAATTAAGGATTATAGTTTTATAACTATATAATAGTAGTTAACAGAGCTACAAATATATGAAAAATGTATAAAGAATAAAAATCTTTTTGTCTTCACCACAACTTTTCCATCCTTCTCCAAGCAGAAAAATGAAAACACTCTCAGGAAAGCTCCTGATCTTTGCAGCAATGCCAGGCTTACCTGCTTCTGGCAAGTGTCCTCCGCAGCTGTGCCCAGGCTGGTGTGGAGCTGGGAGCAGCCCTGCCCCACACAGCCCCTCTCAGCAGCAGCAGCAGCAGCAGCAGCAGCAGCAGCAGCAGCAGCAGCAGCAGCTGCCCTGCTCAGGGTGGCTCCTTCCCCCCACAGCTTCTCCCCAGCGCTGGCAGCAGCTGCCCGGGCCGGCTGAGAGCTGTCCCTGGCAGGCAGCAGAGTCCCTGGGCCAGCACAGCACCCTGGGCTGCAGGACCCTGCTCTGCACCACAGCCCTGGGCACCCCTGGCTGCTCTACACAAGAGATCATCAGAGAATGTACTCACAGAGTCTGTAGGCATTGGGATGTTGCAGCTTGAGGAGATCACTGCAGGAGCTGCAGCTGCATTGTCCTGCAGCCAGAGGTTCCTGTGCCAAGGGCTGGCAGTGATTCTCCCCCAGTCCCTTCTCAGCCCCTTCCCAGCCCTGAGTGATTGAAGCTCTCTGTGCCTGTGTGCTGTGCCCGGGGTGGCTGCAGGCAGTGCCCCAGCCCTGCTGGGCTGGCAAAAGAGCTGCTCATCCAGAGAAATGTGTTTTTAAGCTCTTCTTGGTTACCAGGATCGCACTCTGTTCCATGATCTCAGCTCTGCTCATTAGCACAGACACAGCACAAGGACTTTAATGACCCTCTCAGGGCTTTGTGCTGAGGCCCTGAACATCAGTCCCTGAGAGGGAGCTGAAGAAACCTCTCCAGAACTCCAAGGCAGAAGCCAACTCCAAAGTTTCTGGAAGTTTTAATGGGTCCCACTGAGGGACACGACACAGAAAGTGTCCCCAGGCCCCAGGCAGAGCAGAGAACTGCAGGCAGTGATGACAGGTGGGGACAAAGAGAAGCCAAGGCTTGGTGCCCTGGGCCACAGCAGCCTCTGTGCCACCAAGGACACTGAGGAGACCCCTTGTCCTGAGGCCCTGGGGCCTCCTGGCACAGCCCCAGCAAGGCTGGGCACTGTCAGCCCCTTGTGCTGCCCTCAGCATCCCCCTCCCATGCCAGTGGCCTCCAGGATGTGCTGGAAGGAGTCCCTGGGGAAGGAGCCTTGGTCAGCAATGGCCCTGGGGGGCTCCTTCATGCTGCCAGGGACTGCTGGTTTTTCCAAGGACTTTGGGTTTGGCTTTTGCCTTGAAGTCTCTGAGAGGTTTGTGCAATCCTGGCCTCCAATTCTGTGCTTTAATGAGTCCCTTGAGAGGCTTTGTCAGTAACAACACTCAGTGGGGCTCATTAATACTTCAAGGTACTTCAGGTGTTTTAGGGTACTTGGTGTTTCCCTTTTCAAACTGACTCTAGGAAAAGTTTGTGCAATCATGGCCCCAATTATCTCCTTTAAGAAGTCCCTGGGGATTCTTAGTCAGTAAAAACACTCAGTGGGGCTCATTAATACTTCAGGATACTCAAAGTTTTTTACAGAACGTTTTTTGACACTAAGTCTGAAAGTTTTGTGCAATCATGGCCCCAATTATCTGCTTTAATGAGTCCCTTGGGATTCTTAGCCAGTAACAACACTCAGTGGGGTTTATTAATACTTCAAGGTACTCAGGGTTAGTTTAAGTACTTCTTTGGGCCACTGAGTGTCTGAGAAGTTTTTGTGCAATCCTGGACTCCAATTACCTGCTTTAATGAGTCCCTTGAGAGCTTTGCAATGACGCACAGTGGGGCTAAATAATGCTTTGAGACAGTCAAGATTTTAAAGATACTTTGGATTTTCCTTTGGATTTTCCATCCTACGCTGAGTCTCTGAAAGGTTTTTGTGCAATCCTGGCCTCCAGTTCTCTCCTCTACAGACCTCATGAGGAGCCTGTGTTGGGGATGGACCTCAGTGCAACCCATTAATACTTCAAGACACTTTGGGTTTTTCTTCTGACTTGGACACAGGTTTGTGCAATCTCCTCTCAGGCCCTGATGTTCCAGGGTTCAGCACCAAATGCACCACGGGGCTCATTAGGATCAAGCAAATCCTGACAAACCATGGCACTGCCTTGATTTCCCTTTAGTCTTTTGCTGTTCATTAGGAAGTCTTTTTTCCTAGAGTTATGGGGAAATATTTCAAAAAAACCCATATTCATATTTTCATGGGTATATTTTTCTCTTCAGAGAAGAGATGACTGCAACATTCAGGGATTGATATTGGTACGGGGTGTCTCCTCAGGAGGTCTGGCCTGGTCAGAGAAGCTGTTCCTTGAGGTCTGACCCAGTGTGGGCAACCTTGCTCCACAATCCACAACCCCATCCTGTCTCTCCTCACTCACCTGGGACCTGCTTTGCTTGGAGAACTGGCTGCACTCTGGCAAAGATGGGTTTTCTTCCTTTTTTAGCAACCTAAAACTCCTGAGTTTCAGAAAATCTCAAAAAATCTCAAGTGTTAATCAGCAAAAACAGATGTGACCATGGACAGAGACTCTCTAACTAGTTAAAGTCAGTAATTGTTACGTTTATTAACACCAGCAGGTGGCATGCGAGTCATCTCCAAAAGGCGTGACCGCCCTGTACAAGGTTCTTTGACCTCTCTTTATTTCCCAAGATCTTACATACAATGCATGTGCATAACCCCAGCAACTCCCATCCCTGCTCTGTATTTAATGAGGCTATTAGTCCTTCACACATGCCCAATTCTTCTCTTGAGTTAGGTCAGTGGTCTCAAAGGATGAAGTCAGGAGAGTCTTCCTCAGGTCTCTGTGACCCTCTGGCACAATCCAAGGTCCCCTGCTTTGTGATTGATTGATATAAAGTCCAGGTGCTGGTCATTGTTCTACTGGTTTCAATCTGTTCTTATAAAGGTTCACTTACTCCTATTCCTTCTATAAACAAGTTCATAATGGTAAACAATACAACAATTAGCCTTAGCTTAAGCATCTAATAATCATTAACCTATCATTTGCTAATGAAACTTACACCCTGATCCATATAAATTACTTCCATTTCTTAGCTAAAATCTTAGCTCTTTAAAATCATGATTCAGTGCCCCCCAAATGTTGGGGTGCCCCCTGAATGTTGGGGTGTCCCCCCACAGCCCCCTTGCTGCCAAGGGTAATCAGCATCCACATCGATCGGGAGTACACGACCGTGGCCATCATCTTCTCTCAGCCTGTCAGGGTGAGTGGGGACATCCTGGAACTCCCCAAATCACCTGGGTACCCCCCAAATCACCTTAGTAACCCAAAAAAAATCACCAGATACACCCAAAAATCTCCTGAGTACCCTCAAAATCTCCTGGATACATCTAGGTACCCCCCCCCCCAATGAGCTAGATACCCCCAAAAATCTTCTCAGTCCTTCCCAAAAATCACCTGGGTACTTACCAAAATCACCTGGGTACCCCCCAAAACCACCTGAGTATCTCCCCAAATCTCCTGGATTCTCCCCAAAAATCACCTGGATACATAATTTTGAGTACCCCCAAAAATTCTTGGGCCCCTGACCAAACTGGTGGTCGTGACTACCCACTTCTTTGACTGCGTAGACGCAGACGCAGTGTCCCATTTTCCATATTGACTTGAATGGGTAGACCTGGTGTCCCTCAATCCCTATTTACTTGCGTGGGTAGACCTGGTGTTCATTTTACCCCCATTAATCCCCAGTAACCCTTCCCAGTGCTCCCAGTAATGCCCCGGAGCTCCCAATAACCCCATTGCCTCCATTTAACCACTCCCAGTGCTCCCAGTAACCCCTCCCAGTGCTCCCAGTTTGCTCAGTTTCCCACATTCCTCCCTCCCAGTGCTTCCTAAACCCCCCAAGTGCTTCCAGTTCTGCTCCCAGAGCTTGCCCTTAGCCCTGACAGGTACTCCCAGTTTAACCAGTAACCCTTCCTGATCAAGTGCTATTAATGGGTAGACCTGGTGTCTCTAAATCCCATTTTGCTTTACTAGGGTAGATCTGGTTTCTTTTTCTATCCACTGATTTCAAAGGGTAGACCTGGTGCCCTTTCCCTGCCATTCATTTCAGTGGGTAGACCTGATGTCCCAAATATTTTGGGTTTAAAAACACCAATTTCAGGCTTGGAAATTCTCAATTTAGGGTGGGAAACTGCCCCAAATTTTGTTCTTTTTCCCCCACACCTGAACCTGGTGTGCCCGGAGCTGAGGGCAGTGCTGGACGGCACCGCCCTGGCTGTTACTGTTAGGTCGGATGTGACATACACACACATGATCAGGATACAAAATGGAAGAAGTTTTATTCTGTGTGTTCTCCAGCTTATATACTGTTAACAAAGTGTGATCTTAAGTCATTGACTACATTGGTGCAAAGCAAATGTCATCAATATAGTTGGCAAAAGTTTGACAGAAAGTTAGTAAGGCACAAATATACACTTTTACTTATGCACGTAGTCTAACTTACAGAAAATTTCATCTATCTTTTTTCATCAGTTCCCATGCTGTGGTGGTTTTGACCAGCAAGTGAGTTTTCAGGATGTTCAGGAAAGAACCAATTGAAAGTAGTTACATCTCCGTGGACATAAAAGGTTTAAATATCATTCTAACATTTGCGAGCTGCAGCAAGAGAGAGAAAAAGACCTTGGGCAGATTTAACCCTTTCCTGGCAACATGAAGATTTCAGAACTCCAACCCTTTCGCAGATGAAGAGAAGGAGACCAGAGTGATTTAAAATGTAGAGAGACAGCATGATACAGTCAGCAAAAGAACTGATAAAAGTTATCTGGAAGAAAGGATTGAGCAAGTGGACATTTTTGACTGGACTTCTCTAGATGTAAACCATGGAGAAATGGACTGTTTCTTGTAATCTATTGATGCTGTTTTGGGGCAATGCTGTTCCAGCTGAAGGTAATAGACCGATGTAATTGAGATTTCATTGAGAATGTTGTAGAGGAAGTTCCCCAGCTCCTGAGATAAAAAGAGGTCTCAGCTGTCTGAGATGCAGATTTGGCCCTTTAGTTTAGTGAAAGGAGGTGTCTTGAGAGAGAAACGATTTTAAAGATAGAAGAAGAGGATCTTTGCAAAATACTAAAAAAAGCATTCTTAAACTAATACACCAAATATGCTGAGAGGCCCATGAGTAGCCAAGAGAAAGGCTGCTCATGGGTGAGATGGCACAATCTGCAAAATTCCAGCGGCTGGAGGTTGGTGACATTGGGAGCCACCAGACTGGTTTGTTCTTGTGGTAAATGTCTCCAATGGGACATCTAGTGAGACTCCTCTCCAAAGGTGATGAAAGATTATGTTTAAATTGTTGAAACTGACTGAAAATCACAGTTTTGTCTCTCTATGTTAGTTTTGGGAAAGTGAACAGTTTCTGGGGGAAAGAGAAGTGTTTTGAAGCTTCAATTTTTTTTCTTTTTATTTTTTCGTTTAGACTTTAGAGTGTGTAAATAAACTATCTTTGTAAGTTTAAAAGTTCAGGCCTGTTTTACTTTTTATTTTTTCCACAGGAAACCAGGTCTACCCCAATTAAAGTCAATGGGGATGTAGGGATATCAGGGTTGTCATTACTAGGGCTTGGTCGGGAAGGGTTACTGGTTAAACTGGGAGCACTGGGAAAGGCTAAGGGGAAGCACTGGGGGAGGAACTGGAAGCACTGGGAGGGAGGAAAGGGGGAAACTGGACGAACTGGGAGCACTGGGAGGGGCTACTTGGAGGACTGGGAGGGTAAACTAATCAAACTGGGAGCTATTCCTGGGAGCACTGGAGGTGGCTAAGGGGGGGCACTGGGGTTACTGGGAGCCCTGGGGCATTGCTGGGTACACTGGGAAGGGTTACTGGGGGTAAATGGGGGTAGACAGGACACCAGGTCTGCCCAATCAAGTCAATAGGGATTTAGGGACACCACGTCTACCCAGTCAAAGCAATGGGATTCACAACCACCAGTTTGGTGGGGCCCGAGGATTTTGGGGGGTACCCAGGTGTATCCAGATGACTTTTGAGGGGTTCTGAAATAGTTTTTTGTGGATACTGAGGTGATTTGAAGGAGTATCTAGGTGTATCCAGGTGGTTTTGGGGAGTACCAGGGTGATTTGGGGAGGGGAGAATCCAGGTGATTTTTTGGGGTTCCCAGGGACCCCTACTCACCCTGATGGCCTGGCAGAAGATGACTGCCAGAATCGCGTCCTCACAGTCAGTGTTCACACAGATGACACTCTGAGGCAGGGGGGTTGTGGGGGGACACTCCAAAATTCAGGGGGCACCCCAACATTCAAGGGGCACCCCAAAAGTCCAGGGGAGGGCCCCAGGGATGGGAGGAAGCCCCGAGTTACCTCTGGAGAGGATGCTGTGCAGGTACACCCACGTGCTTTAGTCCGTGGGGTCGGTGAAGACGGTGTTCTGCAGCAGCTCCACCTCTGGAGAGGGGCAAAGGGGGCACCCCAAAATCTCAGGGGGGCAGCCAGGGGACACCCTGAGATCTGAGTGGAGGCACCCAGGTGTGAGGTGGCTCAGGTCTACCCATCAAAACAAATGGGGATTTTTAGGGACACCAGGTCTACCCATTGAAACCAATGGGGATTTTTAAGGACAGGAAGTCCACCCATTAAAACCAGTGGAGATTTTTAGGGCCAACAGGTTCAACCTCTTTATCCAATGAGGATTTAGGGACAACAAGTCTACCCATTAAAACCAATGATGTTTAGGAACAACAGGTCTAGCCTTTGAAACCAATGGGGATTTAGGGACATGGGGTCTACCCATGAAAATCAAAAGGGATTTTTTAGAGACCATGTCTGTTAAGGGCAATGTCAATCTGGGGAAACCAGGTCTGCCCATTCAAGGCAATGGAGATTTAGGGACACCAGATTCATCTTAATTAAAGATAAAGAGAATTTTGGAACACCAGGTCAAGCCACAAATGTGGGGAATTTGGAAAATTGGGTCCAGGCATTACTGGGAATTTAGGGATGTCAGGTCTGCCCATTGAAATAATGAGATTTTTTGGTCCACCAGGTCTAATCTTTAAGGACAATGGGGATTTAAAGACACCAGGTCTACCCATTGAAACCAATGGGGATTTCAGGAAAACAGGTCTACCCATCAATGGAAATGGTGATCTGGGGACACCAGGTCTACGCATGAACAACTGTAAAGACATCAGGTCTACCACTGAAGTCAATGGGGATTTAGGGAAAACAGGTCTTGTCATTAAGGTCAATGGAGATTTTTGGGACAGCAGATCTACCCATTGAAGTCAATGGAAATTTTTTGGACACCATTGAACCCAACAGAGCTCAAGTTCAAGCAAGGGGCTGGAGAATTTTTGGAATAGGATCTTGGTGAAATTCTGGGAATTTTTCTAGGGGAATCTCTCACCTTCCTTCAGCCTTTCGGGGGGCAGCATCCCACCCTCGCCATTCCTGCAGTTCCTGGTGGGTGCCAGGAGTCACAGCCAGTGGTGCCAGGCCAAGAAGCTGGAGAAGTTGTGGCTCAGCAAGGCCATGGCAAAGGCCAGCTTGGCCTCGGGGTCCTACCTGGCCACCAGTGCCTGTCTGTGGTCCCAGGTGTTGACTGGGAGGGCACCAGTACAAACCAGTAAGCCACGGAAGCTGCCCCCGAGCCCCTGCAGCCTGAGGTGGCAGCTCCCAGTACAAACCAGTAAGGGTTAATGCACCCAAACCCATTCTCTCTATGGGGTTTAGGGGCACAAGGTCTACCCTATTGAAGTCAATAGGGATTAAGGGACATCAGGACTACCCGTTAAAACCAACAGGGATGTTGGGACGTCAGGTCTACCCATGAAAGGCAGCTCTAAGGGCTCCCAGTGTGGTCTTGGGGCTCCTACTTTTACCAGGTTTATACTGGGAGGGCACCAGTATGAACCGGCAAGCATCAGGAGCATCCCCCAATCACCTGAGCCCTGTGGGGGCAGCTCCCAGTATAAACCAGTAAGGCCAGCACAACCTGAAGTCACTCCCAGTGGGTCCCAAGCCCCATCCCACCATAAACCAGTACATCCCAATATAACCCAGTACGTCCCAGTATAACACAGTATGAACCAATGCTCCCAGCAAGCCATTCTGGTAAAAATTAGTATAAACCAGTGCAAACCAGTGTAACCCAGTAAAACCCAGTAACTCCCAGCACCCCATCCCAGTACAAACTAGTGTATCCCAGTATAACTCAGTATAAACTAATGCCCCCAACATCCCATCCCAGCATAAACAAATATAACACATAGTTGGCCACCAAGTCATCCCTGCCAGCTCAGGGTGCTCCCTCATATGCTGCTCCTCTCCCAGTATATCCCAGTACAACCCAGTAACCCCCCGCAACCCATCCCACTACAAACCAGTATAACCCAGTGTAACCCAGTAACCCCTCCTCTGTTAAATCACGTGAAGGATCCTGCCAAAAGGCATTTCAGATCATGCCCACTAAAGATCCTAGGCAGAGTTCTAGCTCAATTAAACAATCCCCTTGTGAGCCTTTCCTAGATTTTATAGATAGACTTCATGCAGTGGTGGAAAACCAGAGAGAGGATCAGGAGTTGCAACAGAAGATGATCCTGGAAGTGGCACAAAGCCACTTGGGGCCTGGAAGTGGCACAAAGCAATGCCAGTGATGTCTGCAAGAGGATCATCTCCGGGCTTCTGGTTGCTCCACCTCCAACCCTGGACCTGCTCACTGAGACCTGCACCAAGTGAGCCATAAGGGACCCAGATGAACAGCGGAAAGGGTCTGGGCTCAGAGGCCGGATTGCAGCACCAGCCACCATTCCAGCTGGACCACCAGTGGCTGGGAGGGTCAAATGTTTCCAGTGTGGGCAGGAGGGACATGTGATGTGCTTTTGTCCCTTTAAGAATAAAACATCACACACACTGGCGGGAGCAGTGGGGGAGGGGGAGAAAGGGAACATTTCAGTTCCAAAAAACTAGGAGAGGAGTGTGAGCTTCTCCCACGTGATGAGAAAAATGGGACAGGTCACTGGGTGTGAGAGTCAGCCCAAAGACCTTCAATATGTCTCTCGTTTTCATCATGGAAAAGAAGCTCTGGGGGAAGAGGGGCTGGGACCCCAAAAGCTGATGAGCTGCTGCTGACCAGCCAGGTGTGCTGACTCAAGTCTCGCTGCTGGATCTAAATCCTGCCAGAACAATGGAGGCCACAGTACACTGCCTGCTGTGAGCCAAATCACCTGTACCTGGACTGAAGGGGCCAGCTTGTCCTGTTCTCCCCATTGTGCACGGGCCTTGATCACAAAAGTTTCCTCCTGCCATCTTTGCTCTGGCCAGCTGCCTTCGATTCAGAAAGACCTTTATATTCAGCCTCGGAGGAGACTCCTCTGGAGGCCTCCCCATGGAAAACAGAATCCATTAGCAATGCCAAGAGGACTGCAAAAGTGGTCTATTTGTGAAAAAGACATACAAGGACCCGTCTCTCATCCATTGGTAGCTATTTCCCTGTCTTTTTTATCTCTCTCTCTGTCCTTCTCTCTCTCTCTCTCTCTACTGTTTTCTCCCTCTCTGTTCTCTCTCTCACTATCGCATATCAGTTTTGTGGGCACATCAAAAAAAGGTGCATTGATTTTGGTTAAACTGTACTTTCATTCCCCTTTTTGCACTCTAAAACCACTACAAACTCAGCTAATATTAAGAGTGGGACGTAACAGCCCCCCAATTTAAGAAGGACATGGAGGGTCTTGGAGGTTAAGGGGAGACCTCATCACTCTCTGCAACTCCCTGACAGGAGGGTGCAGCCAGGTGGGCATTGGGCTCTTTTCCCAGGAAACAGTGATGGGAAAAGAGGACACAGCTTTAAGCTGCACCAGGGGATATTTAGGCTGGACATTAGGAAATATTCTTAACAAAAATGGTGATTTGGCATTGGAATTGGCTGCCCAGGGAGATGGGTGAGTCACCATCCCTGGAAGTGTTTAAAGAAAGATTGGATGTAGCACTCAGTTCCATGGTCTGGGTGACAAGGTGGTGTTGGATCACAGGTGTGACTTGATGCTCTCCAAGGTCTTTTCGAGCCTGGTGGATTCTGTGATGATGATGACACTGCAGGGCCCTGGGGAAACAAGGGGCCATTGTGACACTGCAGTGCCTGGTGGCACTAAGAGGACCAGAGTGACACTGTGTATGACATGGCACCACAGAGCCAAGGGGCCATTGTGACACTGTGGGGCTGAATGGAAGCAAGGAGTCCATGGTGACACTCTGGGGCCTGGTGGAACCACAGAGGCCACGGTGACCCTGTGGGGCCTTGTTGAACCAAGGGGCCATTGTGCCACTGAGAACCAAGGAGAGCCTTGGGAGAGCATGGGGCCCAATGGAATCCAGGGGCCATTGTTCCACTGCAAGGACTATTGGAGCTGAGGGAACAATTGTGACACTGGGGTGCCCCAATGAACAAAGGGTCTCTGGTGACACTGCAGGATCTTGTGTGACCAGGGCTCCATGGTGACCCTGCAGCACCAAGGAATTCATGGTGGCCCTCTGAGGCCTGATGGAACCCAGAGGCCACTGTGAAACTCCAGGGCCTTGTGGAACCCTGCAGAGCATTGGGACAGAGCAGGACCTGGTGTCATGATGTGGCCATTGTGACACTGTAAGCCCTTGGGGACAAAGGCATAATTGTGACACTGTGGGGCCAAAGAATCCAAGGGATTTTGTGACACCAAGGGGTCCCATGGAAGCAAAGGGACATTGTGACACTGGGAGGCCTCATGGAATCATGGAGACCATTGTGACACTCAAGGATCTAAAGGAAAAATGGTGACAGAAAGCTGGCTTGGAGTGTTGATCTGCTGGAGGGCAAGAGGTCCCTGCACAGGGCCCTGGACAGCCTGGATCCAGGGACCAAATCCAACCATGTGAGGTATAACAAGTCCAGGTGCCGGGTCCTGCACTTTGGCCACAACAACCCCTGCAGCACTACAGGCTGGGGACAGAGTGGCTGGACAGCAGCCAGGCAGAAAGGGACCTGCATGAAGTGATGGACAGCAGGCTGGACATGAGGCAGCAGTGTGCCCAGGTGGCCAAGAAGGCCAATGGCTCCTGGCCTGGATCAGGAACGGTGTGGCCAGCAGGAGCAGGGCAGTGATTCTTCCCTGTGATCAGCACTGGTTGTGCAGCACGTCGAGTGCTGTGTCCAGTTCTGGGCGCCCCAAATTTAGGAAGGACATGGAGGGGCTGGAGCGTGTCCAGAGAAGGGCAACAAGGCTGGTGAGGGGTCTGGAACACAAGTCCTGTGAGGAGTGTCTGAGGGAGCTGGGGTTGATTATCCTGGAGAAGAGGAGGCTCAGGGGAGACAAGGCAGTGTCAGGGCCAGAATGGACTTGATGACGTCCAAGGCCTTTTCCACGTTGCTGATTCTGGAATTCTCTGAAACCACCCTTGCAGCAGTTGCAGGATGAGCCCTGGGCCTTCTCTTCACAAGGTGCAGCAGCACAGGTCCCTCAGCTTCTCCTCACAGCCCCCAGGCCCATCCTGTCAGTCCTGCAGAGCCTCTGCAGCTCCTCCTCCTTGCCCACAACAGGGAGCCCCACAGCCAGACACACCAGGCCAGATGTGCCCCCTGGCTGGGGGTGCCTCTGGCAAGGGAGCAGCACGAGGCACTGCAGGAGCCTGCAGACAATTCCTGAAGGATGTGAGGGATGATCTTGCTCCACAAGGGATGTTCCCATGGTGCCAAGTCAGGAAGTGAAATGGGGAGTGGGGCCAGAGAGGAAAAGGCAAGCAGGGATGGGCTGTTTGCCCAGGATAGAAAAGATGCGGAGAAGAGGAAGAAATTTGTAGCAGGAAGAGTAAAGAAAGCCAAGGTGAAGCAAAGGAAATGCTCAGGGCAGTTTGGGGGTGGCTGTGAGGCAGCCCTGGCTCTGAGCAACAACGTCTGCAGTGGCACAGGAAACTCCCAGCTGATGGGAACAAACAATTTGTGGGACTTCAGAGGTCACCACAAACTCAGTGGTTTCCTTGCTGTCCCCCAGCCCTTCCTGGCCCCAGGGGCTGATGGCATTTGTGCTCCCTCAGCTTCATCTCCCCACACCAACACCATGGGGGTTCTGGCGCCTGCTCTGGGCAGTGCAAACAGGGGCTCCTGAGGCAGTGCTGCCGTGTCTGTGCCTGCAAGGATGCGGCACCTGTGTGAGCTGGGGGAGAGGCCAGGGCTGCAGAGGGGGGATGTTGTTGGCAGGTGCATGAGGACGCTGTGGGACGCTGCCCTGGGGTGTCCAGCGCAGTGGGGATGGATCAGCTCCTGCTCTGCTGCTCCTTCCCCTTGTCTCCCCCAGGCCCCTTGCAGAGCCCCAGCCATGCTGTTTGCCCCCAGCCTGCCCACGGCCAGCCTGGGGCTGCTCCCGGGGCTTTTCTGTGCTCAGCATTGGCCTGGGCAAAGTGTTCTGGAGAGAGCCTGGGCAAGGAGCCTGTAGCCCCCAGGCCCTGGCCTGAGGTGTCAGCGCTGCCCCAGCAGTGCCCATGGCCTGTCCCTGCTGCAGCCCCGGCACTGCCACCCCCAGCACTGTGCCCGGCCCCGAGAGCACTCAGGCCCTACAGCAACACCAGGGCCAGCAGGGCAGCAGGGCAGGGCCACGGCAGCAGCACTGCCAACACCAAGGGCTGCTGCTGCTGCTGCTGGGCACAGCTGCTGTGCCAGCACTGATCTGCCCCCAGCTCTGCACACAGACATTGCTGCTGCAGCTGCAGAGAAGGGAACCAAAGGGGCATCTCTGCAGAAAACTTGGCTGGCAAATCCTTGAGTTGCTTTAAAGCCACCAAGAGTGCAGCCCCTCATTAACACATCTGTGTCCACAGGGAACGTGGGGAGAAAAAATTGAGAAATGGCACAAACAACTACTTTTCTTTGTGGACAAGATTAAAAATTGTAAAACAAAGAATAAAAACCTCCAAAATGAAACCTACAAGATGTATCTCAGATGACTTTTATTAGAAGTGATTTGCAGAAACTGGCCAGCAGTTTAATGTTCCTGAACACATCCAGTCATCAGTCTCCACACTGCAGCCTTGAGCTCCTGGTTCCTCAGGCTGTAGATGAGGGGGTTCAGGACTGGAGGCACCACTGAGTACAGAACTGACAGGGCCAGATCCAGGGATGGGGAGGAGATGGAGGGAGGCTTCAGGTAGGCAGAAAATGAGGTGCTGAGTAAAAGGGAAACTACGGCCGGTGAGGGAGGCAGGTGGAAAAGGCTTTGTGCCGTCTCTGCTCAGAGGGGATCCTCAGCACAGCCCTGAAGATCTGCACATAGGAGAAAACAATGAACACAAAACAGCCAAATGCTAAAAAGACACTAACAGAAATGAGCCCAAGTTCCCTGAGGTAGGATTTGGAGCAGGAGAGTTTGAGGATGTGTGGGATTTCACAGAAACTGGCCCAGGGCATTACCATGGCACAGGGGTAGGGAAAATGTATTTGCTGTGTGCAGCAGAGAATAGAGAAAGGCACTGGCCCAGGCAGCTGCTGCCATGTGGGCACAAGCTCTGCTGCCCAGGAGGGTCCCGTAGTGCAGGGGTTTGCAGATGGACACGTAGCGGTCGTAGCACATCACGGTCAGGAGATAGTACTTTGCTGACATGAAAAATACATTCAAAAAAACCTGAGCAGCACATCCTGCGTAGGAGATGTTCGTGGTGTCCCAGAGGGAATTGTGCATGGGTTTGGGGACAGTGGTGCAGATGGAGCCCAGGTCGGTGAGGGCCAGGTTGAGCAGGAAGAAGAACATGGGGCTGTTGGAAGAAGCCGCGGGAGACAAGTCTCATGCTATCATGATCAACAAGCCTCGTTTATTGTTTTCAATGTTATCACATTTATACAGGCAGTAATCAGCTCATACATATTGCAAAAGTATAGCTCATGATTGGCTATGTCTCTTATAATGCATGTATTTTTGCAGTTAGCCTTGCAGTTGCAACTTTCTTAGTTTTTTGTACTTTCCCACATACCATGTATTCTCGACATCCCCGTTGCTATGGAACATCTGTGCTCAAGGGCAGTGTTTTCTTGCCGTAGGTCACATAGCCCTCAGCTACACTCTGACCGATTTGATATTAACATGGCCTTTGCTATGCAGCCATTCATTTGCTAAACTCTCCACACTTCCCCTGTTTTCTTTTAGCACTAGCAAAGAGGTGTTCCATTTGTCATTTACCAACTTCATCAAAGTGTTTTGCAAGCATTTAAAAAGACAAGGTAACAATAACAACAACACAAAACCACAATTCCTACTGTAATTAAATGCTGTAACAAAGAAGTTAGCCAAGGTCCTAAACCCAAACCTTTTAGCCAGTTATCAAGCCCAAAGCCAGTGTCTTGCCGCAAATGTGTGGTCAGTGTGTGCAAAGTGTGCAATTGTGCATGTATAGAGCTGGAGTGGTCTGACAAGTTCATACAACACATCCCTTCAAACATTTCACAACTGTACCCTTGTGCTAATAACACCAGGAAATTGCAATGCTACAAAAAACCATATTAGGCTAAACATTGTGGCCTTTCTTGTTAAATTTCTTTTTATCTTTTTGCTTGCGCCTCTCGGCTGCTCTCTGTTTAAATCTGTGACAAAGCTCTTCCCACTCCTGCGGTTTCACCGCCCACTGCCGAGGGATTTTACAGAAAACATCACACTGCTTCTGTAATACTTGGGAAGTACTAAGAGCCTTAGCTCTCCATGTCAAATGTCCAAGTTCCCAACGAGCATATGCTAAGGCCTGTTGTTCTGTACTTTCAAATAATTGAACAGCCAGAGGAAATGGCAACCCAGTGCTTGACTCTAGAGTTTGCCGAACGTTTTCATTCCTCCATTTCTCTCTACAGGAAGCACACCACAGCTCTCCCCTGGTCTGCGTCTGATGGACCCATCTATCCCTCCCACAACCCCCACAATGTATTAGTAACCAAGCACAATGATTACGGTCCCAACAGTTCAAGCATGCACGAAGTCTCAAATCTGCAGTGTTATAACTAGTTAAGCAAGCAAGCAAGTACGCCAGTTGTCGTGGGGTCCGTACATCCACCTGGGCTGGACTAAAGACAGTCTGCAAAAAGGATCGATGTGGCTGAATCAGTATCTTCAGATGCAGCTGTATGTTCCTGACGGTCTCCACCTTGAGGCGGGCTCGCTGGTTTAACCCAGCGTGCAGGAATCCACTCGGAGCCTGTGGGGGTAGAGATACAAAGGTAACCCCTACCCCAGTAAAGCACTTTAGCCAGGCCTTTACACACTCCTGTCTTAAGGCATTTATAATTAACCCACATCTCAGCCTGCTCATCCTTTTCTGTAATGGACCTGTCGGTGTGATGAGACACAGCTGCTGGAACTTCTGATGACCCAAAAATACAAAGATAATTTAAAACAAACAATGTTTTAGACAGCCTTTCCTGTACATCCAAAATATCTTTGAACTTCTCCAAATATCTTTTGAGTGTACCATTTGCTCTTTCCACTATAGCCTGTCCTCGAGGGTTGTGGGGTATCCCTGTCACATGTTTAACTCCCCATTGTTGTAGGAATCTCTGGACTCTCTGATCAGTATAGGAAGGTCCATTATCCGTTTTTACCTGATTGCAAACCCCCATTACAGCAAAACAGCTCGTTAGGTGTCTGATTATGTGAGATCCCTTTTCCCCTGGCTGGGCAGTAGCCCAAACAAAGTTACTGTGTGTGTCAATAGTGACATGCAAGTATTTCAGGCGACCAAAGTTAGGCACATGAGTGACATCCATCTGCCAAATGTCATTGACTGCTGTACCCCAAGGGTTGACCCCTATACCTAAACCCACACCATTGTTATGATTTGCACAAATAAGGCAACTCCTGACAATAGCTGTGGCGTCTGCATGTGAGATCTGAAACTGTTTTTGCAAACCCTTAGCGTTCTGATGGAACATGGAGTGGGCCTCTCTAGCCAGGGTGAACTGTGACATTGGTACCGTAACTGCAATGGATACCAGTTTATCCGCCCTTTGATTTCCTTCCCCCAGACCAATGTCCCATTGGTGGCTTCTAATGTGAGTAATAGAATAGGGCTCAGTCCTATTTCTCAAGGCACGCCTCAATTGTAAAAACAATTCATACAGTCTCTTGTTCTGAACCTCCTTAATGGTGGCATCCTCGATTCTTGACACAACACCTACCACATAAAGTGAATCCGATACTACATTTAAGGGTTCACTTATGTGAGTCACTGCCCATACTACAGCTAAAAGCTCCAAGGTTTGTAAACTATCCTCAGGCTCTGCTTCCAGGATTTGCTGATGCCATTCTTTCCCTTTCTTCCAGACTATAGCCGCTCTGCGTGTCTTCTTTCCCGCGTCGGTGAAGGCTGTTATGGCATTGGGAATAGGCTTTTCTTTCCTCAATGGTTTGCTGATCCAGCTCCATTCACCAATCCACTGAACATCCTGGGCACAAGAGACCGTGTCTCTATTTGCGCTCCTGAGGCCAGCAATGCTTCGCCAGGTCGACAGAATTTAAGAGATACCAGTCCAGTGTGGCTTTTTCCATGGGCAGGTTAATTGTCGCTGGTTCCAGACCGTTGATCTCCATTACACGCATATGCCCCTTCTTGATTACTGCTGCCAAGTTTTCAATTTTTGTGGTTATTGTTTTCCATTTCTGTAAAGGCGGTGAGATCCATTCCAGTACTCTCTCCCCCGTTTTCTTTTGAGGTTGGGTAACTGCTCCTAAGAGGTGCATGTCAGCGTGCCAGATAGTGAGATGTAAAGGCAATTCAGGATTCATCCGTGACACAAAGCCTTTTAAAACACAGTCCATAATGTGCTGCAAGGTTTCCTGTTGTTTTTCAGTGTCACAGGAGTACAGGGATCAGTGCCATTTAGCAAGGGCAAACAGGTCCTCCAACAAGTTGTTGGGAATGCGTGTGACAGGCTTTAACCACTGCAAGTCACCCAAGAGTTTCTGAGCCTCATGTAATGTGGTGATTGTAGTACCAATTAATAGCTTCTGTGGTTTAATCCTTTGTTCAGTAATAGTCCAACCCAGATATTTCCAAGGTGCAGTCCTTTGTACTTTTTCAGGAGCAACGATGAGGGAGAATTCTGCTAATGTTGTTACAATGTCCTCTATTTGCTCATCTGTGAATGGTACCTCCTGAGAAAACAAAATTTCATCTGTGTAATGATAAATGTTAGTTCTGGGCATCTTTTGTCTAAGTGGCTGTAGTGCAGTGTCAACATAAAGCTGACAAAGAATTCCTTGTGGCAGAACAGTCCATTCGAACCTTTTATCAGGTTCTCCTCTATTAATTGCGGGCAAGGTAAAAGCAAACCGTTTAGTGTCTTGCAATCCTTTAAATCAATGATAAGGATGGGCCAATTCTCCGGAAGCATAGAGGGGTTAGGAAGTCCTGGTTGCAGTGCTCCCATGGGTTCCATTTGACGATTGACAGCTCTCAAGTCATGTAATAGCCGATATTTTCCAGATTTCTTTTTTATCACAAATATTGGAGTGTTCCAAGGGCTGGTAGACAGTTTCAAGTGTCCTTGTGCATATTGCTCCTGGACTAACTGATGAGCTTGCTCAAGACTTTCCCGTTTAGCGGCCATTGCTTAACCACTACAGGTTCCTCGGTAGTCCAAGTAAGTGGTAGCGGGAAAGTCCAAGCAATGGCCATTACCCTAAAGGGTGCTCATTGGTGAGGACGAGGCCCAATTGAGACAGGACGTCCCGGCCGATTAAGCATGCCACTGTAGGAGGAAGTGGAGCAATAGAAAATGATGCTGCAGCCTGCTTGCCATCTATTTCCACCTTGAGTACGGGTGTGCGGTTTGCCAGTGTCATTCCACCGATCCCTGTCACTGTGATAGCAGAGGGCTGCACTGGCCAGTCCGAGGGCCACTCTCCAGGGGCGATAATGCAGGTGTCGGCACCCGTATCCAACAATCCGATCAATGTAATGCTCCGATTCTGAAAAGAAAGTCGACATGGCCTTTTTGGACGAGTTGTCAAATCAATAGTGAGCAAGGTTAACCCTCCAGTTGAGCCAAAGCTTCCCTGCCGTCTGGGATCCTTTTTTAAGGGTATCAATCTCTTTGTCATCTGTGGAAGCGGTATTAATTGAGCTAGCCGTTGTCCTTTTGAGACTTTTACTGGAAGGTAGGGGGTGTGGACCATGATCGTAATTTCCCCCTCATAGTCCAAATCTATTACACCCGGTATTACAAACAGTCCCAACATGCTTGCAGACGATCGGCCTAAGAGTAGTCCTCCGACTGGTTGTCCATTTATCAGGATGGGTCCAATTAGTCCTGTGGGGATCTTTTGTGGTTGACTGGTCATAATTGTAACGTCTATTGAGGCTGCCACGTCCAGGCCGAGGCTTCCCCTGGTGGCTGGTTGTAATTGCTGTTGAGTCCTGATGGCATTGCAGCTGCAATTTGTGTCCTCACGCGGCAGCTGCTCGCGCTGCTTCTCGAGTTTCCCGATTTCCTGCGGCAGGCACTAGTGCTGTGCGTATTGGATTGGCATTTTCCACACCAGACTCCTGTCGCTCCACACTCGTGGCAAATATGTCCAAAGTCTCCGCAGCGAAAACATTTCACACGGCTATCGTTGGTTGAGCGAGGGCGGGAGTTCTCCGCAGCGGCCACTTGGAGGGGCGCAAGAGCTGCCAAGACCTGGGTTTGCACGGCTTTTGACTGCTCCTGCAATGACTTTGCCTGCTCTTGTAACCCCTCCCCTATCTTTTGCAAAGCATCCACTAAAAAAGCCTGAGAACCCGATGGAAGGGAGGCTGCCTTCTCTAATAAGTCCGGGATTGTCCAGTCCCCTGGCATAGTATTAATAAGGGTTCTAGTTGAGGAATTACAATTCTGTAGTACACATTGTTTTAGTAAGGCCCCTTGCATAAATTCAGCCACCCCAGCTTTTGTTATAGCATCCATTAGTTTATCTACGAAGGTGCCTAGTGACTTCTCCCTCCCCTGTTTTATCCCCATGTAAATGGGCGTACCCCCTGGCGTTTTAATTTTCTCCATGGCTCTTTTTTGTCTCCCTCCTCCACCCCCCGCCGGGCTTGGCTAGTCCACAGCTCACGCCTTTCTCTAGCCATAGCCTCCGCGAGGTCAGATTCAGCCCCTGGGACAGGCTCAGGTTTTCCGGGGGGGTTGGCCGCCTGGGGAGGACAACAGAGCTGACCTTTCGGGCTCATTATCAGTGTCGTCTGCCTCCTTCAAGGGGGTGCAGATGGTGCCGGAGCCGGCAGATTAACGGTTGTAAAGGCCGGGGGGTTTGGAGCACTAGCATTCCACTGTGATCCATAATCCTTATTCCTTTCTTGTGCAACTTTCACCTCCTCAGCTGCCCTCTTTTCTGCCTGACTCATTAACAATTCATTGTGCACCACTTTCCAAAACTTACTCATCTTTTTAGCGGGTTTATCATCTTCTAATACTAACTCCCAGAGCTTATCCCCGAAGTTTCTCCACTCCCCCACATCATGAACAGTATGAGGATTAACAAAGAAACCGTAAGAGGTAGCAAACTTCAGGAGAGAGGGGAGCTCCTTATCTAAGTCTATCCTCTTAATCTGCCTTTTCCTTAGAAATGCTGTGAATAAATCATATGCCACTTGCCTGTCCATACTCACGTCAGCGCTGTTGCAGCCCCTCCAGGTCTCGGCAGCACGTATCGGCCGAGCCCACCGCTGTGGTCACTCGGACTCGGAGCCCCTTCTAGTGCTCTGTAGTCGTCCTTCTAGCTGCAGGACCCGAACCCAACGCAGCCTCCAACAATCGTGGTAGCGTGTCCCCCGTTTTCTTCTGGCCAGCAGAAACGACAGGGCGACATCACGTCGTCAGGGTCACCATTTGTTGGAAGAAGCCGTGGGAGACCAGTCTCATGCTATCATGATCAAAAAGCCTCATTTATTGTTTTCAATGTTATCACATTTATACAGACAGTAATCAGCTCATACATATTGCAAAAGTATAGCTCATGATTGGTTATGTCTTTTATAATGCACGTATTTTTGCAGTTAGCCTTGCAGTTGCAACTTTCTTAGCTTTGTGTACTTTCCCACATACCATGTATTCTCGACTTCCCCGTTGCTATGAAACATCTGTGTTCAAGGGCAGTGTTGTCTCATTGTAAGTCAGGTAGCCTTTAGCTACACTTTAACCGACTTGATATTAACATGGCCTTTGCTATGCAGCCATTCATCTGCTAAACTCTCCACAGGGACCTTACTCCAAATACCCCAGGGCGGGGAGTCCCTGTCATTGGGGTTTTTCTGGGGGGGGATGTTTGGAGCATGCAGAGCTCCAAAGCCAACCTCAGATGCCCGTCGGGGGCACATCGGGGGGTCCCCAGGAAGTGTTTTTGGGGGGTCCCAGTGGTAGCAGAGCCCTGGCGGGGGGTGGGGGGATGCTGGTCCCCTGTGGTGGGGGTTGGGCTTTGTGGGCCAGGCCCTCTGAGCTCTGCCAGGGCCACGTGAGAACTGGGAAGGAGCGGGGGTACGGGGGAACACCGGGTTTTGGGAGCCCCGGGAGAGCCGCGGCTTCCCTGAGTGGAACCCCCAAGAGAGGAAATGCCAAAACCCCAAAGCGGGGACACAGTGATGGGGGGACCCTTGGGATTCCCTGTACCTTTGTGGGGGGGGCTGGGGCTGGAGGGGTGGGATGGCCGTGAAAGGGGTTTAGGGGTCCGGTGCCAGAAGTGGCTGCTTCCAGTGTGAGCCCAGTTGCTCCTTCTGTGTGGTTCCAGTTTCCTCAGCACTTCCAGTATGAGCCAGTCACTGCCAGTCATTCCCCATTATGATGCCATTTGGCCTTAGCTCAGTTGCTCCCAGTTGCCCCCACTTTCATACCATTCTCCCAGCTGCCCCCAGTATAGTCCCAGTCACTCCCACTATGATGCCAGTCTCTCCCAGAAGGACCCTAGTCACACACACGTGTCCTCAATTTCCCCCAGCCTGTTCCCCCAGTTAACCCCAGCACATTCCTAAGGGCTCCCAGTGTGGTCCCAGTCACCACCTGCATGGTCTCAGGCACTCCCACTATATCCCACTTGCCCTGAACATTCTCGGAGTCATTTCCAAGCACTCCAGTTACCCCAGCATGGTTCAGTTGCTCCCAGTTTTATCCCAGTCACTGCCAGTACATCCCAGTTGTCACCAGCATGCATCCTGTCATTCCCAGCTGTTCCCAGTTGCTCCAAGTGTATCTCCAGTAGGCTCTCAGCATGGGCCTGGTAGCTCCCAGTAACCCCACCTCAAGGTCCATTAACACCCACTATAAACCCAGTATGATGCCAACCACTCCCAGTATGATCCCAGTGGCACCCAGTGTGATCCCAGTTGCTCCCTGTCAATTCCAGCATGACCCCAGTAGCCTCCAGTATGATCCTCATGGCTCCCACTCTCCCCAACAATATCCCAGTCACTCCCAGCATGCTCACATTCATTCCCAGTTCCTCCCAGTTGCTTTCAGTGTGATCCCAGTTACTCACAGCCACTCCAGTCAATCCCAGTAGGAGTCCAGTCACCCTCAGTGTTATCCCAGCTGCTGCCAGAATAGTTCCAGTTTTTCCCAGTTCCTCCCAGTGTGGTTCCATTGTCCCCAGTATAGTTACAGGCACTTCCAGTGTATCCCAGTTTCCTCAGTAAGGTTCTGGTGACCTCAGATGGATCCCAGTCTTTCCAAGTTCCTCCCAGCTGCCTCCAGCATGATCCCAGTTTCCCCACTTGTGGTTTCAGTCCCCTCAGCATGGTTCCAGTCCCTTCCAGTTGATCCCAGGTGCTCCCAATGTGTCCACATTTTCCTCCCAACAGTAGCCCCCAGTAACCCCCCGTCAGGATCTGTTCACACCCATTGTAATCCCAGTGGCTCCCAGGATGAACCCAGGAGGACCCAGTCACCCCCAGTTTGGTTCCAGGCACTCCCAGTATGACTCCAGTCACTTCCAGATACTCCCAGTATTATTCCAGTCATGCCCTGAGTGACTGCCTGTCACTCCCAGTTTTAGCCCAGTTTCTCCCAGTAACCTCTGGCATGATTCCAGTCACAGCCAGCACCTTTCCAGTCACTCCAGTAGGATCCCAGTATGACCCCAGCATGGGAACAGCTAGAGTCAGTTACCCCCACTGTGGTTTCAGTTTCTCTCAGTGTATCCCAGTTGCTCCCAGCCTGATTCTAGTTGCCCACTGCCACTCCCAGTCACCCTCAGTACAGTCCCAGTTGCTGCCAGTATGATCCAGTATGATCCCAGTCTTCTCCAGCATGGGCCCAGGCTCTCTCCCAGTTGCTACCGCTATGATCCCAGTAGGATCTCAGTTTCCCCCAGGCACCTTGCAGAGCCCCAGCCATGCTGTTTGCCCCCAGCCTGCCCACGGCCAGCCTGGGGCTGCTCCCGGGGCTTTTCTGTGCTCAGCACTGGCCTGGGCAAAGTGTTCTGGAGAGAGCCTGGGCAAGGAGCCTGCAGCCCCCAGGGCCTGGCCTGAGGCGTCAGCGCTGCCCCAGCAGTGCCCATGGCCTGTCCCTGCTGCAGCCCCGGCACTGCCACCCCCAGCACTGTGCCCGGCCCCGAGAGCACTCAGGCCCTACAGCAACACCAGGGCCAGCAGGGCAGCGGGGCAGGGCCACGGCAGCAGCACTGGCAACACCAAGGGCTGCTGCTGCTGCTGCTGGGCACAGCTGCTGTGCCAGCACTGATCTGCCCCCAGCTCTGCACACAGACATTGCTGCTGCAGCTGCAGAGAAGGGAACAAAAGGGGCATCTCTGCAGAAAACTTGGCTGGGACCCCCTTTTTATTTATTTAAAGCCACCAAGACTGCAGCCCTCATTGGCTGAGTCTGTGGCCACAGGGAAGGTGGAGAGCAACAAAATGAGAAATGGCACAAACAACGACATTTCTTTGTGTATAATATTAAAATAGTAGAAGAAAAAGAACCTCCAAAATGTAACAAGCAAGAAGTTTTAAAGATGACTTTTATTACATGTGATTTGCAGAAATTGGCAGGCTTTTATTGTTTCTAAAACCATCCAGTCATCAGTCTCCACAGTTCAGCCTTGAGCTCCTGGTTCCTCAGGCTGTAGATGAGGGGGTTAAGGGATGGAGGCACCACCGAGTACAGAACTGACAGGGACAGATCCAGGGATGGGGAGGACATCGAGCGGGGTTTCAGGTAGGCAAAAAACCCAGTGCTGAGGAATAGGGAGACCACAGCCAGGTGAGGGAGGCAGGTGGAAAAGGCTTTGTGCCGTCCCTGCTCAGAGGGGATCCTCAGCACAGCCCTGAAGATCTGCACATAGGAGAAAACAATGAACACAAAACAGCCAAATACAAAACAGGAACTAATAGCAAGAAGCCCTAATTCCCTGAAATGGGAGTGTGAGCAGGAGAGTTTGAGGATGTGTGGGACTTCACAGAAGAACTGTCCCAGGGCATTGCCATGGCACAGGGGCAGGGAAAATGTATTGGCTGTGTGCAGGAGAGCATTGAGAAAGGCACTGGCCCAGGCAGCTGCTGCCATGTGGGCACAAGCTCTGCTGCCCAAGAGGGTTCCGTAGTGCAGGGGTTTGCAGATGGACACGTAGCGGTCATAGCACATCACGGTCAGCAGAGAAAGCTCTGACCCCAGAAAGAAGATAAATAGAAAAAGCTGAGCAGCACATCCTGCATAGGAGATTGTTCTAGTATCCCAGAGGGAATTGTGCATGGCTTTGGGGACAGTGGTGCAGATGCAGCCCAGGTCGGTGAGGGCCAGGTTGAGCAGGAAGAAGAACATGGGGCTGTGCAGGAGGTGGCTGCAGGCTACGGCGCTGATGATGAGGCCGTTGCCCAGGAGGGCAGCCAGGGAGATGCCCAGGAAGAGGCAGAAGTGCAGGAACTGCAGCTGCCGTGTGTCTGCCAATGGCAGCAGGAGGAAGTGGCTGATGGAGCTGCTGTTGGACATTTGCTGTGCCTGGGCATTGGGTCCTGCCATGGAGAAAAGGAGAGGGAAGAGTTAGAGGAGATACCTGTAACCAAAATCAAAGCCATGTCCCATACATACTCCCCTGGAACACACAGACACAATTTGTGTTCATGAGTTCAGCAGTTTTCTTTTTAAGCTCCTGCATATCTATTCTTGCTTTTGTAATCAAACCCGCGACGTTTGTGCTGCCCCCAGGCAGATCAGAGCAAGTCCTGTGAAGCAAAGTGATGAGTGAAGAGTGAGGGGACATGATTTGTCATTCTGACCTGTTCACAGTTTCTCTGGGCTTTAGACTTTCTCAGGTGGAGGGTGATCAGCTTCCCATATTTCCCACAAAAAATCACCAGGTGCTTCTGGGAGCAGATAGATCCACCACAGCCCAGCTCCATGTTTCTATCCAAGGACTCACATTGCTCATTTCACCAACCCAAAAGCATTTTCAGTGTCACAACACCTCTGCCTTTCCCGTGGGTCTTTCAGATAACACAAAGATGCTCCAGGACAGGTTTGCATCCTAGATTGAAGCTCCCAGCTTGCACTGAAATCTCAGGGAGAATTCCAAGTGTCCTTAGGATGGCATTGGACTAAGGGAGATGCAGCTCCTGCCCTGGCTGCACTGACAGCATTGCCCACAGCCGGGCACTGGGGACAGCGTCACCCTGAGCCAGCTGTGCCCCCTGCCAGAGCCCCCCAGTGCCGGGCAGCTGCTCCCAGCCCTGTGCTCTGCAGAGGGAACTGGGCCCGGGGCTGCACAGCTGCCCCACGGCTCTGCTGCAGCTCTGCCTGCACAGGAGGGGCTGCACGCCTTGGAGCCCCGGCCCTGATGGCAGAGGCTTGGCTGGGGGACAGGAGGGAGGGGGCTTGGTCAGAGGGAGGGGCTGCACTGCAGGGGCTCCTATGGAGATCTCTGAATTCTCCCTGCCACCACATTTCTGGGGTTTGTTTTCTCTCATTGCCTGATCTCTCTGCTTCCTGCAGATTTTCTTCCTGCAGGTGTTTCCCTGTGCCTGAGATCTCCCTGCCAGCTCTCCCAGACCCCAAATCTCTGTGCACTCTCCTTGCCCCTACAGAACCCTGCCTGTTTGCAGGGCACTGGCTGGGGGCAGGTTCTGTTTGCAGCTTGGAGAAAGGACAGCTCAGACTAAGCCTGGTGGACCCAGCAAAGGTGATGCCAGTGCTGTCCATGGGCAGAGGAGTGGCTGAAAGCAGAGTAGGGATCTCCTGCACACCTGCTGATCACTGAGAGTTCAGATGTCCCCGGGGTTTTTCAAAAGTAATGAAACCTTTATCATTTGTTCTCCCTCTCCCGCATTATCTAATATTAGGAAACTGAACACAAAGCTAGAGGAAATGTCCTCATTTTAAAATAAATCCTTTTCTTGGAAATATTTTGGAAGTGAGCAGAAGCCCAGTGTGTCAGATCTTCAGGAGCATTTCACCTCCCCTGCACCAGAAATACTCAGAGAGTTGTACTCACAGAGTCTGTAGGCATTGGGATGTTGCAGCTTGAGGAGATCCCTGCAGGAGCTGCAGCTTCTCTTCCCCCAGCCAGAGAGTGACTGTTTGCAAGCCTGGGAGGATTTCTCCTGCAGTGAGCCCTGAGTGAGCTCTGCTCTGTGCTGCCAGCCCAGGCTGAGCTGAAGCCCTGTGTGCCTGTGTGCTGTGCCTGGGGTGGCTGCAGGCAGTGCCCCAGCCCTGCTGGGCTGGCAGAAAAGCTGCTCATCAGGAGAAATGTGTTTTAAAGCTCTTCCTGGTTACCAGGATTTCCCTCTGGATGAGGAGCTCAGCCCAGCTCATCAGCACAGACACAGCACAAGGACTTTAATGACCCTCTCAGGGCTTTGTGCTGAGGCCCTGAACATCAGTCCCTGAGAGGGAGCTCAAGAAACCTCTCCAGAACTCCAAGTCAGAAGCCAACTCCAAAGTTTCTGGAAGTTTTAATGGGTCCCACTGAGGGACACGACACAGAAAGTGTCCCCAGGCCCCAGGCAGAGCAGAGAACTGCAGGCAGTGATGACAGGTGGGGACAAAGAGAAGCCAAGTCTTGGTGCCCTGGGCCACAGCAGCCTCTGTGCCACCAAGGACACTGAGGAGACCCCTTGTCCTGAGGCCCTGGGGCCTCCTGGCACAGCCCCAGCAAGGCTGGGCACTGTCAGCCCCTTGTGCTGCCCTCAGCATCCCCCTCCCATGCCAGTGGCCTCCAGGATGTGCTGGAAGGAGTCCCTGGGGAAGGAGCCTTGGTCAGCAATGGCCCTGGGAGGCTCCTTCATGCTGCCAGGGACTGCAGGTTTTTCCAAGGCCTTTGGGTTTGGCTTTTGCCTTGGAGTCTCTGAGAGGTTTGTGCAATCCTGGCCTCCAATTCTCTGCTTTAATGAGTCCCTTGAGAGGCTTTGTCAGTAACAACACTCAGTGGGGCTCATTAATCCTTCAAGGTACTTCAGTTATATTATGGTACTTGGTTTTTCCATTTCCAAACTGACTTTTGGAAAAGTTTGTGCAATCATGGCCTCAATTATCTGCTTTAACGAGTCCCTTGGGATTCTTAGTCAGTAACAACACTCAGTGGGGCTCATTAATACTTCACAGTACTCAAAGTTTATTACAGAACTTTTCTTTTTGACACTGATCCTTAGAGGTTTGTGCAATCATGGCCCCAATTATCTCCTTTAATGAGTCCCATGGGATTCTTAGCCAGTAACAACACTCAGTGGGGTTTATTAATACTTCAAGGTACTCAGGGTTAGTTTAAGTACTTCTTTTTGTCACTGAGTTTCTGAGAAGTTTTTGTGCAATCCTGGCATCCAATTCTCTGCTTTAATGAGTCCCTTGAGAGCTTTGCACTGACACACAGTGGGGCTCAGTAATGCTTTGAGATACTCGAGATTTTTAAGATACTTTGGATTTTCCTTTGGATTTTCCATCCCATGCTGAGTCTCTGAGAGGTTTTTGTGCAATCCTGGCCTCCAGTTCTCTCCTCTACAGACCTCATGAGGAGCCTGTGTTGGGGTTTGACCATAGTGGGACCCATTAATACTTCAAGACACTTTGGGTGTTTCCTCTGGCTTTGACTCCTGGCAAGGTTTGTGCAATCTCCTCTCAGGCCCTGAGGTTCCAGGGCTCAGCACCAAATGCACCACGGGGCTCATTAGGATCAAGCAAGTCCTGACAGTCCATGGCTGTGCCTTGATTTCCCTCTGGTCTGGTGCAGTTCATTCAGAAGTCTTTTTCCTAAGATTATGGAGAAATATTTCATAGAGCTTTTAGTAAACCCACATTCCTATTTTCAAGGCTGTATTTTTCTCTTAAGAGCAGACGTGACTGCAACATTCAGTGATCACTATTGCCCCAGGGTCTCTCCTCAGATCTCTGGCTTGGTCAGAAAATCTGTGCCTTGAGGTCTGAGCCAGTGTTGACAACGTTGCTCCACATTCCCCAAACCCCATCCTATCCCTCCTTACTCACCTGGGACCTGCTTTGCTCAGAGAACTGGCTGCACTCTGGCAAAAGAGGGGTTTTTTCTTCTTTTTTTTTTTTGAGCAATCTCAAACTCTAGAGTTTCAGACAATCTTCTCAAGTGTGAATTGTTAAAAACAGATATGATCATGGACAGAGACTCTCTTACTATTTAAAGTTAGGAAGTGGAATTTTTATTAACACCAGCTGGTGGCACAGGAGTAATCTCTGAAAGGCCTGACCACACTGCACAAGGTTCTTTGCCCTCTGTTTATTTCCCACGATCTTACATACAATACATGTGCATAACCCCAGCAACTCCCATCCCTGCTCTGTATTAAAATGAGGCTATTAGTCCTTCACGTGTGTGCAATTCTTCTCTTGAATTGGGTCAGTGGTCTCAAAGGATGAAGTCAGGAGAGTCTTCATCAGGTTTCTGTGACCCTTTGGAATGATCCAAGGTCCCCTGCTTCGTGATTTATTGATATAAAGTCCAGGTGCTGGTCATTGTTCTTACTGGTTTCAATCTGTTCTTCTAATGGTTCCCTTACTCCATTTCCTTCTATAAACAAGCTCATAATGGCAAACAATACAACAATTCGCTCTAGCTTAAGCATCTGATGATCATTAACCTATTGTTTGCTTATCTAACTTACACCCTGATCCATATAAATTACTTCCATCGCCTAGCTAAAATCTTAGCTTTTTAAAATCATGATTCAGTGCCCTCCGAATGTTGGGGTGGCCCCTGAATGTTGGGGTGTCCCCCCACAGCCCCCTTGCTGCCGAGGGTCATCTGTGTCCACATCGACCAGGAGTACACGACGGTGGCCGTCATCTTCTCCTGGCCTGTCAGGGTGAGTGGGGACATCTGGGAACTCCCCAAATCACCTGGGTACCCCCCAAATCACCTTAGTAACCCAAAAAAATCACCGGATACACCCAAAAATCTCCTGAGTACCCTCAAAATCACCCGGATACATCTAGGTACCCCCCCCAAATAAGCTAGATACCCCCAAAACTCTTCTCAGTCCTTCCCAAAAATCACCTGGGTACTTCCCAAAATCAGCTGGGTACCCCCCCAAAACCACATGGATACACTTGAGTATCTCCCAAAATCTCCTGGATTCTCCCCAAAAATCACCCAGATACAGAATTTTGAGTACCCCCAAAAATTCTTGGGCCCCTGCCCAAACTGGTGGGTTTGACTATCTACTTCTTTGACTGTGTAGACACAGTGTCCCATTTATCATATTGACTTGAATGGGTTGACCTGGTGTCCCTCAATCCCTATTTACTTCCATGGGTGGACTTGGTGTTCATTTTACCCCCATTTATCCCCAGTAACCCTTCCCAGTGCTCCCAGTAATGCCCCGGAGCTCCCAGTAACCCCAGTGCCTCCCATTAGCCACTCCCAGTGCTCCCAGTAACACCTTCAACTGCATGCAGTTTGCTCAGTTTCCCCCGTTCCTCCCTCCCAGTACTTCCAATTCCTCCGCTGTGCTTCTGGTTCTTCCCCTAGAGCTTCCCCCTAGCCCTTCCCAGTCCACCCAGTTTAACCAGTAACCCTTCTTATCAAGCCCTATTAATGGATAGACCTGGTGTCCCTAAATCCCTATGGACATTACTGGGGTAGACCTGGTGTCCTTTCTCCTCCTTTCATTTCAATGGGTAGACCTTATGCCAAAAAAACTTCCATTCGTGTCAATGTGCAGACCCGATATCCCAAACATTTTATGGTTAAACCCACCACTTTCAGGGTTGGAATTTCCCAATTTTGCTGGGAAAATGCCCCAAATTTTGTTCTTTTTCCTCCACAGGTGAACCCAGAGTGCCCAGAGCTGAGGGCAACCCTGGACGGCTCCACCCTGGCTGTTACTGTTAGGTCAGATGTTTACATACACACACGTGATCAGGATCCAAAATGGAAGAAGTTTTTATTCTGCATGTTGTCTAGCTTATATACTCTTAACAAAGTGTGATCTTAAGTCATTGACTATATTACAATAACTTGTTATATTTGTTATAAATTGAGATCTGTATGTCTAATTCAAGAAACTACAAAGTTAAATTTTGCAAAAGATTTAATTGAGATGAAATACAATATAAAGTTTGGCAGTGATTAGTTGAGTATAATTAAGGTTTGGATAACGCATAAGCAAAACTGACCAAAGTACAGAGGAGGATTCCCACCCTACCTAACGTACAAAGCAGGATTACCTCAAACAAAACTTTTATGATACGCCTATACATATTCATCAATACTTCCAGTAAATCTCCACCGATTATCGATTCTAGAAATCTACATCACCATTCTTCATGGCGCATGCTTCAGTTGTTGCTAGGGGGTCTCCTGTCTTCTTTTGGTGGTCATTGGGATGAAGACCCCTGCTCTTCATCACTGTCCTCTGAACAACCCCACCAATTGCACATGTGCGTACCAAGCATTGCGTTATATAACTAAACATTGTTCTAAAAACAAGCTCTATTAAAGGTACAATTTAGGGTCCATACCTGGACTAATCCCAAATTTGACTATTTCAAGGCCAATCCTCTAATTTGAGAGGACTACTTATCTCAGTACTATATCATGTATTCCATTTTCCCATGTAACAACTGCAAAAGGGGCCTATTTGTTCTGTAACACTAATTATTTATACTTTTTCATTTTTTATTATTATAAATTTTTATAATTTTATAAATTTTATTTTTATTATTTATAAATTTTATTCTAAAATACTAATATAAATACAATTTATTTAGCAGAAATCATATCCATTTATAACATATTCATTGGTGCAAAGCAATTAGCACCAATGAATATGTTATAAATGGATATAATTGGCAGAAGTTTTACAGAAAGTTAATAAGGCACATTTGCAAGTTTACTTATGCACATAGTCTAACTTACAAAAATTTTCATGTATCTTTTTGAATCAGTTCGCATGCTGTGGTGGTTTTGGCCAGGAAGTGAGTTATCAGGAAGTTCAGGAAAGAACCAATTGAAAGTAGTTACTTCTCCGTGGACGTTCAGGGTTTAAATATCAGGGAGATCAGGAGAAACTCCCTTTTTCCTTCTGGTCAAGAGCACAGGTAACACTCCCTAGGCAGCAGGGGACCCCGGGCCAGGCCCCGCTGCCCTCTGGGTGGCCGGGGCTGTGCCTGGCCGGGTCCGCCGAGCCTGGCCTGTGCCTGGGGGCTCCTTCCCCTGCCAGCCTCTGCAGGGAGGGAAAGAGAGAGAAAGCTGCAGCCCGGGGCTGTGGCAGAAGGCCCTGGCTGGGCCATGGCCTGGGCCCCTGGTTTGCTGGTGCTGTTGGCCCAGGGGAGGAGAAGATCTCTCCCCCACCACCACCCCTGGGCCCCAAGAACTGAGTCTGATGCTGGGTCTGCTTTGGATCAGAGCAGGGGTGGGGGAAGTGATCCATCAGCCCTTCCTGAACCTGTTTCCCCCTGCACCCCCCATCACAAGTGTGGGCCTTGCATTCTGACATCTGTGAGCTGCAGAGAGAGAGAGAAAGACCTTGAGCAGATTTAACCCTTTCCTGGCAACATGAAGCTTTCAGAACTCCAACCCTTTTCCAGAATGAGAGAAGAAGATCAGAGTGATTTAAAATGTAGAGAGAGAGCATGATACAGTCAGCAAAAGAACTGATAAAGGTGATCTGGAAGAAAGGATTGAGGAAGTGGACATTTTTGACTGAACTCTAGATGTAAACCACAGAGAAATGGACTATTTCTTGTAATCTATTGATGCTGTTTTGGGGCAATGCTGTTCCAGCTGAAGGTAATAGACTGATGTAATTGAGATTTCATTGAGAATGTTTGTAGAGTAAGTTCCACAGCT
The DNA here is from genome assembly GCA_021534815.1 of Acrocephalus arundinaceus. Taxonomy (NCBI): domain Eukaryota; kingdom Metazoa; phylum Chordata; class Aves; order Passeriformes; family Sylviidae; genus Acrocephalus; species Acrocephalus arundinaceus. The sequence continues at coordinate 141,766 of JAJEOU010002771.1, forward strand.
CCTGAGATAAAAAGAGGTCTCAGCTGTCTGAGACGCAGATTTGGCCCCTTAGCTCTAGTAAAAGGAGGTCTCTTGAGAGAGAAACGATTTTAAAGATAGAAGAAGAGGATCTTTGCAAAATATTAAAAAAAGCATTCTTAAACTAATATACCAAATATGCTGAGAGGCCCATGAGTAGCCAAGAGAAAGGCTGCTCATGGGTGAGATGGCACAATCTGCAAAATTCCAGCGGCTGGAGGTTTGTGACATTGGGAGCCAGCAGACTGGTTTGTTCTTGTGGTGAATGTCTCCAATGGGACATCTAGTGAGACTCCTCTCCAAAGGTGATGAAAGATTATGTTTAAATTGTTGAAACTGACTGAAAATCACAGTTTTGTCTCTCTATGTTAGTTTTGGGAAAGTGAACAGTTTCTGGGGGAAAGACAAGTGTTTTGAAGCTTCAATTTTTTTCTTTTTATTTTTTCCTTTATACTTTAGAGTGTGTAAATAAACTATCTTTGTAAGTTTAAAAGTTCAGGCCTGTTTTACTTTTTATTTTTTCCACAGGAAACCAGGTCTACCCCAATTAAAGTCAATGGGGATGTAGGGATACCAGGGCTGTCCATTACTAGGGCTTGGTCGGGAAGGGTTACTGGTTAAACTGGGAGCACTGGGAAAGGCTAAGGGGAAGCACTGGGGGTGGAACTGGAAGCACTGGTGGGGAACTGGAAGCACTGGGAGGGAGGAAAGGGGGAAACTGGGCAAACTGGGAGCACTGGGAGGGGCTACATGGAGGACTGGGAGGGTAAACTAATCAAACTGGGAGCTATTCCTGGGAGCACTAGAGGTGGCTAAGGGGGGGAACTGGGGTTACTGGGAGCATTGGGAGTGGCTGAGGGTGGGCACTGGAGTTACTGTGAGCCCTGGGGCATTGCTGGGTACACGGGGAAGGGTTACTGGGGGTAAATGGGGGTAGACAGGACACCAGGTCTGCCCAATCAAGTCAATAGGGATTTAGGGACACCTGGTCTACCCAGTCAATGCAATGGGATTCACAACCACCAGTTTGGTGGGGCCCGAGGACTTTGGGGGGTACCCAGGTGTATCCAGATGACTTTTGAGGGGTTCTCAAATAATTTTGTGGGTACTGAGGTGATTTGAAGGAGTATCTAGGTGTATCCAGGTGGTTTTGGGGAGTACCAGGGTGATTTGGGGAGGGGAGAATCCAGGTGATTTTTTGGGGTTCCCAGGGATCCCTACTCACCCTGATGGCCTGGCAGAAGATGACTGCCAGAATCGCGTCCTCACAGTCAGTGTTCACACAGATGACACTGTCTTAGTTTTGAAAGAAGACAGGTATCTGCTAGAGAGAGGCAGGGCCTCTCTTGGAATGGATAATTCAAATCCCCTTCCCTCAAATTATTATAATTTAGAAAATTAAAACGGCTCTCAGACAGAGATATGGGAATAGGAATAACAGTTCTTTACTAATAGGTATAACAGGGCAAACAAACAACAACAACTACAGCAATTAATAGCGAAAACAGAACCAGGGACCTTGATGGAGCTTGGTCCCACAAAACCCGGGGCAGTCTGGTCTCTGGGGGACTTCAAAGAAAAGTACCAAGCTGGAACAGTGGGGAATCCCGGGCTGGTGGATCAGATGAAGTTCAGAGCTCCGTCAGTAGTCACTAGATGGCAAAAGGGGTCTGGCAGGGAGGCCAGTGCGGGCCCGCGGTGCAGTGCAGTTCCAAAACAGCGCCGAGGCAGTGGGGCAGGATGCCCAGCCGAGGCAGCTTCAGCAGGGCAGCAAAAAGAGGAATCCGGATCCGGGCACACGAGCAGATGATGGTAGCTCTCTCTCTCTCCAGGATCAGATCTCGGTGGTGCCGTGAGAAACTCACGCAGCAACGGCAGCCCCCGTCCGCTCCCGAAGCAGACTATACCAAAAAGTGAAGCTGCCCCCCCCAGCCCCGTCTTTCTCCCCCCCCCCCCCCACCCCTCGGGGGGAAACTTCCAGAGACAAAGGGTGTAGCCAAGTGCCAGCTTCTATGCTTTGTTTTCACCTGAGCACTCATAAGTACCCGGCAATCAGTTGCCTTGCAACCCTTGGGAAAAAATTCTATAGGTGAAAAGGATAAACAAGTCTAACCCCCAACATTAATCCACCCCGAATTTTTTCCCATATTAACATATTACATTTGAGTTTAAACTGCTAAACTATATACATACATGCACTACCTTAATTATATACACATATACATGCAGATGTGGGTACGGATACAGTGGCATGGGTAGTTCACCCTAAAACAAGGTCTCCTTGAGGTATGTATCGGGTCTGTCCATCTTTTTGCATTACCCACCAAGTGCAACCTGGTCCCTGAGCGAAGACAACTCCACGGATGGGATTGTCTTTGCTGGAGGCGGGATTAACCCAAACAGTTTTTCCCAGCATATCTCTCATGTGTACCACTGGAACGTTATCCCCATCCATTGTTCTCAGGGGCTCAGACTGGGCTGGGCCTGCTCGGTTGCTGGAACCTCTGGTGTTCACTAACTATGTGGCTTTTGCTAAATTAATCTCTTAGTTCTTGAAAGACCTCCCACCCAGTGCTTTCAAGGTGGTTTTAAGAAGGCCATTGCATCGTTCAACTTTCCCGGCAGCTGGTGCATGATAAGGGATGTGATATATCCATTCAATGCCATGTTCTCTAGCCCAGGTGTTTACAAGGCTGTTCTTGAAATGGGTCCCATTGTCTGACTCAATTCTCTCAGGGGTGCCATGTCTCCAAAGGACTTGTTTTTCAAGGCCCAGGATGGTATTCCGGGCAGTCGCATGGGGCACAGGGTAGGTCTCTAGCTATCTAGTGGTGGCTTCTACTATGGTCAGCACGTAGCGCTTGCCTTGGCGGGTCTGGGGAAGGGTGATGTAGTCAATCTGCTAGGCTTCTCCATACTTATATTTAGACTACTGTCTCTTATACCATAGGGGCTTCACCCGCTTGGCTTGTTTGATGGCAGCACATGTCTCACAGTCATAGATAACCTGGGAAATACTGTCTATGGTTAGATATACTCCTCGGTCTTGTGCTTACTTATAGGTGGCATCTCTGCCTTGATGTCTTGAAGCATCATGGGCTTATTGAGCTAGGAACAGCTCTCCTTTGTGCTGCCAGTCTAAGTCTATCTTTGATACTTCTATCTTGGCAGCCTGATCTACTTGCTCGTTGTTTCGGTGTTCTTCATTACCTCTACTCTTGGGGACATGGGCATCTACATGGCGGACTTTCACAGGTAGCTTTTCTACCTGAGTGGCAATGTCTTTCTACTCATCAGCAGCCCAGATTGGTTTTCTCTGATGCTGCCAGTTGGCCTTTTTCCACCTTTCTAGCCAACCCTACAGAGCATTGGCTACTATCTACGAATCAGTGTAGAGGTAGAGCTTTGGCCACTTCTCTCTTTCAGCAATGTCCAGGGCTAACTGAATGGCTTTGAGTTCAGCAAGTTGACTCGATCTACCTTCTCTTTCAGTGGCTTGTGCAACTTGTCGTGTGGGGCTCCATACAGCTGCCTTCTATTTCTGGTTCATGCTTACAATGCGACAGGAACTATCAGTGAAAAGAGCGTACTGTGTCTCTTTTACTGGCAGTTGGTTGTACGGTGGTGCTTCTTCAGCCTGTGTCACTTGTTCTTGCTCCTCTTCATCTATGAGACCAAAGCTTTCACTTTCTGGCCAGTTGGTAATAACTTCTAAAATCTCAGGGCGGTTTGGGTTTCTAATACGGGCGCACTGTGTGATGAGGGCAATCCATTTGCTCCATGTGGCGTCGGTGGCATGGTGGGTAGAGGGAACCTTTCCTTTAAACATCCACCCCAGCACAGGCAGTCGGGGTGCCAGGAGGAGTTGCGCCTCTGTACTAATCACCTCCGAGGCGGCTTGAACTCCTTCATAGGCGGCCAAGATTTCTTTCTCCGTGGGAGTATAGTTGGCTTCAGACTCTCTGTAGCTTCGGCTCCAGAATCTCAGTGGTCGGCCTCGAGTCTCACCTGGCACTTTCTGCCATAGGCTCCAGGACAGGCCATTGTTCCCGGCTGCTGAGTAGAGCACGTTCTTCACATCTGGTCCTGTCCTCACTGGGCCAAGGGCTACCGCATGAGCGATCTCCTGCTTGATCTGGGCAAAGGCTTGCTGCTGTTCAGGGGCCCAGTGGAAATCATTCTTCTTGCGGGTAACCAGGTAGAGAGGGTTCACAATCTGGCTGTACTCAGGAATGTTGTCTTGGTTTTGAAAGAAGACAGGTATCTGCTACAGAGAGGCAGGGCCTCTCTTGGAATGGATAATTCAAATCCCCTTCCCTCAAATTATTATAATTTAGAAAATTAAAAACGGCTCTCAGGCAGAGATATGGGAATAGGAATAACAGTTCTTTACTAATAGGTATAACAGGGCAAACAACAACAACTACAGCAATTAATAGCGAAAACAGAACCAGGGACCTTGACGGAGCTTGGTCCCACAAAACCCGGGGCAGTCTGGTCTCTGGGGGACTTCAAAGAAAAGTACCAAGCTGGAACGGTGGGGAATCCCGGGCTGGTGGATCGGATGAAGTTCGGAGCTCAGTCGGTGGTCACTGGAGGGCAGAGACGTCTGGCAAGAAGGCCAGCGCGGGCCCGCGGTGCAGCAGCTCCAAAACAACGCCGAGGCAGTGGGACAGGATGCCCAGCCGAGGCAGCTCCAGCAGGGCAGCAAAAAGAGGAATCCGGATCTGGGCACACGAGGAGACGACGGCAGCTCTCTCTCCAGGATCAGATCCCGGCGGTGCCAGTGAGAAACCCACACAGCCACGGCAGCCGCGTCCGCCCCCGACACAGACCACACCAAAAGTGAAGCTGCCCCCCCCCCCCCCCCAGCCCCCGTCTTTCTCTCCCTCCCCCTCGGGGAAAAACTCCCGGAGACAAGGGTGTAGCTAAGTGCTACCTTCCATGCTTTTGTCTTGACCTGATCACTCATAAGCACCCGGCCATCAATTACCTTGCAACTCTTGGGAAAAAATTCTATAGGTGAAAAAAGAAACAAGGCTAACCCCCAACATTAATCCAACCCGAATTTTTTCCCATACTAACATATTACATTGAATTTAAACTTCTAAACTATATGCATACATGCACTACCTCAATTATATACATATATACATGCAGATGTGGGTACGAATACAGTGGCATGGGTAGTTCACCCTAAAACAAGGTCTCCTTGAGGTATGCATCGGGTCTGTCCATCTTTTTGCATTACCCACCAAGTGCAACCTGGTCCCTGAGCGAAGACAACCCCACGGATGGGATTGTCTTTGCTGGAGGCAGGATTAACCCAAACAGTTTTTCCCAGCATATCTCTCATGTGTACCACTGGAACGTTATCCCCATCCATTGTTCTCAGGGGCTCAGACTGGGCTGGGCCTGCTCGGTTGCTGGAACCTCTGGTGTTCACTAACTATGTGGCTTTTGCTAAATTAATCTCTTAGTTCTTGAAAGACCTCCCACCCAGTGCTTTCAAGGTGGTTTTAAGAAGGCCATTGCATCGTTCAACTTTCCCGGCAGCTGGTGCATGATAAGGGATGTGATATATCCATTCGATGCCATGTTCTCTAGCCCAGGTGTTTACAAGGCTGTTCTTGAAATGGGTCCCATTGTCCGACTCAATTCTCTCAGGGGTGCCATGTCTCCAAAGAACTTGTTTTTCAAGGCCCAGGATGGTATTCCGGGCAGTCACATGGGGCACAGGGTAGGTCTCCAGCCATCCAGTGGTGGCTTCTACCATGGTCAGCACGTAGCGCTTGCCTTGGCGGGTCTGGGGAAGGGTGATGTAGTCTATCTGCCAGGCTTCCCCATACTTATATTTAGACCACCGTCCCCCATACCATAGGGGCTTCACCCGCTTGGCCTGTTTGATGGCAGCACATGTCTCACAGTCATGGATAACCTGGGAGATACTGTCCATGGTTAGATCCACCCCTCGGTCTCGTGCCCACTTATAGGTGGCATCTCTGCCTTGATGTCCTGAAGCATCATGGGCCCATCGAGCTAGGAACAGTTCTCCCTTGTGCTGCCAGTCTAAGTCTATCTTTGATACTTCTATCTTGGCAGCCTGATCTACTTGCTCGTTGTTTCGGTGCTCCTCATTAGCTCTGCTCTTGGGGACATGGGCATCTACATGGCGGACTTTCACAGGTAGCTTCTCTACCTGAGTGGCAATGTCCTTCCACTCATCAGCAGCCCAGATTGGTTTTCCCCGACGCTGCCAGTTGGCCTTTTTCCACCTTTCCAGCCAACCCCACAGAGCATTGGCCACCATCCACGAATCAGTGTAGAGGTAGAGCTTTGGCCACTTCTCTCTTTCAGCAATGTCCAGGGCTAACTGAATGGCTTTGAGTTCAGCAAGTTGACTCGATCCACCTTCTCCTTCAGTGGCTTGTGCAACCTGTCGTGTGGGGCTCCATACAGCTGCCTTCCATTTCCGGTTCATGCCTACAATGCGACAGGAACCATCAGCGAAAAGAGCGTACTGTGTCTCTTCCACTGGCAGTTGGTTGTACGGTGCTGCTTCTTCAGCCCGTGTCACTTGTTCCTGCTCCTCTTCAGCCATGAGACCAAAGCTTTCACCTTCCGGCCAGTTGGTAATAACTTCCAAAATCCCAGGGCGGTTTGGGTTTCCAATACGGGCGCGCTGTGTGATGAGGGCAATCCATTTGCTCCATGTGGCGTCGGTGGCATGGTGGGTAGAGGAAACCTTTCCTTTAAACATCCACCCCAGCACAGGCAGTCGGGGTGCCAGGAGGAGTTGCGCCTCTGTACCAATCACCTCCGAGGCGGCTTGAACTCCTTCATAGGCAGCCAAGATTTCCTTCTCTGTGGGAGTGTAGTTGGCTTCAGACCCTCTGTAGCTTCGGCTCCAGAATCCCAGTGGTCGGCCTCGAGTCTCACCCGGCACCTTCTGCCATAGGCTCCAGGACAGGCCATTGTTCCCAGCTGCTGAGTAGAGCACATTCTTTACCTCTGGTCCCGTCCTCACTGGGCCAAGGGCTACCGCATGAGCGATCTCCTGCTTGATCTGGGCAAAGGCTTGCTGCTGTTCAGGGCCCCAGTGGAAATCATTCTTCTTGCGGGTAACCAGGTAGAGAGGGCTCACAATCTGGCTGTACTCAGGAATGTGCATTCTCCAAAAGCCTATGGCACCTAGGAAAGCTTGTGTTTCCTTCTTGCTGGTTGGTGGAGACATTGCGGTGATCTTGTTGATTACCTCTGTGGGTATCTGGCGACGTCCATCTTGCCACTTTACCCCTAAGAACTGGATCTCTCGGGCAGGTCCTTTGACCTTGCTCTTCTTGATGGCAAAGCCGGCTTCCAGGAGAATCTGGATGATCTTCTCCCCTTTCTCAAACACTTCCATTGCCGTGTTCCCCCACACAATGATGTCATCAATATACTGCAGATGTTCTGGAGCCTCTCTCTTTTCCAGTGCAGCCTGGATCAGTCCATGGCAGATGGTGGGACTGTGCTTCCACCCCTGGGGCAGTCGGTTCCAGGTGTACTGCACGCCCCTCCATGTGAACGCAAACTGAGGCCTGCACTCTGCAGCCAGAGGAATGGAGAAAAATGCATTAGCAATGTCAATAGTGGCATACCACTTCGCTGCCTTGGACTCCAGCTCGTACTGGAGTTCCAGCATGTCTGGCACAGCCGCGCTCAGCGGTGGTGTCACTTCATTCAATGCACGGTAGTCCACAGTCAGTCTCCATTCTCCATCAGACTTGCGCACAGGCCAGATGGGGCTGTTGAAGGGTGAGTGGGTTTTGCTGACCACCCCTTGGCTCTCCAGCTCCCGGATCATCTTGTGGATGGGGATCACGGCATCTCGATTGGTCCGATACTGCCGGCGGTGCACCGTCGAGGTGGCAACTGGTACTCGTTGTTCTTCTACCTTCAGGTGTCCTACTGCAGATGGGTTCTCAGACAGTCCAGGCAAGGTGTTCAATTTCTTGATGCCCTCTGCCTCCATAGCAGCTATTCCAAAAGCCCATCTGAGTCCCTTAGGGTCTTTGTAATACCCATTCCGGAGGAAGTCAATGCCCAGGATACACGGGGCCTTTGGGCCGGTTGCAATCAGATGTTTCTGCCACTCCTTCCTGGTCAGGCTCACCTCGGCTTCCACCAGAGTCAGTTGCTGTGATCCCCCTGTCACTCCAGCAATGGAAATGGGTTCTGCCCCTACATGTCCCGATGGCATCAGGGTACACTGCGCACCAGTATCTACCAAAGCTTCATATTTCTGTGGCTCTGATGTGCCAGGCCATCGAATCCACACAGTCCAAAAGACTCGGTTTTCCCGTGCCTCTTCCTGGCTAGAGGCAGGGCCCCTCTAGCACTGGTTATTATTCCCTTCCTGGGCATACATTGTAGAGGCTCCTTCAAGGGGATCTGACATATCATCTTCACTTCTATAATACCTGGTGGCTCGGTCCTGGGAGGTTGAGGCTACTTTCATTTTAGTGGGACCCCCTCGGTTAGTGTTTCTCTCCTTGAGCTCACGCACCCGTGCTGCCAGGGCAGAAGTGGGTTTTCCATCCCACCTTCCCATGTCTTCCCCATGGTCACGCAAGAAAAACCACAGGTCAGCCCTTGGAGTGTACCCTCTCTCTCTAGCTGGAGGGCGTTGGGCTCTGGCTCTGGGGCCTGTGACTCGCACCGGTGCCGCATGGGAACTGTTCCTCCTCATCTCCTCCCTCACCTCCCTTATCTCCTCTTTGAGTTCCTTAACTACTGCAGAGACCTGAGCCTGCATTGGGCCACTGATCATGCTCTCATAATTTCTGAGCCTGTTGGCGACAGAACCTACTGTCTCTCGGTTGCTATCAGGATTGATCATTGCAATGAAGGTGGTGTATTGAGATGGCCCCTTACTTGCCAGGTTCCACAACATCTGCCCTGTGCACCTGACCTTGTCAGGGTCATTGTCATGCTGTCCACCCCTCCCAAAGAGTACCTCTAATATTGCCACTTCCCTCAGCTGTTGGATCCCTTCCTCTGAAGTCTTCCACTGACTTCTATAATGGTGCTCCTGCATTCTGTCTCTGTGGACAAACCTCTCCCTTATACTCATTAGAAGTCGCTCCCAGAGGGGAAGGGGCCCTTGCTCCCTTACAAATACTTGATTCACCCCTGAGTCCTGGGTCAAGGGTCCAAAATTCCTTGCCTCACCACCATCCAGTTGCACGCTTGTGCCTATAAGGTCCCAAACCCGAAGTAACCAAGTTGTATAAGCCTCACGTCCCCGTCGTGCAATATCTTTTTGCAGATTACGTAGGCTTTCATAAGTCAGGGACTCGATGGTAATCTCAACCTCTGGTTCCCCTGTGGGCTGTGAGGGCCCTCCTTTCTTATCCTTATTACCTGGGTGCTCTGATTTCATCTTATACTTCTTTGTTTCCACAGGGGCAACTGCAGCTGGTTGTGACTGGTCCTGTGGTTCAGCTGGAACCTGGACGGTTGTAACCTCTGTGGGTTCCACTGCTGCACTATCGGATTCTCCCTTTTCAGGGCAAGGGGAGGGCTTCTCACCAGCTGGGGAAGTGTATTCTTTCAGCACTTGGCTCATCTCACGTATCTCTTTCACTAGAACCCCCACCCAACTGGGGTGGTTCATTTCTGGGGTGGGCTGCGGGGCAGGGTCAGGCAGTGGGCCAGCATCCCCAGTCTCTGGGGCAGTATCAGGCTCTATGGCAGCATTCCCAGCCTCTGGGACAGTATCAGGCCCCACAGCAGTATCTCTAGTCTCTGGGGCAGTATCAGGCCCTACAGCAGTATCTCTAGCCTCTGGGGCAGTGTCAGGCCCCACAGCAATATCTCTAGTCTGTGCCGTGGTCCAAATTGACCTCACCTTATCTTTGAAAGCTAAATAAGCTAGGATCATCAGCAACATTTGGTTAGTTTCTAGAGGGAATTTGAACTCTTCAAAAGCTGGTAGAGTAGGCATAAGGAACTGGCTAAAGGTCTGGAAAACTTCTCTCACTGTCATTTCCTCACAGAAAGTACCATTCTTAAAGTAACCCCAAATACACCCACTTAGTATGTGATAGCCACGTATCCACGTGCCTGCTGTCCAGAGCAAGTTAAAAATCAGTGAATTCCTCACCTTATCAGCCCATAAAACAAACTGAATAACAGCCACAGTAGCTTTTGTTATAGGGCCCATGTTTAGGAAAAGGCCTGCAAATGGGCAAAATAAAGCCACAACCACATGCCACCCGAACCAGGATAAGTTAGACCACATGGCGTTACTGATCAAGGTTTCTATATCCAGTGAACAAGAATGAACAAGAAATTATGTCACTTAAGAACTGTTATTCCCTTTTTTCTCTCAATGCCCTCAAGCCCCACGTCTGGGCACCAAAATCTGTCTTGGTTTTGAAAGAAGACAGGTATCTGCTAGAGAGAGGCAGGGCCTCTCTTGGAATGGATAATTCAAATCCCCTTCCCTCAAATTATTATAATTTAGAAAATTAAAAACGGCTCTCAGGCAGAGATATGGGAATAGGAATAACAGTTCTTTACTAATAGGTATAACAGGGCAAACAACAACAACTACAGCAATTAATAGCGAAAACAGAACCAGGGACCTTGACGGAGCTTGGTCCCACAAAACCCGGGGCAGTCTGGTCTCTGGGGGACTTCAAAGAAAAGTACCAAGCTGGAACGGTGGGGAATCCCGGGCTGGTGGATCGGATGAAGTTCGGAGCTCAGTCGGTGGTCACTGGAGGGCAGAGACGTCTGGCAAGAAGGCCAGCGCGGGCCCGCGGTGCAGCAGCTCCAAAACAATGCCGAGGCAGTGGGACAGGATGCCCAGCCGAGGCAGCTCCAGCAGGGCAGCAAAAAGAGGAATCCGGATCTGGGCACACAAGGAGACGACAGCAGCTCTCTCTCCAGGATCAGATCCCGGCGGTGCCAGTGAGAAACCCACACAGCCACGGCAGCCGCGTCCGCCCCCGACACAGACCACACCAAAAGTGAAGCTGCCCCCCCCCCCCCAGCCCCCGTCTTTCTCTCCCTCCCCCTCGGGGAAAAACTCCCGGAGACAAGGGTGTAGCTAAGTGCTACCTTCCATGCTTTTGTCTTGACCTGATCACTCATAAGCACCCGGCCATCAATTACCTTGCAACTCTTGGGAAAAAATTCTATAGGTGAAAAAAGAAACAAGGCTAACCCCCAACAAATGTGCATTCTCTAAAAGCCTATGGCGCTTAGGAAAGCTTGTGTTTCTTTCTTGCTGGTTGGTGGAGACATTGCGGTGATCTTGTTGATTACTTCTGTGGGTATCTGGTGACGTCTATCTTGCCACTTTACCCCTAAGAACTGGATCTCTCGGGCAGGTCCTTTGACCTTGCTGTTCTTGATGGCAAAGCCGGCTTCCAGGAGAATCTGGATGATCTTCTCTCTTTTCTCAAACATTTCTATTGCCATGTTCCCCCACACAATGATGTCATCGATGTACTGCAGATGTTCTGGAGCCTCTCTCTTTTCTAGTGCAGCTTGGATCAGTCTATGGCAGATGGTGGGACTGTGCTTCCACCCCTGGGGCAGCCGGTTCTAGGTGTACTGCACGCCCCTCTATGTGAACGCAAACTGAGGCTTGCAGTCTGAAGCCAGAGGAATGGAGAAAAATGCATTAGCAATGTCAATAGTGGCATACTACTTCGCTGCCTTGGACTCTAGCTCATACTGGAGTTCCAGCATGTCCAGCACAGCAGCGCTCAGCGGTGGTGTCACTTCATTCAATGCACGATAGTCTACAGTCAGTCTCTATTCTCTATCAGACTTGCGCACAGGCCAGATGGGGCTGTTGAAGGGTGAGTGGGTTTTGCTGACTACTCTTTGGCTCTCCAGCTCCCGGATCATCTTGTGGATGGGGATCACGGCATCTCGATTGGTCCGATACTGCCGGCGGTGCACTGTCGAGGTGGCAACTGGTACTCGTTGTTCTTCTACCTTCAGGTTCCTACTGCAGATGGGTTCTCTGACAGTCCAGGCAAGGTGTTCAATTTCTTGATGCTCTCTGCCTCTACAGCAGCTATTCCAAAAGCCCGTCTGAGTCCCTTAGGGTCTTTGTAATACTCATTCCGGAGGAAGTCAATGCCCAGGATACACGGGGCCTTTAGGCCGGTTGCAATCAGATGTTTCTGCCACTCTTTCCTGGTCAGGCTCACCTCGGCTTCCACCAGAGTCAGTTGCTGTGATCCCCCTGTCACTCTAGCAATGGAAATGGGTTCTGCTCTTACATGTCCCGATGGCATCAGGGTACACTGCACACTAGTATCTACCAAAGCTTCATATTTCTGTGGCTCTGATGTGCCAGGCTATCGAATCTACACAGTCCAAAAGACTCAGTTTTCCTGTGCCTCTTCTTGGCTAGAGGCAGGGCCCCTCTAGCACTGGTTATTATTCCTTTCCTGGGCATACATTGTAGAGGCTCTTTCAAGGGGATCTGACATATCATCTTCACTTCTATAATACCTGGTGGCTCGGTCCTGGGAGGTTGAGGCTACTTTCATTTTAGTGGGACCCCCTCGGTTAGTGTTTCTCTCTTTGAGCTCACGCACCCGTGCTGCCAGGGCAGAAGTGGGTTTTCTATCTCACCTTCTCATGTCTTCTCCATGGTCACGCAAGAAAAACCACAGGTCAGCCCTTGGGGTGTACCCTCTCTCTCTAGCTGGAGGGCGTTGGGCTCTGGCTCTGGGGCCTGTGACTCGCACCGGTGCCGCATGGGAACTGTTCCTCCTCATCTCCTCCCTCACCTCCTCTCTCACTTCTCTTATTACCTCCTCTTTGAGTTCCTTAACTACAGCAGAGACCTGAGCCTGCATTGGGCTACTGATCATGCTCTCATAATTTCTGAGCCTGTTGGCGACAGAACTTACTGTCTCTCGGTTGCTATCAGGATTGATCATTGCAATGAAGGTGGTGTATTGAGATGGCCCCTTACTTGCTAGGTTCTACAACATCTGCCCTGTGCACCTGACCTTGTCAGGGTCATTGTCATGCTGTCCACCCCTCCCAAAGAGTACCTCTAATATTGCCACTTCCCTCAGCTGTTGGATCCCTTCCTCAAGGGTCTTCCACTGACTTCTATGATGGTGCTCCTGCATTCTGTCTCTGTGGACAAACCTCTCCCTTACACTCATTAGAAGTCGCTCCCAGAAGGGAAGGGGCCCTTGCTCCCTTACAAATACTTGATTCACCCCTGAGTCCTGGGTCAAGGGTCTTAAGTTCTTTTTTTCACCACCATCCAGTTGCACGCTTCTACTTATAAGGTCTCAAACCCGAAGTAACCAAGTTGTATAAGCCTCACGTCCATGTCGTGCAATATCTTTTTGCAGATTACGTAGGCTTTCATAAGTCAGGTAATCTCAGCCTCTGGTTCCCCTGTGGGCTGTGAGAGCCCTCTTTTCTTATTCTTATTACCTGGGTGCTCTGATTTCATCTTATACTTCTTTGTTTCTACAGGGGCAACTGCAGCTGGTTGTGACTGGTCTTGTGGTTCAGCTGGGACTTGGACGGTTGTAACCTCTGTGGGTTCTACTGCTGCACCATCGGATTCTCTCTTTTCAGGGCAAGGGGAGGGCTTCTCACCAGCTGGGGAAGTGTATTCTTTCAGCACCTGGCCCATCTCACGTATCTCTTTCACTAGAACCCCCACCCAACTGGGGTGGTTCATTTCTGGGGTGGGCTGCGGGGCAGGGTCAGGCAGTGGGCCAGCATCCCCAGTCTCTGGGGCAGTATCAGGCTCTATGGCAGCATCCCCAGTCTCTGGGGCAGTATCAGGCTCTATGGCAGCATTCTCAGCCTCTGGGACAGTGTCAGGCCCCACAGCAATATCTCTAGTCTGTGCCGTGCTCTAAATTGACCTCACCTTATCTTTGAAAGCTAAATAAGCTAGGATCATCAGCAACATTTGGTTAGTTTCTAGAGGGAATTTGAACTCTTCAAAAGCTGGTGGAGTAGGCATAAGGAACTGGCTAAAGGTCTGGAAAACTTCTCTCACTGTCATTTCTTCACAGAAAGTACCATTCTTAAAGTAACCCCAAATACACCCACTTAGTATGTGATAGCCATGTATCTACGTGCCTGCTGTCCAGAGCAAGTTAAAAATCAGTGAATTCCTCACCTTATCAGCCCATAAAACAAACTGGATAACAGCCACAGTAGCTTTTGTCATAGGGCCCAAGTTTAGGTAAGGGCCTGCAAATGGGCAAAATAAAGCCACAACTACATGCCACCCGAACCAGGATAAGTTAGACCACATGGCGTTACTGATCAAGGTTTCTATATCCAGTGAACAAGAATGAACAAGAAATTAGGTCACTTAAGAACTGTTATTCCCTTTTTTCTCTCAATGCCCACAAGCCCCACGTTGGGCACCAAAATCTGTCTTGGTTTTGAAAGAAGACAGGTATCTGCTAGAGAGAGGCAGGGCCTCTCTTGGAATGGATAATTCAAATCCCCTTCTCTTAAATTATTATAATTTAGAAAATTAAAACGGCTCTCAGGCAGAGATATGGGAATAGGAATAACAGTTCTTTACTAATAGGTATAACAAGGCAAAAAACAACAACAACTACAGCAATTAATAGCGAAAACAGAACCAGGGACCTTGACGGAGCTTGGTCCCACAAAACCCGGGGCAGTCTGGTCTCTGGGGGACTCTAAAGAAAAGTACCAAGCTGGAACAGTGGGGAATCCCGGGCTGGTGGATCGGATGAAGTTCGGAGCTCAGTCGGTGGTCACTGGAGGGCAGAGATGTCTGGAGGGAGGCCAGTGCGGGCCCGCGGTGCAGCAGCTCTAAAACAGCGCCGAGGCAGTGGGGCAGGATGCCCAGCCGAGGCAGCTCCAGCAGGGCAGCAAAAAGAGGAATCCGGATCTGGGCACATGAGCAGACGATGGCAGCTCTCTCTCTCCAGGATCAGATCCCGGTGGTGCCAGTGAGAAACTCACACAGCAACGGCAGCCCCCGTCCGCTCCCGACACAGACTACACCAAAAGTGAAGCTGCCCCCCCCCAGCCCCCCGTCTTTCTCTCCCCCCCCCCCTCAGGGAAGAACTCCCGGAGACAAGGGTGTAGCTAAGTGCAACCCTCCATGCTTTTGTCTTCACCTGATCACTCATAAGTACCCAGCCATCAATTGCCTTGCAACTCTTGGGAAAAAATTCTATAGGTGAAAAAAGAAACAAGGCTAACCCCTAACAGATGTCCCCATGGAATGGCTGTGACTGCCTCTGAGCACAAGGCTCTTTAGCATCCCCAGAAAGCCCTGGGAGGTTTCCAGGATCCTCAAGTCCAACTCGTGGCCCTGCACAGGACACCCCAACAATGCCAGCCTGGGCCTGGCAGCGCTGTCCAAGCGCTGCTGGAGCTCCCAGAGCCCTGGAGCTGGGACCCTTCCCTGGGAGCCTGTTCAGTGCCTCAGCAGCCTCTGGGGGAAAAACCTTTTCCTCAGATCCAACCCAAACCTCTCCCGACTCAGCTCCAGCCCTTCCCTCCAGTCCTGTCCCTGGACACCAGAGGGAAGAGGTTCCCACAGCCCCAGCCAGGGACACACTCCCAAGGCTGTTCCAGGGCAGCCAGGGCTGGCACCAGCTGGGATGCTTGGTTTCCATGGGCTGGGGTTTGTGAATGGGATTCCCCAATTTTGTGCTCCCACTAAAACCTTGTCACTGCTCACTGCCCTCCAGCCTCCCACTGAAAGTACAAAAGACAAAGATCTCAGGCTGGGATAAGAACAATTTATTTGGAACAGAAACAAGATAAGAAACAAAAAGGAACAGAAACAATATTGGTAACAAGCGAGATAAAACTAACAATATAAAGGGAAAACTACAAAAACATCAACTGGCTCGTCCCATCCTGCCTGGAAAGGACACCCTTCACCTTGGGAGAGAGATAGAGTTCCTTTCCTAGCCCTGGCAATGACCTGAGATGGGATCAAATACAATGATGGGGCCATGGCCAGACACTTACGTTTTTAAATCCCATCTCACGTCATTGCCAGGGGCAGGGAAAGGGACAGGTGTCCTCCCAGAATGAATCACAGGGAAATGTGGGTCACTAGGGCTCTTCTCAGTGTGCATCTTCTGATGGGGGATGAGGTTGGAGATGCACATGAAGCCCTTCCCAGAGTCGGGGCACTCGCAGGGCTTCCCTTACTGGTGACTCCGTTGGTGTTGGGTCAAGGCAGAGCTGTGGGTGAAGCTCTTCCCACACTGGGGACACTCGTAGGGCCTCTCCCCAGTGTGGATGCGCCGGTGGGTGATGAGGGTGGAGTTGTGCTTGAAGCCCTTCCCGCAGTCAGGGCAGCAGAAGGGCCTCTCCTCAGTGTGAATGCGCTCATGCTTGAGGAGATCTGAACTTGTGTGAAACCTCTTCCCACACTGGGGACACTCATAGGGCCTCTCTCCAGTGTGGGTCCTGAGGTGGACAGTCAGGTTGGAGCTGTTGCTGAAGCTCTTCCCACATTCTGCACACTCATACGGCCTCTCCCCAGTGTGGGTCCTGAGGTGGCTGATCAGTTCGGAGCTGTCTCTGTAGCTCTGCCCACATTCCCCACACACGTAGGGCCGTTCCCCAGTGTGGATCCTCTGGTGGCGGATCAGGCTGGAGTTGTTGCTAAAGCTCTTCCCACACTCCAAGCACTCATAGGACTGCTCCCTGTCATGAAGCTGCTCATGGGCCACCAGGTCTGAGCTCTGGCTCGATCTCTGGCCACGTTCCTGGCACACGGCGGGTCCTACCTCCTCAGAGAAGCCTTGTCTGGGTTTGGAGCCCTTCTCCTGTGAGATCTCTGGGGCTTTTCCTCCCCATTGGATTCCTTTGCCAGGGAGTCACTCAAAACAGCCTCTTCCATGAAGTTCTTCTGTGGGGATTTGCCCTCCTTGATCTCCATGCTCAGCTCCTTGTCTGGGGAAGAACAAAGAGGAAATGGAATTTCCTCCATGCCAGAGGGAAGGGGAAGGAGATCCCCCCAGTGAATCCCTGTAGGAACCGTGCTGGC
Organism: Acrocephalus arundinaceus; assembly: GCA_021534815.1. Classification (NCBI taxonomy): domain Eukaryota; kingdom Metazoa; phylum Chordata; class Aves; order Passeriformes; family Sylviidae; genus Acrocephalus; species Acrocephalus arundinaceus. The sequence goes on from JAJEOU010002771.1 coordinate 158,837, forward strand.
AGTGGGGTTCTCCTCCAGCCAGGGGCCATGCTGGGCTGGGAGATGGGGCAGGAGAGAGGGGGAAAGGGGCAGTGACTTCCTCCTCACCTGCCTGGCTGTCCCGGGGCATCTTCCTCTTCCTCACAGCTTCCTCCTCCATCTGGTCAAGGTTTGGGAATGGGAAATCCAGGTTTTAGGAAAAACAACAGATGAGCACATTGAGTTTGAAGGTTTGCCTGACCAAGTCCATCTCTCAAAGTCACCTGGAATCTGGGGTCCATATAAACCTCCCAAACACCAAGATTCAGCCCTGAATATGCCTCCAAGGAGTTCCCCATCCCTGTTCTCTCCCATTTGGTGTTCAGGGGTCCCCTCTGTCCCAGCTGCTGGGGGTTACGCTTGCATTGAGAGCCACCCATCAACTCAGTCCCTGCCCTCCCCAGGCTGCTGAGAGTCCCAGGAATACAAAAAGTTCCCCCCTTTTCCATCTCCCCACTTAGGGATGCTGGGGGATTTTTGTATCCCTGAGGTCCCTTCTCCCCTTATTCTCTGCTTTGGGGTGCAGGGGGTCCAAGGATTCCCCCTTGCCCTTCTCCAGGCTTTTAAGGGTCCCTAGAATGACGGCGCTCCCCCCTCTCTGGGCTCCCCACTTTGGGGTTCTGGGGCACACAGGGCTCTGCTCCTCCAGGCGGCCTCTGCTGGCAGCTGCCACTGGGACCCCTCAATGTCCTCCCAAGGGGCATTTACCACCCAACTTTGCAGTTCTTCATTCTCCAAAAATCCCCCCCCAAAGAAAACCCCAACTCAGGGACCTCCCAAG
>JAJEOU010002771.1:159660-413629 GCA_021534815.1 Acrocephalus arundinaceus
AAAAGAGAGGCATTTTTCTTTAAAAATAAAATTGAAAAATTTAATAAAACTATAATGGCATTTTTCCTACTTATAATACTATTATTCTAAGCTTTTATTATCTATTTTATATTTATATTTAAACATTCCATACATTTATAACAATCGAAAAGGTAATGGTCATTGGTTCTAAGTAACACATTTCCCTTCATTCATTAACTGACCACTCCTGGCTGTTGATTTCTCCTCTCTATGCTAATTAGCCCTAATTTTTGTCCTTTTGTCACTTTTTGAGCATTTTCTCAGAAAGGGTAAAAGGGGCCATCTTGGGGTCCATGGAGACATTTCTGGGGCACTTTTTGGGGCAGTTTGGGGTCTCGGGAGGGAATTCGGAGAAAACTTAGGGGTCTGGAGGAAACTTAGGGGAGCCGGAAGGGAATCTGGAGAGGCACTTAGGGGTTCTGCATGACAACTCGGGGTGCGGGGGAGCACTCGGGGGTCCACGGAAGGGAATCTGGGGAACCCTCGGGGTCCGGGGGGGCACTTGGAGGGCTCTGACGGGTCTCTCTAAGGCGAGGGGCATGACGGGAGTTGTAAGCGCGGGAAAACAACGATTTGAAGGGGCCCCGGAGCATCACGGGAGTTCCAAGTGCAGCTCCAATGGCCCCCGGTGGGACGCGGAGCATGACGGGAGGTGAAGTCACAGCTCGACTAGCGCCCTATGGCCGCCGCGGAGAATGCTGGGAGCTGTGGTCCCGTAAGTGCATCGAGAGGGGCGTTTGGAGGTCCGGGAAAGTACTTGAGAGACATTTTTGCATCCGAGCCGCGAGTGCAGGTGATCACGGGGGATCTTATACGGTTGAGGAGCGTTTAGGGGCAGCCTGCGGAGCTCCTACCCGGCTGTTTATGTCGCGGGGCACGGCAAGAGCTTTAGGCGCGACCCTGTGTTATGAAGGGATCTGAGGGCGTGGGGGATGATAGGAGATGAATTCTCAGAAGTGCCCATAACGGGCATCCATGGGCTTAGGAGAATACAGGGGATACGGGGACACTTTTGTGGGGTTGGAAATGGGTGCGGAGGGGACATTAGGGATCATGGAGGGTCCGGGGGAAACTAATGGGACATACGGAAAAGGATAACGAGGGTTCTGTGGAGCGCGGGGCATGACGGGCGTTGTAGTGCCATGTTCAATAAGGCTCCTTCGGGCCGCGGGGCATGACGGGAGTTATAGGCAAAAAGAAACGATGGCGCCGACACCAGGCAGCAGCCCTGAGGTCCCGATCCCGGGCGCTGATTGGCTGCAGGCGGTGATGGGCGGAAGCCTCGACAAATGGGAGACGGCGGAGGCGGGAACAGCCCATTCAACCCCTCCAGTCCTTTCCAGTACAGCTCAGTTCGTCCCCACTACAGCCCAGTACAAGTCCCGTGCCCTCCCAGTCCCTCCCAGTACCGCCCAGTCCTTCCCAATATGCCTGAGTTCATTCCCTTCCAGTTTCTCCCAGTGCCATCCGTAGCACACCCCAGTGTCCCCCAGTCCTTCCCACAGTGTTCTCAGTGTCCCCAATTTTTCCCAGTATCACTCACAGTATCCCAAATTTGCCCCAGGATTGCCCAGTACCACTCCAGTATGTCCCGGTATCTCCCAGTATGGCTCAGTGTACCCCCACAGTCCATCCCAGTCTGCCCAGATTCCCCCTAAGCATTCCCGGTGTTCCCAGCTTGTCCCAGTCCTCTCCAGTGTCACTCCCAGAATGTCCCAGTGTCTCCCACAGCATTCCCAGTGTCCCCCAGTATGTCCCACTCCTCCCCAGTGTTTCCAAGGAAACTTGAACTGCTCCCGGTTGCCGTGGCACCCAAACCCAGCAGTGGGATCAGTGCAGTGTCCATGGGCACAGCCCCTTGCAGTGGCCCAGGGCAGGTGGGGATGATGATCCCCCCTCACTGCTGGCCCAGGGCAGGGCTGCAGTGCTTTTGGTGGCACCTTGGGCTGGCACACACTTGGGCAGTGTGTCTGTTTGCAGTGGGGAAAATGAGGAGTTTTACATTGCTTCAAAAAATAGAAAAGCCCTTTTTTCCTGAGTGCAGGCAGCTCTCCAAGCAAAGCAGGTGCCAGGGGAGTGAGGACAGACAGGATGGGGTTGGGGGTGTAGAACAAGGTAGTCCACTCTGGCTCAGACCTCAAGGCACAGCTTCTCTGAGCAGGCCAGACCTCCTGAGGAGAGACCGTGGGTCAAATATCAATTACAGAATGCTGCAATCTCATCTTCTCTAAAGAAAACAGTAATAATTACACCCTTTAAAATAGCAATGTGTATTTCTTAGAAACTCTTTGAAATCTTTTTCCATAACTATGATAGGAAACCTTCCTAATGAACTGCACCAGACCAGAGGGAAATCAAAGCAGAGCAATGTTTATTGAGGAAATCTCTCGCAAATTCAAATTCACAATCAAACTCCAATATTTCTTGAAGTTTTAATGGGTCTCACTGAGGGACACCACTGAGAACGTTTCAGTTGTGTCCCTCAGTGAGACCCATTAAAATTTCAATAAACTTTGGAGTTTGATTGTGAATTTCAATTCGCGAGAGGTTTCTGAGCAAATCACAACAGTGCCTCGATTTCCCTCTGGTCTGGTGCAGTTCATTAGGAAAGTTTCCTATCATAGTTATGGAAAAAGATTTCAAAAAGCTTCTAAAGAATTACACATTTCTATTTTAAAGAGTATATTTTATTACATTTCTCTTTAGAGGACAGCAGATTGCAGCATTCTGTGATTGATATTTGACCCAGGGTCTCTCCTCAGGAGGTCTGGCCTACTCAGAGAAGCTGTGCCTTGAGGTCTGACCCAGTGTGGACAGCCTTGCTCCACATTCCCCAAGCCCATCCTGTCTCCCCTCACTCCCCTGGCACCTGCTTTGCTTGGAGAGCTGCCTGCACTCAGGAAAAAAGGGCTTTTCTATTTTTTGAAGCAATGTAAAACTCCTCATTTTCCCCACTGCAAACAGACACACTGCCCAAGTGTGTGCCAGCCCAAGGTGCCACCAAAAGCACTGCAGCCCTGCCCTGGGCCAGCAGTGAGGGGGGATCATCATCCCCACCTGCCCTGGGCCACTGCAAGGGGCCGTGCCCATGGACACTGCACTGACCCCGCTGCTGGGTTTGGGTGCCACGGCAACCGGGAGCAGTTCAAGTTTCCTTGGAAACACTCGGGAGGATTGGGACATACTGGGAGTGACACTGGGATCGCTCTGGCAGACACTGGGACATTCTGGAAGTGACACTGCGGAGCTGTGGGACATTCTGGGAACACGGGGAATGTTGAGGGGGAATGGGGTTGGACTGGGATGGTCTGTGGGGGTACACTGAGCCATACTGGGAGATACCGGGATATACTGGGAGTGATACTGGGCAATCCTGGGGCAAACTGGGGACACTGGGAACACTGTGGAGAAGCCTGGGGGACACTGGGGCATGGTGTTGTTATAACTGGAGATGTGTAAGTCGAATTCAGTAAACCACAAAGTTAAATTTTAGCAGCAATTTTAATTGAGATGAAATAATTGGGATGAAATACAAGATAAAGTTTGGCAGTGATCAATTGAGTATAATTTAGGTTCAGATAAAGCATAAGAAAAACAGACTGGGGTACGGGGTAGGTTGCTCACCCTACCTCAGGTACAAAGCACGATTACCTCAAAGAAAACTTCTATACAATATGCTCATACATATTCATCAATATTTCCAGTAAATCTCCTCCTATTTTCAATTTCAGAAATCTAAGTCACTATTCCTCATGGCACACACTTCACTTGTGGCTCGGGGGGTCTCTGCCTTCTTTCGGTGCATTTTGGGATGAAGGCTCTTCATCCTCGTCACTGTCCTTGGAACAACCCCAACAATTGCACGTGGGTACTCAGCATTGTGTTATATAACTAAGCATTGTTCCAAAAACAAGCCCTATTAAAAGCACAACTTAGGTTCCATACCCCAAATTTGTTCATCTGAAGGCTGAACAGCAATTTTTAGATCTCACTTATCTCCCTACTGCATTCTGTATCCCCCTCTCCCATGTAGCATCTACAAAAGGGCCCATCAGCTTCTTGACCCCTAATTTCCTAAGTAATTACAATTTCATTGGCACGAATCATTTCCATTTATCACAATACAATATTTAAATTCCTAAATTTAATTACCTAAATTTTGTATTTATAATAAAAAATCCATACATTTTTAGAAACTTCAAAGGTATTGGTCATTGGTTCTAAGTAACACATTTCATTCATTCATTGACATCTCCTGGCTATTGATTTCTCCCTCTCTATGCTAATTTGCCCTAATTTTTGTTACTTTGTCACCTTTTGTAGCATTTTCTCAGAAGGGGTAAAAGGGGCCACTTTAGGGTCCATGGAGACATTTCTGGGGCACATTTGGGGCAGTTTTGGGTCTGGGGAGTTAATTTGGAGAGAATTTGAGGGCCAGGATGACACTTGGGGGAGAGGGGTGGGCATCTAGAGGGGCACTTAGAGATTCTGCTAGACAATTTGGAGTCCGGTTTAGCACTTGGGGGTCCAGGGGAGCACTTGTAGGTCAGGGAGGGGAATCTGGGGGCGCTTCGGGGTCCAGGCGGGAAATTACGGGGGCTCTGTCGGGGCTCCCTGGGACGCGGGGATTGATGGGACTTGTAGGCCTGGGTATAACATGGTTTAACGGCGCCGCGGAGCATCACGGGAGTTCTAGGCGCGCTTACAAAGGCTCTCGGTGGGGCGCGGAGCATGACGGGAAGTAAAGTCACGGCGGGACTAAAGTTTTTTGTGCGCCGCGGAGCATGCTGGGAGCTGTAGTCCCGGAAAACGTTAAAACAATGCATTTCGTGGTCCGGGAAGGCACCTGGCGAAAACTTTGGCGTCCGAGCCGTGAGTGCAGGTCCTTAGGGGGGAACGTATAGGGTTCGGGAGCACTTGGTGGGGGGGCTTGGGGTGCTCTTACTGGGCTCCTCTTTAGGGTGCCAGGCACGGCAGGAGCTTCAGGCGCGACCCTGTGTTATGAAGGGCTCTGAGGGCGTGGGGGATGATAGGAGATGAATTCACAGAAGTGCCCATAACGGGCATCCATGGGGCTTGGGAACATTTAGGGGATCCGGGGACGCTTTTGGGGCGTTGGAAATGAGTGCGTAGGGGACACTTAGGGATCCTGGAGGGTCTGGGGGACACTTGTGAGACATACCGAGGAGGATAACGAGGGTTCTGTGGGGCGCGGGGCATGACGGGCGTTGTAGTGCCATGTTCAATAAGGCTCCTTCGGGCCGCGGGGCATGACGGGAGTTATAGGCAAAAAGAAACGATGGCGCCGACACCAGGCAGCAGCCCCGAGGTCCCGATCCCGGGCGCTGATTGGCTGCAGGCGGTGATGGGCGGAAGCCTCGACAAATGGGAGACGGCGGAGGCGGGAACAGCCCATTCAACCCCTCCAGTCCTTTCCAGTACAGCCCAGTTCGTCCCCACTACAGCCCAGTACAAGTCCCGTGCCCTCCCAGTCCCTCCCAGTACCGCCCAGTCCTTCCCAATATGCCTGAGTTCATTCCCATTCCGTTCCACGTTCTCCCATTGTTGTCCATAGCACACGCCAGTGTCCCCCAGTCCTTCCCACAGCATTCCCAGTGTCCCCCAGTATGTCCCAATCCTCCCGAGTGTTTCCAAGGAAACTTGAACCGCTCCCGGTTGCCGTGGCACCTGAAAAGAACAAAAACCAGTGCCCCCACAAAACTGTATAAGCCACTCAGTTGTTGTTTAAAATGTTTAAATTGTTTAAACCCATGTTGAGCACTTACTCTGTTGTCTGTACCCTTGCTGTACCCCCATTCTCCCTGATACCCAAGTTGTATGCCCTCCTTCCCAAGTCCCTCCCTTCCCTTTCCGGGTCAGGCCTCTGTTGCTCCCTGCCAGCCTGCCTGTCAAGATCTCAGGACACCGCCCATATGCAAATGAACCCGACCAATGAGAAGAGACACCCAGCATGCTCAGCTCCACCAAAAGGTCGCCGTAACTCAAAAAGCAGTTGACAGGAGAAGCACCCCTAGAGCGAGCCCAAGTACATCGAGTTCCTGGGAACCCCCGTGAGGGCGAACTCCCGGCCCTGCAGCACAGCAGCAGGAACGACAGAGACCTCCTCCTCGGTGGTGTCCCCAGGCGTCTACAGGGAGCAACGGAGGCGGCGTGCGACCCCCCCCCGAGCTTCCCCAATTTTAATAAAGGCAACAAAAGGAGTAAAAACGATCTCCTGCCCTGTTTATTTCCAACAATTCTGGGGGCTCGTCCGGGATTGGCCACGCCCTGAAGAGGACGGCGGACGGGAAGGCGCCACCCGCCCCTGGACCTCCGGGGACAGCTGGCCATATCCAGGACCTAGGACGCCGAGGGACAGCACCGGGGAGAGCTGGTGAGAAAAACCGGCGGCGGGGGTGGAGGCGAGCGAGTGGGCTGAGTGAGTGAGACGGGGACTGGCAGCTCAGATCCCCGAAGCGAGTGTGGACCCCTTAGTACCGCGGTTCCGGACTCCCGCGAGGGGGCCGGCCGGGAACAGGGGGAAGCGACTGGTGACGAGTGGACGAGGCGCCTCCAGGGGCATAGAGGGGCCCCCCCTCCTGGCGTGCGGAGGGCATAGTAGGAGAGAGTGGCACGCCTAGGGTGATAGGAGAAAGGTACCCCCCCCATACCAGGGAAGAGGACCGCCCTAGGAGATCCGAGTGCGCGGAAAGCCTAGGGAGGGTGGAAGGCGCACACTGTGCCCTCTGAGTGCTGGCTGGGGTGGCCGACCCGAGTGCTGGCTGCGGTGGCTGCCCTGGGGTGGGCAGGCCACTTTCGGGGGCTCGGGCCCACGGGGTGGGAGGCCACTTTCGGGGGCTCGGACGAGGCATAGGGAGCGAGAGAGGTGTCGCCTGGGGCTATAGCCCGGGGTGCCTGGTGAACCAAGTGCTGGCTGTGGTGGCCGATCCGAGTTCCCATCTGAGTGCTGGCTGTGGTGGCCGACCCGGGTGTCGGAGGCTCGGGCCCACAGGGTGGGAGGCCACTTTCGGGGGCTTGGAGGTCGGGGCTCGGACCCACAGGGTGGGAGGCCATTTTCGGGGGCTTGGTCGAGTACCTAGGCACTGGCTGGGGTAGCGGACAGGGGCACGGAGTGAGAGAGCTGCACTGGCTGGGGCTGCGGGCCGGCGCAGCCGACTGGGGTGCAGGGTGTGAGTGGTAGGGGGCCCTAAGCACAAGGGGTCCGAAGCAGGGAGAGTGTGTGAGTTGTGCGCCGCGTGCTCGGGTGCTGGCTGTGGTGGGGATCACGGCCTTGCGAGGCCGTTGGTTGTCCGGCCCACTTTCGGGGGCCCGTAGCACGCGGTGAGTGAGTGAGGGTACTGGCCGAAGCAGCTGCCGAAGCCTGTATAGGGTACTGGCTGGGGTAACAGAGGGTTACCCACAGGGTACCAGGCGGTCAGGGGCTGCTTGCGGGGTACCAGCGAAGTGCTGGCTGGGGGCTCAGGGCTGCCGACGGGGCACTCGCCTGATTGGGGTACTGGCCGGGGTAACGGGGTTACCTTCGGGGTACCAGCGTGATTGTGAAGTTGAAGTTTAAGTTGCCCGTCATTATTCTTCCGTTCGTGTAGGGGCACCTTAACAAGAATTTTCGTTTTGTGGAGGCGAAATATTTTAGTTTGTGTTGCCCTGTTTTATCTTTCCTTTTGGGTAAGGGCACCGTAAAAATTTGTTTTAGCCTAGTGAGAATGGGAGCGTGCGTGAGTAAAAAGGGACGAGCAGAGGAGAAAGGTAATCAGACATGTCAGAGGATACCACCGGACAGCCCGCTCGGGCGGATGCTCGAGAGATGGGAGGAGCGAGAGGCCACGAGGGAGCTGAATAAACTAAAAATGATTTATTATTGTGTTGAGGTCTGGCCCACCTTAGATCTGCCAGAGAAATGGCCAAGATGCGGGACCACAGACTCATGGATGTGCTCCCAGTTATGCCAGCACCTGAAGGCCCAAAAGAATTTGACTGCAGAGCAAATGCTGTATGCAGCTTGTTGGAGGAAATATAGTAATGAGGAGGAGAGAGCGAGGATTTGTAAACTTAAAGAGCAAAAGAAGGAGAATGAGGAGCTAAGGAAGAGGGAGGATAGTCGTGCCTGGGACCCCCTTGATCACTTACCTCCTCCCCCTCCAGTCTACCCAGAAGTTCCCCAAGCTATCCCCGGAAACCCTCCCACCTTACCCTCGAACCAAACCCCATCTCCCCAGGCTACTACCCCTGCCCCTTCCTTAGCAGGGCCATCGGTAACAACTACCCCTCTGTTACCTCAGTCAAACCTGACCTTCTCAAAGGCCAACCCCTTTTATTCTCCTGCTCTGCCCCCCATCCCCCCAGACCTGAGTACAAGTATCTCCCCCTTGCCCTCAGCCCTTCCTGCGCCTCCTTCCACTTGGGAGCTAGGCTCGTCGACCCCCAGCACGAACTCTCCCCAAATGGTGGAAACCTCAGATGGGCCTTATAATAATACAAGGTCAAAAACAAAACTCTTCCCCTTAAGGGAAGTTCCGATGGGAGGGGCAGTGGGAGGAGTAGGATTTGTGAATGCCCCTCTAACTGCATCAGAAGTGCGGAATTTTAAAAAGGAACTGGGAAATCTAGTGGAGGATCCCGTAGGGATCTCTAATCAGATTGATCAGTTCCTAGGCCCAAATATTTACACCTGGGGAGAAATGAATTCCATCTTGAACATCCTCTTTAACCCTGAGGAGGTCCGGCTAGTGAGGACCGCGGGAATGCGGATTTGGGAAAGAGAGAACCGAGTGGGTCCCCCAGCAGACCAGAAGTTGCCTGTAGTTGACCCAGGATGGAATCCGAATAGGGAAGAAGACAGGAGGAATATGGAGGATTACAGGTCCCTAATGATAAGAGGGATTAAGGAGTCAGTGCCCCGAAGTAACAACACTAAGCTAGCCTTCGACGGGGCACAGGAGAAAGATGAGACCCCAGCGGCATGGCTGAACAGGCTAAGGAAAAATTTCCAACAGTATTCAAATCTGGACCCAGATAGTCCAGAAGGTCAGGTGTTTCTAAAGCTACAGTTTGTCACTAAATCCTGGCCAGACATAAGAAGGAAATTGGAGAAACTAGAGGATTGGCAAGAAAGAGGGATAAATGAGCTGTTAAGAGAGGCTTTGAGGGTCTATTTGAGGAGGGAGGAAGACAAGATGAGGGCAAAGGCAAAAATTATGGTGGCTGTGGCTAGAGAGAGTGTTAGGGACAGCAAGGGACCCCAAGATGGGGGAAATATCAAACCCCCGGTGGGGAGAGGGAAAGTTTTACCTCCTTGGAGGACTCCGCAAAGGCAAGGGGAAACTAGGAGGTGTTTCTACTGCGGGGAGGTAGGACACATAAAGAAAGATTGCCAGAAACTAACATTTGATGAGGCAATTTCTAGAGAGCAGGAGACCCTAGAGAAATGGTTGAAAGGAGAAGGTGATGAGGATTAGGGGTGTCATGGGCTCTATGCGCTAGGGGACCCTATGAAACATCATGAGGAGCCCATAGTAAAGTTTGAGGTGGGTCCCCGCCATGAGGAATTTGAATTTTTAGTAGATACTGGAGCAGACAGATCCAGTATAAGACAACTTCCAAGTGGAACAACGATTGGGGCCCGGATGTGTGAGGTCCTAGGGGCTGAGGGGAAACCCTTCAAAGCCTCAATCATAGAGAACATAGAGATAAAAGGGAACTCAAGGAAGTGCATAGCTGATCTTATATATTTACCTAAACTGGACAGTAACTTACTTGGCAGAGATTTGCAAGTCCAACTAGGAGTGGGAATCTTCCCTAGAGGGGGGAAGATGATAGTCCAAATGATGAGGATGACCACTGAGGACCTGAGTGAAATTAAACCAGAAGTATGGGCTGAGGAGGGAAAATATGGGTATTTAGACATACCACCTATAAAAATAGAAGTACAAGCAGGGATGTCCCCTATACGGGTCAAACAATATCCCATTTCTACAGAAGGCAAGAATGGTCTAGCACCAATTATAACCCAACTATTAACAGAAGGGGTGCTGGAACCCTGCATGTCCCCTCACAATACGCCCATTTTGGCGGTAAGGAAAGCTGAAGACAAATACCGGCTAGTACAAGACCTGAGGGAGGTGAATAAGAGGACAGTAACCAGACACCCAGTGGTGTCAAACCCATATACCCTCCTAAGTAAAATACCCAGAGATCATGCTTGGTTCACAGTAATAGATTTGAAGGATGCATTCTGGGCTTGTCCTTTGGCTGAAGAGAGCAGGGACTGGTTTGCCTTTGAATGGGAGTGTCCTAAGAGCCAGAGGAAGCAGCAGTTGAGGTGGACGCGTCTTCCCCAGGGGTTTACAGAATCCCCAAATTTGTTCGGGCAAGCCCTAGAGAAATTACTGGAACAGTATACCCCAAGAGACGAGGTGCAGATTTTACAATATGTAGATGACATTTTAATATCAGGGAGAGAACAAAATGAAGTAAGAGCGACCAGCACAGAGCTTCTAAATTTTCTAGGAGAAAAAGGCCTGAAAGTGTCCAAAAATAAATTACAGTTTGTAGAGCCCCAAGTCACCTATCTTGGGCACATAATCGGAGAAGGATATAAGAAATTAAGCCCTGAGAGAATCTCAGGCATAGTATCTATCCCAGCCCCAACCACAAAAAGAGATGTAAGAAAATTATTAGGCCTATTTGGATACTGTAAGCTGTGGATAGAGAATTACTCTCAAAATGTTAAATTCTTATATGAGAAATTGGTCCAACCAGAACCTATAAGATGGACAGCTGAAGACGAGAAACAGTTAGAGGAACTTAAAATCAAATTATCTTCAGCTCCAGTGCTAAGTCTCCCTGATCTCAAAAAGAAATTTGATTTATTTATAAATGCAGAAAAGGGGGTTGCCTATGGGGTGTTAACCCAAGAATGGGGAGGACACAAGAAGCCCGTAGCCTACCTCTCGAAACTCCTAGATCCTGTCGCAAGGGGATGGCCAACTTGTCTTCAGGTAGTAGCAGCTGCAGCAGTTCTTATAGAGGAAGCGCAGAAATTAACCCTACAAGGGAGGATCACAGCTCACACACCTCATGACCTCAGGGCAGTATTAAGCCAGAGGGCCCAGCAATGGTTAACTGATTCCAGAATTCTAAGATATGAGGTGATTCTGACAAACGCTAATGATTTAGAGCTCACAATATCCACAAGTTTGAATCCTGCGCAATTCCTCTCAGGAGAACCCACTCCTGCACTAGAACATGACTGCTTAGAAGTCATAGACCTGCAGACAAAAGTCAGAGAGGACCTTGAGGATGTACCCCTGCAGTACGGGAGGATATTGTTTACGGACGGGTCCTCTAGAGTGTTAGAGGGGAAAAGAGCATCAGGCTATGCGGTGATTGAAAGCATAGGAGAAGAGAACTTGGAGGTTCTAGAAAAAGGGAGACTACCTTCAAATTGGTCCGCCCAATGTTGCGAAGTGTACGCCCTGAAGAGAGGGCTCGATGCATTAGAGAAAGACAGAGGGACCATATATACGGACTCAAAGTATGCCTTTGGAATAGTCCATACGTTTGGAAAGATCTGGGAAGAACGAGGATATCTGAATTCAAAAGGGAAGGACCTAGTGCACAGGGAAATGATAAAACTAGTATTGGAATCCCTGTTGAAGCCCAAAGAGATAGCAGTGGTCCATGTGAAGGGTCATCAGAAAGGGCACACCCTTGAGAAGAGGGGGAACCAATTAGCAGACCAAGAAGCAAAAAGGGCGGCCTTAGGTTCAGAAGAACCAGTTAAGGTGCTAGCGTTAAGCGAAGCTCCAAGAGAGGAGAGGGAAGATGCAGAGCCAATATACAGTGAGAAAGAGCAGAAAATGATAGAGGAGCTAAAAATGCAAAAGGGAAAACAAGGGGAGTGGATAACCTTAGACGGGAGGAAGTTCCTGAATAAGCCCCTAGCAAGAAGAATGCTCACTGAAATACATGAATTAACACATTGGGGAATTCAAGGAATGTGTGACCACTTTTTGAGAGAACATTTGTGCCTAGGAGTATACAGCTTAGCAAAAGCTGTAACTCAAGGATGCACCATTTGCCAGAAGGTAAACCAAAGAGCCATGAGGGAAGCCACACCTGGGGGAAGGGAATTGGCCCTAAGGCCATTCCAGAATGTTCAAGTAGATTTTACTGAGATGCCCCCAGTACAAAATTACAAACACCTCTTGGTGATAGTAGACCACCTCACTCATTGGGTGGAGGCATTCCCCACAAAGAAGGAGACTGCGGAAGTAGTCATAAAGATCCTTCTCGAGCACATAATTCCCCGCTATGGGCTAGTCAATAACATCGATTCAGATCGAGGCCCCCACTTCACTGCTAAAATTTTACAGAAAACAATTGAAGCCCTGGGGATGAAGTGGAGACTTCACACTCCCTGGCAATCCCAAAGTTCAGGAAGGGTAGAAAGAATGAATAGAACACTAAAGAATGTACTAACAAAATTAATTGAAGAAACCCAATTGAATTGGCTCAAGTGTCTACCTCTTGCTCTTTTGAGAATAAGAACTAGGCCTCGATCTGACCTAGGGGTTTCCCCCTATGAGATGATGTTTGGGCTCCCATTCCTATTGACTCCCTTTAGCACTGGGAGTTATCAGGAAGGAGAAACTGAAGCCCAGAAGTATCTAAAAACAATCGGAAAGATCTTAGAAGATCTCCGAAAGAAAGGGTATATCCCCCAAACTTCCCCCCTTGAGTCTAAAACCCATCAAATCAATCCTGGGGATTGGGTGCTAATTAAGTCTTGGAGCAACACCCCACTAACTCCAAGATTTGAAGGTCCCTTCCAGGTGCTCCTGACCACTCACACTGCTGTCCGCACGAGAGAGAAGGGCTGGACTCACATCACGAGGGTGAAAGGACCAGTATCACCACCAAGCGATACTCCAGGCCCAAGCTCTAAAAACCAAGACTCCCAGTGGACTGTTGCTCAGAGTCCAGAACCTTTAAAAATCATCCTCAGGAAGAATCCCAAAGCCAAGTAAAGAACTATACAGACTCAGTAGTATTCAAGTGACATTAGCAAAAAGTTTAAGCGAATTGTTCGCTGGGACTTTGTATGAAGAAATTGTTGTGTTATTATAACACGAGTTAAACAGTTGAGGTGAATTGTTCACTGCAAAGTAGTGAGTTGTTTGTTGTAAGTTTGTATGAGAAGTTGATATACTATTCTGATAAGAGTAGAACCTTGTAATAAGTTAAAAGAACTGTTACTAGGGCCACCCAGAGTTGAAGGACTCTCTCATAGGGCACCCTCCAGGAGGGCAGACCAAAACATTAAGCGGGGACACATAGAAAGAAAAGGACTCTGTAAGCCAAACTTGAGAGCTCCAGGACCCAGGAGGCAAGGCCAGGTGAGACCGATGATGATGGTTCATACTGGACTCCTGGAGAAACTAGTGATAGTCCTGATAGTGATCAGGCAAGCAAGGGGAGCATGCTCAAAGTGCTATTCCCCCATCTACGATGGGGAAAACCTACAGGCCCTGATCAGAGTCCATACAAATGTGAACCCCATTTGCTTTGACATTGCCCAATTAACCACTTGCCAAGAAGATGGCAAGCAATATTGGCTCGCTAGAAATGCTGCAAATTTTAAGCAGCGCCTGACCGGGGAATGCCCTATCAGAGACTGGTTCTGTATGGAAGAATTGAACAATATAGAAGGAGTTGCTGACTTGATAAAAGAAAAGCCACTGACCATAAGAAAGAGTGAGATAGAAGAACCCCTAAGTAAAAATTTGTTTATAGACCTAATTGAAAAGATTAGCCACGAGCTAAACCTTACAAATTGCTGGGTATGTGGGAGCACTCAAATGGCCGATGTATGGCCATGGGAGGGGACGAGTTTAGCACCCCTTGACATCTTAAGATGGAAATTGATGAGACAGGAACTCCCAAATGAAAAAGAGAGGAGAAAAGAACAATGGGATTTGAAATCTAAGATAATTGGGGAAGAGTGTATAAGGAGGACAGGGAAAAGGTATAAGGTGTTTGTAGGAGCAATGGCTTGCAAAAGGTACCTAATAATAAAAGAGATGAAACAAGAATGGGTCCCTAGAGAACCCGAAACTTACTGGTCCATAGGAAAGAAAAAGGCAGGGTGCATTTATCATGAAGGGTATGATCTACATGAATGTGCAGACCAAGGGATAAACCCCTTCTGGGGAATCAGAGAAATTTCTAAGTATTGGGAGTACCCATATGATGTACAAAACACTTCATGGAGAGCCCCACAGCACCTCTTTTGGATATGCGGAGATAAGGCATATACTCACCTCCCGGGAAACTGGGCAGGCAGCTGCACAATAGGAATTATAAAACCCTCTTTCTTTTTATTACCCCGAGAATCAGGGAACCACCTAGGCATACCCCTCTATGATAACCTAAAGAAAGTGAATAAGAAAAGAAGGTCTGTTATCGACATGGGGAGCACCCAAAAATGGAAGGGGAAAATATGGACCCCAGAAGAGATAGTAAGAACCTATGGGCCAGCAACCTGGGCTCAAGATGGGTCCTGGGGGTACCGGACACCAATTTATATGTTGAACAGGATCATCAGATTACAAGCTGTGCTTGAAATAATTTCTAATAAGACTGCCCTAGCCCTCGACCACATCAGTAACCAATTGGCCCAAACCCGAGCAGTTGTCTACCAAATTAGGCTAGCAGTCGATTATCTATTGGCAAATGAGGGTGGCATATGCGGGAAGTTTAACTCCTCAGAATGCTGCCTAGAGATTGATGATAAGAGTGAAGTAATTAGAAACATATCAAAAGAGATCAGAAAAATTGCATATGTTGGTACCCAAGAGTGGACCCCTCTCATGAACACCGACTGGTGGGACAATTTTTGGTCATGGAAAGGAGATTGGTGGAAGAAAATAATGTTTGTAGCCATAAGTGCTTTTGCTAGCCTCCTACTACTCCCTTGTCTACTACCCTGCCTGATTCGGACCATAACGTCCGCCGTACAGGCCAGCCTCCAAATCCCCGAGATTGGTACCCAAAAACCCGTGAACATAATGAAACTAAGTCCACATGAAGAAGAGTTAGACACAGCAAAGCAAATTTATGATCAGTATCAAGACCTAAAAAAGGCATATTCCCAAGAGTCAGAACTAGTTGATTGATGCGGGCGAAAAGCCCGATCAAAGAAATAAAGGGGGGATTGAAAAGAACAAAAACCAGTGCCCCCACAAAACTGTATAAGCCACTCAGTTGTTGTTTAAAATGTTTAAATTGTTTAAACCCATGTTGAGCACTTACTCTGTTGTCTGTACCCTTGCTGTACCCCCATTCTCCCTGATACCCAAGTTGTATGCCCTCCTTCCCAAGTCCCTCCCTTCCCTTTCCGGGTCAGGCCTCTGTTGCTCCCTGCCAGCCTGCCTGTCAAGATCTCAGGACACCGCCCATATGCAAATGAACCCGACCAATGAGAAGAGACACCCAGCATGCTCAGCTCCACCAAAAGGTCGCCGTAACTCAAAAAGCAGTTGACAGGAGAAGCACCCCTAGAGCGAGCCCAAGTACATCGAGTTCCTGGGAACCCCCGTGAGGGCGAACTCCCGGCCCTGCAGCACAGCAGCAGGAACGACAGAGACCTCCTCCTCGGTGGTGTCCCCAGGCGTCTACAGGGAGCAACGGAGGCGGCGTGCGACCCCCCCCCGAGCTTCCCCAATTTTAATAAAGGCAACAAAAGGAGTAAAAACGATCTCCTGCCCTGTTTATTTCCAACAGCACCCAAACCCATCAGTGGGATCAGTGCAGTGTCCATGGGCACAGCCCCTTGCAATGGCCCAGGGCAGGTGGGGATGATGATCCCCCCTCACTGCTGGCCCAGGGCAGGGCTGCAGTGCTTTTGGTGGCACCTTGGGCTGGCACACACTTGGGCAGTGTGTCTGTTTGCAGTGGGGAAAATGAGAAGTTTTACATTGCTTCAAAAAAGAGAAAAGCCCTTTTTTCCTGAGTGCAGGCAGCTCTCCAAGCAAAGCAGGTGCCAGGGGAGTGAGGGGAGACAGGATGGGCTTGGGGAATGTGGAGCAAGGCTGTCCACACTGGGTCAGACCTCAAGACACAGCTTCTCTGAGCAGGCCAGACCTCCTGAGGAGAGACCCTGGGTCAAATATCAATCACAGAATGCTGCAATCTGCTGTCCTCTAAAGAGAAATGTAATAAAATATACTCTTTAAAATAGAAATGTGTAATTCTTTAGAAGCTTTTTGAAATCTTTTTCCATAACTATGATAGGAAACTTTCCTAATGAACTGCACCAGACCAGAGGGAAATCGAGGCACTGTTGTGATTTGCTCAGAAACCTCTCGCGAATTGAAATTCACAATCAAACTCCAAAGTTTATTGAAATTTTAATGGGTCTCACTGAGGGACACAACTGAAACGTTCTCAGTGGTGTCCCTCAGTGAGACCCATTAAACTTCAAGAAATATTGGAGTTTGATTGTGAATTTGAATTCGCGAGAGGTTTCCTAAAAAAACATTGCTCTGCTTTGATTTCCCTCTGGTCTGGTGCAGTTCATTAGGAAGGTTTCCTATCATAGTTATGGAAAAAGATTTCAAAGAGTTTCTAAGAAATACACATTGCTATTTTAAAGGGTGTAATTATTACTGTTTTCTTTAGAGAAGATGAGATTGCAGCATTCTGATTGATATTTGACCCAGGGTCTCTCCTCAGGAGATCTGGCCTGCTCAGAGAAGCTGTGCCTTGAGGTCTGACCCAGTGTGGACAGCCTTGCTCCACATTCCCCAAGCCCATCCTGTCTGTCCTCACTCCCCTGGCACCTGCTTTGCTTGGAGAGCTGCCTGTACTCAGGAAAAAAGGGCTTTTCTATTTTTTGAAGCAATGTAAAACTCCTCATTTTCCCCACTGCAAACAGACACACTGCCCAAGTGTGTGCCAGCCCAAGGTGCCACCAAAAGCACTGCAGCCCTGCCCTGGGCCAGCAGTGAGGGGGGATCATCATCCCCACCTGCCCTGGGCCACTGCAAGGGGCTGTGCCCATGGACACTGCACTGATCCCACTGCTGGGTTTGGGTGCCACGGCAACCGGGAGCAGTTCAAATTTCCTTGGAAACACTCGGGAGGATTGGGACATACTGGGGCACACTGGGAATGCTGTGGGAGACACTGGGACATTCTGGGAGTGACACTGGAGAGGACTGGGACATGCTGGGAACACGGGGAATGCTTAGGGGGAATCTGGGCAGACTGGGATGGACTGTGGGGGTACACTGAGCCATACTGGGAGATACCGGGACATACTGAAGTGGTACTGGGCAATCCTGGGGCAAACTGGGGATACTGTGAGTGATACTGGGGGATACTGGGAAAAATTGGGGACACTGGGAACACTGTGGGAAGGACTGGGGGACACTGGGGTGTGCTACGGATGGCACTGGGAGAAACTGGAAGGGAATGAACTCAGGCATATTGGGAAGGACTGGGCGGTACTGGGAGGGACTGGGAGGGCACGGGAGGGCACGGGGCTTGTACTGGGCTGTAGTGGGGACGAACTGGGCTGTACTGGAAAGGACTGGAGGGGTTGAATGGGCTGTTCCCGCCTCCGCCGTCTCCCATTTGTCGAGGCTTCCGCCCATCACCGCCTGCAGCCAATCAGCGCCCAGGATCGGGACCTCAGGGCTGCTGCCTGGTGTCGGCGCCATCGTTTCTTTTTGCCTATAACTCCCGTCATGCCCCGCGGCCCGAAGGAGCCTTATTGAACATGGCACTACAATGCCCGTCATGCCCCGCGCTCCACAGAACCCTCGTTATCCTCCTCCGTATGTCCCATTAGTTTCCCCCGGACCCTCCATGATCCCTAATGTCCCCTCCGCACCCATTTCCAATCCCCCAAAAGTGTCCCGGTATCCCCTGTATTCTCCTAAGCCCATGGATGCCCGTTATGGGCACTTCTGGGAATTCATCTCCTATCATCCCCCACGCCCTCAGATCCCTTCATAACACAGGGTCGCGCCTAAAGCTCTTGCCGTGCCCCGCGACATAAACAGCCGGGTAGGAGCTCCGCAGGCTGCCCCTAAACGCTCTCCTACCGTATAAGATACCCCCTGATCACCTGCACTCGCGGCTCGGATTCAAAAATGTCTCTCAAGTACCTTCCCGGACCTCCAAACGCCCCTCTCGATGCACTTACGGGACCACAGCTCCCAGCATTCTCCGCGGCGGCCATAGGGCGCTAGTCGAGCTGTGACTTCACCTCCCGTCATGCTCCGCGTCCCACCGGGGGCCATTGGAGCTGCACTTGGAACTCCCGTGATGCTCCGGGGCCCCTTCAAATCGTTGTTTTCCCGCGCTACAACTCCCGTCATGCCCCTCGCCTTAGAGAGACCCGTCAGAGCCCTCCAAGTACCCGCCCGGACCCCGAGGGTTCCCCAGATTCCCTTCCGTGGACCCCCGAGTGCTCCCCCGGACCCCGAGTTGTCATGCAGAACCCCTAAGTGCCTCTCCAGATTCCCTTCCGGCTCCCCTAAGTTTCCTCCAGACCCCTAAGTTTTCTCCGAATTCTCTTCCCAAACCCCAAAGTGCCCCAGACATGTCTCCATGGACCCTAAAGTGGCCCCTTTTACCCTTTCTGAGAAAATGCTCAAAAAGTGACAAAAGGACAAAAATTAGGGCTAATTAGCATAGAGAGGGAGAAATCAACAGCCAGGAGTGGTCAGTTAATGAATGAAGGGAAATGTGTTACTTAGAACCAATGACCATTACCTTTTCGATTGTTATAAATGTATAGAATGTTTAAATATAAATATAAAAATAGATAATAAAAGCTTAGAATAATAGTATTATAAGTAGGAAAAATGCCATTATAGTTTTATTAAATTTTTCAATTTTATTTTTAAAGAAAAATGCCTCTCTTTTTTAAATGTTTTTGGATTTCAGTCCCAGGTGGGCGATGTCAGATATGGTGAGGTGGGGGGTGAGGAGCAGGTTGTTACAAAAGGGTCAGCCTGCAAGGGGCTCATTCTTCTCCATGCCCAGATCTCCCGAGGAGACATGCAGCATCAAGATCACTTGGGAAATGCTTCTGACATCTTTTCTCTGAAGGGTAAAAAAAAAAAAAATTGCATCCTTGATTTAAAAATCAGAAATCATGAGGTGCACTTTGAAATCTTTCTTCTTAACAGAACTCCAAACTGACTCCAATCAGCTGCACAAACCTTGTAGACTCAAAGACAATTGAAGGAAGAAAAGGAGCTCTGTTGGGGGTTAGACTTGTTTATCCTTTTCACCTATAGAATTTTTTCCCAAGGGTTGCAAGGCAACTGATTGCCGGGTACTTATGAGTGCTCAGGTGAAAACAAAGCATAGAAGCTGGCACTTGGCTACACCCTTGTCTCCGGGAGTTTCCCCCCGAGGGGTGTGGGGGAGGGAGAAAGACGGGGCTGGGGGGGGGGGCAGCTTCACTTTTAGTGTGGTCTGCGTCGGGAACGGACGGGGGCTGCCATTGCTGCGTGAGTTTCTCACTGGCACCACCGGGATCTGATCCTGGAGAGAGAGAGAGCTACCATCATCTGCTCGTGTGCCCGGATCCGGATTCCTCTTTTTGCTGCCCTGCTGGAGCTGCCTCGGCTGGGCATCCTGTCCCACTGCCTCGGCGCTGTTTTGGAGCTGCACTGCACCGCGGGCCCGCACTGGCCTATCCTGCCAGACCCCTTTGCCTTCTAGTGACTACTGACGGAGCTCTGAACTTCATCTGATCCACCAGCCCGGGATTCCCCACTGTTCCAGCTTGGTACTTTTCTTCGGAGTCCCCCAGAGACCAGACTGCCCCGGGTTTTGTAGGACCAAGCTCCATCAAGGTCCCTGGTTCTGTTTTTCGCTATTAATTGCTGTAGTTGTTGTTGTTTGTTTGCCCTGTTATACCTATTAGTAAAGAACTGTTATTCCTATTCCCATATCTCTGCCTGAGAGCCGTTTTAATTTTCTAAATTATAATAATTTGAGGGAAGGGGATTTGAATTATCCATTCCAAGAGAGGCCCTGCCTCTCTTTAGCAGATACCTGTCTTCTTTCAAAACTAAGACAGATTTTGGCGCCCAACGTGGGGCTTGAGGGCATTGAGAGAAAAAAGGGAATAACAGTTCTTAAGTGACCTAATCTCTTGTTCATTCTTGTTCACTGGATATAGAAACCTTGATAAGTAACGCCATGTGGTCTAACTTATCCTGGTTCGGGTGGCATGTGGTTGTGGCTTTATTTTGCCCATTTGCAGGCCCTTTCCTAAACATGGGCCCTATAACAAAAGCTACTGTGGCTGTTATTCAGTTTGTTTTATGGGCTGATAAGGTGAGGAATTCACTGATTTTTAACTTGCTCTGGACAGCAGGCACGTGGATACGTGGCTATCACATACTAAGTGGGTGTATTTGGGGTTGCTTTAAGAATGGTACTTTCTGTGAGGAAATGACAGTGAGAGAAGTTTTCCAGACCTTTAGCCAGTTCCTTATGCCTACTCCACCAGCTTTTGAAGAGTTCAAATTTCCTCTAGAAACTAACCAAATGTTGCTGATGATCCTAGCTTATTTAGCTTTCAAAGATAAGGTGAGGTCAATTTGGAGCACTGCACAGACTAGGGATATTGCTGTGGGGCCTGACACTGCCCCAGAGGCTAGAGATACTGCTGTAGGGCCTGATACTGCCCCAGAGAGTAGAGATACTGCTGTAAGGCCTGATACTGCCCCAGAGGCTAGAAATACTGCTGTAAGGCCTGATACTGCCCCAGAGGCTGAGAATGCTGCCATAGAGCCTGATACTGCCCCAGAGACTGGGGATGCTGGCCCACTGCCTGACCCTGCCCCGCAGCCCACCCCAGAAATGAACCACCCCAGTTGGGTGGGGGTTCTAGTGAAAGAGATAATATGTGAGATGAGCCAAGTGCTGAAAGAATACACTTCCCCAGCTGGTGAGAAGCCCTCCCCTTGCCCTGAAAAGGGAGAATCCGATAGTGCAGCAGTGGAACCCACAGAGGTTACAACCGTCCAGGTTCCAGCTGAACCACAGGACCAGTCACAACCAGCTGCAGTTGCCCCTGTGGAAACAAAGAAGTATAAGATGAAATCAGAGCACCCAGGTAATAAGGATAAGAAAGGAGGGCCCTCACAGCCCACAGGGGAACCAGAGGTTGAGATTACCATCGAGTCCCTGACTTATGAAAGCCTACGTAATCTGCAAAAAGATATTGCACGACGGGGACGTGAGGCTTATACAACTTGGTTACTTCGGGTTTGGGACCTTATAGGTACAGGCGTGCAACTGGATGGTGGTGAGGCAAGGAACTTGGGACCCTTGACCCAGGACTCAGGGGTGAATCAAGTATTTGTAAGGGAGCAAGGGCCCCTTCCCCTCTGGGAGCGACTTCTAATGAGTGTAAGGGAGAGGTTTGTCCACAGAGACAGAATGCAGGAGCACCATCATAGAAGTCAGTGGAAGACCCTTGAGGAAGGGATCCAACAGCTGAGGGAAGTGGCAATATTAGAGGTACTCTTTGGGAGGGGTGGACAGCATGACAATGACCCTGACAAAGTCAGGTGCACAGGGCAGATGTTGTGGAACCTGGCAAGTAAAGGGCCATCTCAATACACCACCTTCATTGCAATGATCAATCCTGATAGCAACCGAGAGACAGTAGGTTCTGTCGCCAGCAGGCTCAGAAATTATGAGAGCATGGTCAGTGGCCCAATGCAGGCTCAGGTCTCTGCTGTGATTAAGGAACTCAGAGAAGAGATGAGTGAGATGAGGGAGGAGATGAGGAGGAACAGTTCCCATGCGGCACCGGTGCGAGTCACAGGCCCCAGAGCCAGAGCCCAACGCCCTCCAGCTAGAGAGAGAGGGTACACCCCAAGGGCTGACCTGTGGTTTTTCTTGCGTGACCATGGGGAAGACATGGGAAGGTGGGATGGAAAACCCACTTCTGCCCTGGCAGCACGGGTGCGTGAGCTCAAGGAGAGAAACACTAACCGAGGGGGTCCCACTAAAATGAAAGTAGCCTCAACCTCCCAGGACCGAGCCACCAGGTATTATAGAAGTGAAGATGATATGTCAGATCCCCTTGAAGGAGCCTCTACAATGTATGCCCAGGAAGGGAATAATAACCAGTGCTAGAGGGGCCCTGCCTCTAGCCAGGAAGAGGCACGGGAAAACCGAGTCTTTTGGACTGTGTGGATTCGATGGCCTGGCACATCAGAGCCACAGAAATATGAAGCTTTGGTAGATACTGGTGCGCAGTGTACCCTGATGCCATCGGGACATGTGGGGGCAGAACCCATTTCCATTGCTGGAGTGACAGGGGGATCACAGCAACTGACTCTGGTGGAAGCCGAAGTGAGCCTGACCAGGAAGGAGTGGCAGAAACATCTGATTGCAACCGGCCCAAAGGCCCCGTGTATCCTGGGCATTGACTTCCTCCGGAATGGGTATTACAAAGACCCTAAGGGACTCAGATGGGCTTTTGGAATAGCTGCTGTGGAGGCAGAGGGCATCAAGAAATTGAATACCTTGCCTGGACTGTCAGAGAACCCATCTGCAGTAGGACACCTGAAGGTAGAAGAACAACGAGTACCAGTTGCCACCTCGACGGTGCACCGCCGGCTATATCGGACCAATCGAGATGCCGTGATCCCCATCCACAAGATGATCCGGGAGCTGGAGAGCCAAGGGGTGGTCAGCAAAACCCACTCACCCTTCAACAGCCCCATCTGGCCTGTGCGCAAGTCTGATGGAGAATGGAGACTGACCGTGGACTATCGTGCATTGAATGAGGTGACACCACCGCTGAGCGCTGCTGTGCCGGACATGCTGGAACTCCAGTACGAGCTGGAGTCCAAGGCAGCGAAGTGGTATGCCACTATTGACATTGCTAATGCATTTTTCTCCATTCCTCTGGCTGCAGAGTGCAGGCCTCAGTTTGCGTTCACATGGAGGGGTGTGCAGTACACCTGGAACCGACTGCCCCAGGGGTGGAAGCACAGTCCCACCATCTGCCATGGACTGATCCAGGCTGCACTGGAAAAGGGAGAGGCTCCAGAACATCTGCAGTACATCGATGACATCATTGTGTGGGGGAACACAGCAATGGAAGTGTTTGAGAAAGGGGAGAAGATCATCCAGATTCTCCTGGAAGCCGGCTTTGCCATCAAGAAGAGCATGGTCAAGGGACCTGGCCGAGAGATCCAGTTCTTAGGGGTAAAGTGGCAAGATGGACGTCGCCAGATACCCACAGAAGTAATCAACAAGATCACCGTAATGTCTCCACCGACCAGCAAGAAGGAAACACAAGCTTTCCTAGGTGCCATAGGCTTTTGGAGAATGCACATTCCCGAGTACAGCCAGATTGTGAGCCCTCTCTACCTGGTTACCCGCAAGAAGAATGATTTCCACTGGGGCCCTGAACAGCAGCAAGCCTTTGCCCAGATCAAGCAGGAGATCGCTCATGCGGTAGCCCTTGGCCCAGTGAGGACAGGACCAGATGTGAAGAATGTGCTCTACTCAGCAGCCGGGAACAATGGCCTGTCCTGGAGCCTATGGCAGAAGGTGCCGGGTGAGACTCGAGGCCGACCACTGGGATTCTGGAGCCGAAGCTACAGAGGGTCTGAAGCCAACTATACTCCCACGGAGAAGGAAATCTTGGCCGCCTATGAAGGAGTTCAAGCCGCCTCGGAGGTGATTGGTACAGAGGCGCAACTCCTCCTGGCACCCCGACTGCCTGTGCTGGGGTGGATGTTTAAAGGAAAGGTTCCCTCTACCCACCATGCCACCGACGCCACATGGAGCAAATGGATTGCCCTCATCACACAGCGCGCCCGTATTGGAAACCCAAACCGCCCTGGGATTTTGGAAGTTATTACCAACTGGCCGGAAGGTGAAAGCTTTGGTCTCATGGATGAAGATGAGCAGGAACAAGTGACACGAGCTGAAGAAGCACCACCGTACAACCAACTGCCAGTGGAAGAGACACAGTACGCTCTTTTCACTGATGGTTCTTGTCGCATTGTAGGCCTGAACCGGAAATGGAAGGCAGCTGTATGGAGCCCCACACGACAGGTTGCACAAGCCACTGAAGGAGAAGGTGGATCGAGTCAATTTGCTGAACTCAAAGCCATTCAGTTAGCCCTGGACATTGCTGAAAGAGAGAAGTGGCCAAAGCTCTACCTCTACACTGATTCGTGGATGGTGGCCAATGCTCTGTGGGGTTGGCTGGAAAGGTGGAAAAAGGCCAACTGGCAGCGTCAGGGAAAACCAATCTGGGCTGCTGATGAGTGGAAGGACATTGCCACTCGGGTAGAGAAGCTACCTGTGAAAGTCCGCCATGTAGATGCCCATGTCCCCAAGAGCAGAGCTAATGAGGAGCACCGAAACAATGAGCAAGTAGATCAGGCTGCCAAGATAGAAGTATCAAAGATAGACTTAGACTGGCAGCACAAGGGAGAGCTGTTCCTAGCTCGATGGGCCCATGATGCTTCAGGACATCAAGGCAGAGATGCCACCTATAAGTGGGCACGAGACCGAGGGGTGGATCTAACCATGGACAGTATCTCCCAGGTTATCCATGACTGTGAGACATGTGCTGCCATCAAACAGGCCAAGCGGGTAAAGCCCCTATGGTATGGGGGACGGTGGTCTAAATATAAGTATGGGGAAGCCTGGCAGATTGACTACATCACCCTTCCCCAGACCCGCCAAGGCAAGCGCTACGTGCTGACCATGGTAGAAGCCACCACTGGATGGCTGGAGACCTACCCTGTGCCCCATGCGACTGCCCGGAATACCATCCTGGGCCTTGAAAAACAAGTCCTTTGGAGACATGGCACCCCTGAGAGAATTGAGTCGGACAATGGGACCCATTTCAAGAACAGCCTTGTAAACACCTGGGCTAGAGAACATGGCATTGAATGGATATATCACATCCCTTATCATGCACCAGCTGCCGGGAAAGTTGAACGATGCAATGGCCTGCTTAAAACCACCTTGAAGGCACTGGGTGGGGGGTCCTTCAAGAACTGGGAGATTAATTTAGCAAAGGCCACATGGTTAGTGAACACCAGAGCTTCCAGCAACCGAGCAGGCCCTGCCCAGTCTGAGCCCCTGAGAACAATGGATGGGGATAAGGTTCCAGTGGTACACATGAGAGGTATGCTGGGAAAAGCTGTTTGGGTTAATCCTGCCTCCAGCAAAGACAATCCCATCCGTGGGGTTGTCTTCGCTCAGGGACCAGGTTGCACTTGGTGGGTAATGCAAAAAGATGGACAGACCCGATGCATACCTCAAGGAGACCTTGTTTTAGGGTGAACTACCCATGCCACTGTATCCGTACCCACATCTGCATGTATATATGTATATAATTAAGGTAGTGCATGTATGTATATAGTTTAGCAGTTTAAATTCAAATGTAATATGTTAGTATGGGAAAAAATTCGGGGTGGATTAATGTTGGGGGTTAGACTTGTTTATCCTTTTCACCTATAGAATTTTTTCCCAAGGGTTGCAAGGCAACTGATTGCCGGGTACTTATGAGTGCTCAGGTGAAAACAAAGCATAGAAGCTGGCACTTGGCTACACCCTTGTCTCCGGGAGTTTCCCCCCGAGGGGTGTGGGGGAGGGAGAAAGACGGGGCTGGGGGGGGGGGCAGCTTCACTTTTAGTGTGGTCTGCGTCGGGAACGGACGGGGGCTGCCATTGCTGCGTGAGTTTCTCACTGGCACCACCGGGATCTGATCCTGGAGAGAGAGAGAGCTACCATCATCTGCTCGTGTGCCCGGATCCGGATTCCTCTTTTTGCTGCCCTGCTGGAGCTGCCTCGGCTGGGCATCCTGTCCCACTGCCTCGGCGCTGTTTTGGAGCTGCACTGCACCGCGGGCCCGCACTGGCCTATCCTGCCAGACCCCTTTGCCTTCTAGTGACTACTGACGGAGCTCTGAACTTCATCTGATCCACCAGCCCGGGATTCCCCACTGTTCCAGCTTGGTACTTTTCTTCGGAGTCCCCCAGAGACCAGACTGCCCCGGGTTTTGTAGGACCAAGCTCCATCAAGGTCCCTGGTTCTGTTTTTCGCTATTAATTGCTGTAGTTGTTGTTTGTTTGCCCTGTTATACCTATTAGTAAAGAACTGTTATTCCTATTCCCATATCTCTGCCTGAGAGCCGTTTTAATTTTCTAAATTATAATAATTTGAGGGAAGGGGATTTGAATTATCCATTCCAAGAGAGGCCCTGCCTCTCTTTAGCAGATACCTGTCTTCTTTCAAAACTAAGACAAGCTCCTGAGGACTTTCTGTATTTTAATGTGCCCCACAGTGGATTAGGAGCTGACTCCAGGACCCTCAGGCACTGAGAGAAGGTTGAAGAAGCTGCTCAAGGAGTCAGAAGCAAAACTCCAAGTCCCTTGGAGCATCACTGGGCCCCACTGAGGGCAGGGAGTGCCAAAGGCTCCCCAGGGACTGGTGAGAGCCGATCCCTGAGGCCAGGATTGCAGGGAGCCAAAGGCTGTGAGCAGGAACTGCAATGCTGAGCAAGGCCTGGGCTGGCTGGAGGAAGCAGAAAGGCCAAGCCCTGAGCCCAGGCCTGGCACAGCAGGGCCTGTCCCTCCCGGGTGGCTCAGGCTGTTGGTGGGGCAGTGGTGTTAAAAATAAAAGGGCAGGAGATAGTTTTTACTCCTTTTTGTGCCTTTATTAGAAGTGGGGGAGCTCGGGTCGAGTCGCTCGCGCCGCCTCCGTTGCTCCCTGAGGACGCTGCTGGCTCTGCCGAGGAGGAGATCTGTGTCGTTCCTGCTGCTGGGATGCTGCAGGGCCGGGAGTTCGCCCTCACGGGGGTTCCCAGGAACTCGAAGAAGCTGGCTTGGTCTAGGGGTGCTTCTTGGGCCGATCACTCTCTAGGTTACGGAGACTCTTTTGCGGAGCCGAGCATCATGGGGGGTCTAGTTCATTGGTCTAGTTCATTTGCATACTGGGTGGTGTCTTGGGATATGACTAGCAGGCCGGCAGGGAGCAACGGAGGCTTGACCTGAAAAGGGAAGGGAGAAACTTGGGAACTGGGGAGAAGGAGGGCATATAACTTGGATGTTGGTGGCAAGCAAGACATGGGGGACATGGTGGGGGGGGTACAGCAAGGGTACAGATAACAAGGTGAGTGTTAACATAGATTTGAATATTACAACAATAACATAATTTAACATATGACAGTGTGTAACTTCTGTTTTATTCTTCTCAATCCCCCCTTTATTTCTTTGATCGGGCTTTCTGCCCGCATCAATTAACTGATTCTGGTTCTTGGGAGCATACTTTCTTTAAATCTTGGTATTGGTTATAAATTTGTTTTGCTGTGCCTAATTCTTCCTCATGGGGGCTTAACTTCATTATATTTACAGATCTTTGAGTGCTCATTTCGGGGATCTGGAGACTGGCTTGTACTGCAGATGTTATGGTCTGAATCAGGCAGGGAAGCAGGCAGGGGAGAAGTAGGAGGCTGGCAAATGCACTTACTGCTACAAACATTATTTTCTTCCACCAGGCCCCTTTTAATGACCAGAAGTTGTCCGACCAATCAGTGTTAATTAAAGGCTTCCACTCTTGGGTACCAACATATGCAATTTTTCTAATTTCTTTTGATATGTTCTTGATCACCTCACTCTTATCATCAATCTCTAGGCAGCATTCAGAGGAATTAAACTTCCCACAAATGCCACCCTCATTGGCCAGCAAGTAATCGACTGCCAGCCTGATTTGGTAAACTACCGCTCTCGTTTGGGCTAGTGTTGGGGGTTAGACTTGTTTATCCTTTTCACCTATAGAATTTTTTCCCAAGGGTTGCAAGGCAACTGATTGCCGGGTACTTGTGAGTGCTCAGGTGAAGACAAAAGCATGGAAGCTGGCACTTGGCTACACCCTTTGTCTCTGGGAGTTTCCCCCGAGGGGCGGGGGGGGGAGAGAAAGACGGGGCTGAGGAGGGGCAGCTTCACTTGGTGGTGTGGTCTGCGTCGGGAGGGGATGGGGGCTGCCATTGCTGCGTGAGTTTCTCACGGCACCACCGGGATCTGATCCTGGAGAGAGAGAGCTACCATCATCTGCTCGTGTGCCCGGATCCGGATTCCTTTTTTTTGCTGCCCTGCTGGAGCTGCCTCGGCTGGGCATCCTGTCCCACTGCCTCGTTGCTGTTTTGGAGCTGCACTGCACCGCGGGCCCGCACTGGCCTCCCGGCCAGACCCCTTTGCCTTCTAGTGACTACTGACGGAGCTCTGAACTTCATCTGATCCACCAGCCCGGGATTCCCCACTGTTCCAGCTTGGTACCTTTTCTCTGGAGTCCCCCAGAGACCAGACTGCCCCGGGTTTTGTGGGACCAAGCTCCATCAAGGTCCCTGGTTCTGTTTTTCGCTATTAATTGCTGTAGTTGTTGTTGTTTGTTTGCCCTGTTATACCTATTAGTAAAGAACTGTTATTCCTATTCCCATATCTCTGCCTGAGAGCCGTTTTAATTTTCTAAATTATAATAATTTGAGGGAAGGGGATTTGAATTATCCATTCCAAGAGAGGCCCTGCCTCTCTCTAGCAGATACCTGTCTTCTTTCAAAACTAAGACAGCTAATTGATTACTTATGTGGTCAAGGGCTAAAGCAGTCTTGTCAGAGATTATTTCTAGTACTGCTTGTAGTCTAATAATCCGATTCAGCATGTAAATTGGTGTTCGGTACCCCCCATGACCCGTCCTGAGCCCATGTTGCTGGTCCGTAGGTCTTTACTATCTCTTCTGGTGTCCAGATTTTTCCTTTCCATTTTTTGGTGCTTCCCATATCAATCACAGCTCTTCTCTTTTTATTAGTTTTCTTTAAATTATCATAGAGGGGTATGCCTAGGTGGTTCCCTGATTCTCGGGGTAATAGAAAGAAGGAAGGCTTTATAATTCCTATAGTGCAGCTGCCTGCCCAGTCTCCTGGGAGATGGGTGTATGCCTTATCTCCACATATCCAGAAAAGATGTTGTGGGGCTCTCCATGAAGTGTTCTGTATATCAAATGGGTATTCCCAATATTTAGATATTTCTCTAATTCCCCAGAAGGGGTTTATCCCTTGGTCCGCACACTCATGTAAATCATAGCCTTCATGATAAATGCACCCTGCCTTTTTCTTTCCAATGGACCAGTATGTATCACATTCTCTAGGGACCCATTCTTGTTTCATTTCTTTTACCATTAGATATCTTTTGCAAGCCATTGCCCCTACAAATACCTTATACCTTTTCCCTGTCCTCCTTATGCATTCTTCTCCAATTACTTTAGATTTCAAATCCCATTGTTCTTTTCTCCTCTCTCTTTCATCTGGGGGCTCTTGTCTCATTAGCTTCCATCTCAAGATGTCGAGGGGTGCTAAACTTGTCCCCTCCCAGGGCCATACATCTGCCATCTGTGTGCTCCCACATACCCAGCAATTGGTGATGTTTAGTTCGTGGCTAATCTTCTCAATCAAGTCAATAAATAGATTTTTACTAAGGGGCTCTTCTATCTCGCTTTTTCTCACTGTCAGTGGCTTCTCTTTTATCAAATCGGCGACTCCCTCTATATTGTTCAATTCCTCCATACAAAACCAATCTCTGATAGGGCATTCTCCCGTCAGGCGCTGCTTAAAATTTACAGCATTTCTAGCGAGCCAATATTGTTTGCCATCTTCTTGGCAAGTAGTTAATTGTGCAATATCAAAGCAAGTGGGGTTCACATTCGTGTGGACCCTGATCAATGCTTGTAGGTTCTCCCCGTCGTAGATGGGGGAATAGCACTTTGAGCAAGCTCCTTCTGTTTGCCTGATCATCATCAGGACTATCACTAGTTTCCCCAGGAGTCCAGTATGAACCATCTCCATTGGTCTCACCTGGCCTTGCCTCCTGGGTTTCGGAGCTTTCAAGTGTGACCTACAGAGTCTTTCTTCTTATGTGTCCCCACTCAATTGTTTTGGTTTGCCTTTTGGAGGGTGCCCTATGAGAGACCTTTTAACTCTTTTTGGCCTTAATAACTTCACAACTTTTAACAGCTCTTACTACTACAATTTTAGCTCTTGTTACAATAACATAACAATTCTCTCATGCAGACCTACAATGAACAATTCATTTAAACTTTTACCAATGATGCTTGAATATCACTGAGTCAATATGGTCTTTTACTGGGCTTTGGGGCTTCTTCTGAGAATGATCTTTAAAGGGTCTGAATGTTGAGTAACAGTCCACTGGAAATCTTGGTCTATAGAACTTGGGTTCGAGGTATCACTTGGTGGTGGCACTGGTCCTTTTACCCGCGTAATGTGAGTCCAGCCTTTTTCTCTGGTTCGGACTGCAGTGTGAGTAGTCAGGAGCACCTGGAAGGGACCTTCGAATCTTGGAGTCAGTGGGGTGTTACTCCAAGACTTAATTAGCACCCAATCCCCAGGATCGATTTGGTGGGTTTTAGATTCAAGGGGAGAAGTTTGGGGGATATACCCTCTCTTTCGAAGATCTTCTAAGATCTTCCCGATTGTTCTTATATACCGTTGGGCTGCAGTTTCTCCTTCTTGATAACTTCCAGTACTGAAGGGGGTTAATAGGAATGGGAGCCCAAACATAATTTCATAAGGGGAAACCCCTAGGTCAGATCGAGGCCTAGTTCTTATTCTCAAAAGGGCAAGAGGTAGACATTTGAGCCAATTTAATTGAGTTTCTTCAATTAGTTTGGTTAATACATTTTTTAGTGTTTTGTTCATTCTCTCTACCCTTCCTGAACTTTGGGGGTGCCAGGGGGTGTGGAGCCTCCACTTTATCCCGAGGGCTTCAATTGTTTTCTGTAAGATCTTAGCTGTGAAGTGGGGACCTTTATCTGAGTCGATGTTGTTAATCAGCCCATAGCGGGGGATTATGTGTTCAAGGATGATCTTTGTTACTACTTCTGCTGTCTCCTTCCTTGTTGGAAACGCCTCTAGCCAATGGGTGAGGTGGTCTACTATTACCAGAAGATGTTTGTAATTTTGCACCGGGGGCATCTCGGTGAAATCTATTTGAACATTCTGGAATGGTCTTAAAGCTAATTCTCTTCCCCCAGGTGTGGTTTCCCTCATGACTTTTTGGTTTACTTTCTGACAAATAGTACATCCCTGAGTCACAGCCTTTGCCAGACTGTATACCCCTAAACACAAATGATCTCTTAGAAAATGGTCACATATTCCTTGGACCCCCCAATGTGTTAATCCATGTATTTCGGTTAACATTTTTCTCGCTAGGGGCTTGTTCAGGAACTTTCTCCCGTCAAATGTTATCCACTCCCCCTGTTTTCCCTTCTGCATTTTTAGTTCCTCTATCATTTTCAGTTCTTTCTCACTATATATCGGCTCTGTTTCTCCCCTTTCTTCTCTTGGGATTTCGCTTAATGCTAGTATTTTGACTGGTCCATCTGAACTCAGAGCTGCCCTTTTTGCCTCTTGGTCTGCCAATTGGTTTCCTCTCTTTTCCAGGGTATCCCCTTTTTGATGACCTCTTATGTGAACCACTGCTATTTCCTTAGGCTTCAGCAGAGATTCCAGTACTAACTTTATCATTTCCCTGTGCACCAGGTCCTTTCCCTTTGAGTTCAGGTACCCCCGTTCTTCCCAATTTTTCCCGAATGTGTGGACTATTCCAAAAGCATACTTCGAGTCTGTGTATATTGTCCCTCTGTCTTGTTCTAACGTATCAAGTCCTCTCTTTAAAGCATAGACCTCACAACATTGGGCGGACCAATTTGAGGGTAATTTCCCTTTTTCTAGGACTTTCAAGCTCTCTTCCCCCATGCCCTCAATTACAGCATAGCCCGATGCCCTTTGCCCCTCCAACACTCTAGAGGACCCATCAATAAACAATATTTTCCCATACTGCAGGGGTACATCCTCAAGGTCCTCCCTTACTTTTGTCTGAGATCTATGACTTCTATACAGTTGTGCTCTAGTGCAGGAGTAGGCTCTCCTGAGAGGAATTGTGCGGGGTTTAAGCTTGTGGATATGGTAAGCTCTAGGTCATTGGTATTTGTCAAAATCACCTCATATTTCAGGATCCTGGAGTCGGTTAGCCATTGCTGGGCCCCCTGGCTCAATACTGCCCTAAGATCATGAGGTGTATGGGCAGTGATTCTCCCTTGTAGTGTTAGTTTCTGCGCTTCCTCTACGAGGACTGCTGCAGCTGCCACAACCTGAAGGCAAGTTGGCCACCCCCTTGCAACTGGATCAAGGAGTTTCGAGAGGTAAGCTAAGGGCTTCTTGTGTCCTCCCCATTCTTGGGTTAACACTCCATGAGCAACTCCCCTTTCTGCATTTATAAATAAATCAAATCTCTTTTTAAGGTCAGGGAGACTTAACACTGGAGCTGAAGACAATTTAATTTTCAGTTCTTCTAACTGTTTCTCATCTTCAGCTGTCCATTTTATAGGTTCAGATTGGAATAGTTTCTCATATAGGAATTTAAAATTTTGTGAGTAATTTTCTATCCATAGCTTACAGTACCCGAATAAGCCTAATAGCTTCCTTACATCTCGTTTTGTGGTTGGGGCTGGGATGGACAATATACCTGAGATTCTCTCAGGGCTTAATTTCTTATACCCTTCTCCAATGCGTCCAAGATAGGTAACTTGTGGCTCTACAAACTGTAATTTGTTTTTAGACACTTTTAAGCCTTTTTCTCCCAAAAAATTTAGAAGTTCAGTACTGGTTACTCTCACTTTATCTTGTTCCCTCCCTGATATTAGGATGTCGTCTACATACTGTAGAATCTGCACATCGTCTCTGGGGGTATATTGTTCTAATAATTTTTCTAAGGCTTGCCTGAATAAATTTGGAGATTCTGTAAACCCTTGGGGAAGACACGTCCACCTCAACTGCTGTTTCCTTTGACTTTTAGGACACTCCCATTCAAAAGCGAACCAGTCCTTGCTCTCTTCGGCTAAAGGACAAGCCCAAAAGGCATCTTTCAAATCTATCACGGTGAACCAGGCGTGTTCCCGGGGTATCTTGCTTAGGAGGGTGTATGGGTTTGATACTACTGGGTGTTTGGTTACTGTTCTCTTGTTCACTTCCCTCAAGTCCTGTACTAACCTGTATTTGTTTTCTGCTTTCTTTACTGCCAGAATGGGCGTGTTGTGGGGGGACATGCAGGGTTCTAGCACTCCTTCTGTCAGTAACTGTGTTATAATTGGTGCTAGACCACTCTTGCCTTCCATAGAGATGGGATATTGTTTGATCCTTATGGGGGACATCCCTGCTTGCATTTTTATTTTTATGGGTGGTATATCTAAACACCCATATTTTCCCTCCTCAGCCCATACTTCTGGCTTGACCTCATTTAGGTCTTCAATGGTCATTCTCATCATTTGGGCTATCATTTTTCCTCCCCTAGGGAGGATTCCCACTCCCAGTTGGACTTGCAAGTCCCTCCCAAGTAGATTGCTGTCCAGTCTAGGTAGATGTATAAGGTCAGCCATGCACTTTCTTGAGTTCCCTTTTATTTCTATGTTCTCTATAATCAAGGCTTTGAAGGGTTTCCCCTCAGCCCCTAGGATCTCACATACTTGATCTCCAATTGATGTTCCAATTGGAAGTTGCTTTATACTGGATCTGTCTGCTCCAGTGTCTACTAAAAATTCAAATTCTTCATGGTGGGGACCCACCTCGAACTTTACTATGGGCTCCTCGTGATGTTTCATCGGGTCCCCTAGCGTATAGAGCCCACGACACCCCTAATCCTCATCACCTTCTCCTCTCAACCATTTTTCTAGGGTCTCTTGCTCCCTAGCAATTGCCTCATCAAATGTTAATTTCTGGCAATGCCTCCTTAGGTGTCCTACTGCCCCGCAATAGAAACACTTTCAAGTCTCACCTTGCTTTTGGGGGGTACTCCAGGGTGGTAAAACTTTCCCTTTTCCCATCGGGGGTTTAACATTTCCTCCACCTTGGGGCTCCTTGCTGTCCCGAACACTCTCTCTAGCCACGGCTACCATGATTTTCACCTTCGCTCTCATTTTCTCTTCTTCTCTCCTCAAATAGACTCTCAAAGCTTCTCTCAGCAGCTCATTCATCCCTCTTTCTTGCCAATCTTCTATTTTCTCCAATTTCCTCCTTATATCCGGCCAGGATTTAGTAACGAACTGCAACTTTAAGAACACCTGACCTTCTGGGCTATCTGGGTCTAGGTTCGAATACTGTTGGAAATTCTTTCTTAACCTATTCAACCAAGCTGCTGGGGTCTCATCTTTTTCTTGTGCCCCATCAAAGGCTAGTTTAGTGTTATTACTCCGGGGCACTGACTCTTTAATACCTCTTACCATTAGTGTCCTGTAATCTTCCATATTCCTCCTGTCCTCTTCCCTGTTCGGGTTCCACCCTGGGTCAGCTATAGGCAATTTCTGGTCGGTCGGGGGACCTATCCGGTTCTCCCTCTCCCAAATTCGCATTCCCGCTGTCCTCACTAGCCGGACTTCCTCAGGATTGAAGAGGATGTTTAGGATGGAGTTCATTTCTCCCCAGGTGTAAATATTCGGTCCTAAGAACTGGTCTATCTGATTGGCGATCCCCACGGGATCGTCAACTAGGTTCCCTAGTTCCTTTTTAAAATTCCTGACTTCGGATGCAGTTAGAGGGGCGTTCACAAATCCCACTCCTCCCACTGCTCCCCCCATCGGGACTTCCCTTAGAGGGAGGAGTTTTGTTTTTGACCGCGTATGGTGGTAGGGCCCATCTGGGGTCTCAATCATTTTAGGAGAGTCCATGCTAGAGGTCGACAGGCCTAGTTCCCAGGTGGAAGGGGGCGCAGGAACTGCTGAGGGCAAGGGGGAGGTACTTGCACTTGTGTTCGGGGAAAAGGAGGACAGAGCGGGAGACCAGAAGGGATTAGCTTTTGAGAGGGTTAAATTTGGCTGAGGTGACAGAGGGGATGTAGTTATTGCAGACGATCCTATTGTAGGACCAGCTAAGGAAGGGACAGAGGTCGTAGCCTGGGGAAATGGTATTTGATTCGCAGGGAAAGCGGGAGGGTTTTCAGGGATAGCTTGGGGTATTTCGGGGTAGACTGGAGGGGGAGGAGGTAAATGATCAAGGGGGTCCCAGGCACGACTATCCTCCTTTCTCCCTTGTTTCTCGTTCTCCTGTTTCTGCTCTTTAAGCTTGCAGATTTTTGCCTTCCCTTCCTCATTGATATATCTCCTCCAGCAAGTGGCATATAGCATTTGTTCTGCACTAAAGTCTCTCTGGGCCTTCAGGTATTGGCTTAACTGGGAGCACATCCACTGGTCTGTGGTCCCGCACCATGGCCACCTCTCGGGTAAATCTAAAGCGGGCCAGACCTCTACACAGTAGTGGATCATTTTAGGTTTGTTTAACTCCCTTGTGGCCTCCTTGTCTTCCCACGACTCGAGCATCTGCCCGAGTGGGCTGTCTGGTGGTATATTTTTAAGCTCTTTTCTACCTTCCCTCTTCCGTGGTCTATTTTTACTCATACACGCCCCCATTCTCACTGGGTCTTAAAGAAAAAAAAATCTTACGGTGCCCTTACCCAAAAGGAAATGTAAAACAGGGCAACACAAACTAAAAATACTTGACCCTTGTAAAAAGAAACTTCTGTCAAGGTGCCCCTACTCGAACGGAAAATTAATGACGGGCAACTCAAACTCTAACTCCTCATTCACTCCGGTACCCTGAGAGTAACCCTCTGTTACCCCAGCCAGTACCCCCAAAGAGGCGAGTGCCCCGTAGGTGGCTCCGGACCCCAGCCAGCACTCGCTGGTACCCCGTAAGTAGCCCCTAACCGCCTGGTACCCTGAGGGTAACCCTTTGTTACCCCAGCCAGTACCCCAAACAGGCTTTGGCAGCTATTTTGGCCAGTACCCCCAGTCACTCGCCGTGTGCTACGGGCCCCCGAAAGTGGGCCAGACAACCAACGGCCGCGCACCAAGGGCCGTTGTCCCCACCGCAGCCAGCACCCAAGCACACGGTGCACAACTCTCACACTCACCTACTTCGGACCCCTTGTGCTTGAGGTCCCCTGACACTCACTCCCTGCACCCCGGTCAACTACGCCGGTTATAGTTCCAGCCGGTGCAGCCCTATCACTCTGTACCCTGTCCGCTACCCCAGCCAGTGCCTGGACACTCTCTCTGGGCCCCGAGCCCCCGAAAGTGGTCTGAATGACCCGCCCTTAGGGCCTCAGCCACCGCAGCCAGCACTCGGATACCTCTAGTGCTCCAGACACCCCGGGCTGTAGCCCCAGCCAGTACCCCTATCGCTCCCCACGCCCCGGCAGCTACCCTAGTCAGCACCCTAGGCGTTAGCCTCAGCCGGCGCGGTGTGCGCCTTCCACTCTCCTGGGCCCTCCGCGCACTCGGATTGGCCCAGGCGGCCCACCTCCCTGTGTCTCAAAATGGGGGGGGGGCCCTCTCACCTCACACCCTAGGGCGTGCCACTCACACTCTAGGTTTTCCTCCGCACGCCTGGAGGGGGGCCCTCTACGCCCCTGGAGACGCCTCACTCTTCAGTCGCCACTCGCTTCCCCCTGTTCCCGGCTGGCCCCCTCGCGGGAGTCCGGAACCGCGGTACTGAGGGGTCCACACTCGCTCCGGGGATCTGCGCTACCAGTCCTATTCTCACTCACTCCCTTCACTCGTTCGCCTCCACCCCCGCCACCGGTCTCTCACCAGCTCTCCTCGTATTTATCCCACGGGGTCCTGTGGTCCGGTGAGGCCAGCTGTCCTGGAGGTCCAGGGCCGGGTGGCGCCTTCCTGTCCGCGGTCCTATTCAGGCGTGGCCAATCCCGGACGAGCCCCCAGAATTGTTATAAATAAACAGGGCAGGAGATCGCTTTTACTCCTTTTGATGCCTTTATTAAAAATGGGGGAGCTCGGGTGGGGTCGCTCACGCCGCCTCCGTTGCTCCCTGAGGACGCCTGCTGACACCGCCGAGGAGGAGGTCCGTGTCGTTCCTGCTGCTGGAATGCTGCAGGGCCGGGAGTTCGCCCTCACGGGGGTTCCCAGGAACTCGAAGAAATGGGCTCGCTCTAGGGGTGCTCCTCTGGCTGACTTCTCTCTAGGTCACGGGGACTCTTTTGCGGAGCAAAGCATCATGGGTGGCTTAGTTCATTGGTCGAGTCTATTTGCATATTGGGCGGTGTCCTGGGATCTGACGGACAGGCTGGCAGGGAGCAACAGAGGCTTGACCTGGAAAGGGAAGGGAGAAACTTGGAAACTGGGGAGAAAGAGGGCATATAACTTGGATGATGGGGAACATCGGGGGGTACAGCAAGGGTACAGATAACAAGGTGAGTGTTTAACATAGATTTAAACAATACAACAAAACCAAAGCGACTTAATTCAACATATAACTGTATGTAACTTCTGTTCTATTCTTCTCACTGGCCTCCAATTCTTTGCTGAAATTAGTCCCTTGAGAATCTTTGTCAGTAACAACACTCAGTGGGGCCCATTAATGCTTCAAGGTATGTGGTGGTATGTTCAAGTTTCTTATGATAACTAATGATCATTAGTTCTGTACTCCCCTGTTCCTTTTAAGTTAATGGTTTACCCCTATAGTTGTACCCTTCCCCGAGCTGTCCATCTACCCTGGACCTGCCCCTTTTTCCATACTGTTCCTTGTCAGTCTTCCCCATGGGCCAACCCCTACCTAAACCCCTCCTTGGAATTCCCCTAAAGCAGGACACCCCACTGGGCCATGTGAGCCTCCCTCCTCCCCCAGTCCCCCCCATTGGTGCTGGATTGTGTCACCCCATGTCGAGATCCTCCCACTCTCTTCCCTGATTTGGCTGCATTC
Source organism: Acrocephalus arundinaceus (assembly GCA_021534815.1). NCBI lineage: Eukaryota > Metazoa > Chordata > Aves > Passeriformes > Sylviidae > Acrocephalus > Acrocephalus arundinaceus. The sequence continues at coordinate 197,561 of JAJEOU010002771.1, forward strand.
AGGTTCCCACTCCTTGGACCTCCCCAGTTTGTAAGTTGTTGTACCTCACGTACTGGGTTCTGTCTCTCTTGTCTTTTCAGGAGTTTGTTCCTTCACTAATGTTTAATCACTTGTTTAATCACTTGTTTAATCACTCATGGATTAAACAAGCAGAAGGATTCCCCTCCTCATTCTTGTCTCTGGCCTGTGCTTGCAAACAACATTGTGCTTTAGGGAGACAGCTCAAAGCTGCTGCTCCCATCACTTTTCTTGGGAGCAGGGTCCCCTCTGGCAGAAGTACCAGGGTGGAAGAGCTGGGCCTTTGACTCCAGCACGGCATCAGAGGCTGGTAATCCACTGGGACAGGTTCGCACGGAGGTGATCAATGCCCCATCCCTGGAAACATTCCAGTCCAGCTGGGACAGGGCTCTGAACAACCTGAGCTGCTCAAAGATGCCCCTGCTCATGGCAGGGATTTGGATGAAATGAGCACTGCAGAGCTCTTCCCATGCAAACCATTGCAGGATTGCATGGGGAGAAGGGGCTGCTCCCTGGACTCCATGCACTGCCTTGACTCCTCCTTGTCTCTGCTGGAGCCCACATGCAGCAGGCAAAGTCAGCCCCTTCTCTGGCCTTTGCTGGCCCTGCCTTCCCCAGGGGCTGACAGAGCCAGGCTGGCCCAGGTGACCTTGAGGCTTTGCAGGGCTCAGGCGCAGCGGCTGTGCCAGGCTCAGGGCTGAGGTCACACTCTGTGGGCTGGGACAGAGCCCAGGCAGAAAGGAGCCCTGAAGCAGCAGCAGCAGCTCTGCAGTGCTGGCCACCAGGCCGGGCTGCCAAGGGAGGCTTGTGGCCATGGCCTGGGAGCAGCTGCTGCTGCCAAGGTGCCTTTGGTGCCTCAGGCTCTCCCTGGCACAGCTCCCAGCACGGCACTCTGCACTTGTGCCCGAGGCCTTCACTGTCTTGGGGCTGGCCTGGGGCTTTTCCTGCAGTGGGATCTGCCCTGGTGCTGGCACAGGAAAGGCAGTTCCTGCTGGAGCAGGAGGCTCTTCATGAAACGGGCTCAAAAAACTCCATCAAGGCCCTAATTACTACAGAATTGCTTCCTAGGGCACTATACTCTAATAATTGTATTGCTCCTATACTCTGGAGTAACTAGCTCTTTTTTTGAATTTACTCTGTGGTGTAAATAAATTGTTCTGCCTAATCCTGATAAAAATCAATCATAGCTGAATTTATATAAATATATCTGGTATTCAGTCTTTAACCCTGTGGGACAAATTGCATTTCAGTTAAATTCCCCCTCTCCAATCCTTTACACATAAAGTTTTGATAAAGTCTGGGGCTGGTATTAGATCCAGACATTCCCAGTCTCCGTACTTAGATGGAATTTTAAAAGTCTAGGTCTCCTGGAGGTGTTTGAGGATCCATGGTGGCTGTTGGGTGTCATTTCTCCACCCCATAACTCAGCAACAGTTTCTCCAATGAAGAAATCAAGCTTTTGCATGAAGCTCCCACTCTGCCCATGACAGGAACCCCTGGGAGCGTCTGGGACATCCTGGCTCTTTGGCAGCCTGGGGACTCCTGGGATGTCACCGTGGAGCCCCTGTGAGTGCCTGTGACAGATGGGTGCCTTTGCAGCCCAAGGTGCCCTGGGATGTCCCCATGGAATGGCTGTGACTGCCTCTGAGCACAGGGCTCTCTTTAGCATCCCCAGAAAGCCCTGGGAGGTCTCCAGGATCCTCGAGTCCAACTCGTGGCCCTGCACAGGACACCCCAACAATGCCAGCCTGGGCCTGGCAGCGCTGTCCAAACGCTGCTGGAGCTCCCAGAGCCCTGGAGCTGGGACCCTTCCCTGGGAGCCTGTTCAGTGCCCCAGCAGCCTCTGGGGGAAAAACCTTTTCCTCAGATCCCACCCAAACCTGCCCCGACTCAGCTCCAGCCCTTCCCTCCAGTCCTGTCCCTGGGCACCAGAGGGAAGAGGTTCCCACAGCCCCAGCCAGGGACGCGCTCCCAAGGCTGTTCCAGGGCAGCCAGGGCTGGCACCAGCTGGGATGCTCGGTTTCCATGGGCTGGACTTCAGGAATAGGATTCCCCAATTTCGTGCTCCCACTAAAACCGTGCCACTGCTCGCTGCCCTCAAGCCTCCAACTGAAAGTACAAAAGGCAAAGATCCCAGGCTGGGATAAGAACAATTTTTTGGCAACAGCTAGAAGATAAGGAACAAAAAGGAGCAGAAACAATATTGATAACAAATGGGATAAAACAAACAATATAAAGGTAAAACTACAAAAACATCAACTGGCTCGTCCCATCCTTCCTAGAAAGGACACCCTTCACCTTGGGGGAGAGATAGAGTCCCTTTCCTAGACCTGGTAATGACTTGAGATGGGATCAAATACAATGATGGGGCCATGGCCAGATACTCACATTTTTAAATCCCATGTCACGTCATTGCCAGGGGCAGGGAAAGGGACAGGTGTCCTCCCAGAATGAATCACAGGGAACTGTGGGTCACTAGGGCTCTTCTCAGTGTGCATCTTCTGGTGGGGGATGAGGTTGGAGATGCACATGAAGCCCTTCCCAGAGTCGGGGCACTCGCAGGGCTTCCCTTACTGGTGCCTCCGTTGGTGTCTGGTCAAGGTAGAGCTCTGGGTGAAGCTCTTCCCACACTGGGGACACTCGTAGGGCCTCTCCCCAGTGTGGATGCGCTGGTGCCCAATGAGGTGGGAGTTCTGCCTGAAGCCCTTCCCGCAGTCAGGGCAGCGGAAGGGCCTCTCCTTTGTGTGAGTGCGCTGGTGAAGGAGGAGATGGGAGCTGGTGTGAAACCTCTTCCCACACTGGGACATCCATAGGGCCTCTCCCCAGTGTGGATCATTTTATGGATGATCAGCTGGGATCTCTGGTTGAAGCCCTTCCTGCATTCCCCACATTTGTACGGCCTTTCCCCAGCGTGGATTTTCTGGTGGCGGATCAGGCTGGAGCGCTGGCAGAAGCTCTTTCCACATTCCCCACACTCATGCGGCCTCTCTCCAGTGTGGGTCCTGAGGTGGCGCATCAGGTTGGAGTTCTTGCTAAAGCTCTTCCCACACTCCAAGCACTCATAGGACTGCTCCCTGTCATGAAGCGGCTCATGGACCAAAAGGTCTGAGCTCTGGCTCGATCTCTGGCCATGTTCCTGGCACAGGGTGGGTCCTACCTCCTCTGAGCACCCTGGGATAGATTTGGAGCCCCTCCTCCGGTGGGATCTCTGGGGCTTTTCCTCCCCGTTGGATTCCTGTGCCAGGGAGCCACTCAAAATGTCCTCTTCCATGAGGTTCTTCTGAGGGGACTTTTCCTCCCTGATCGATGTCTTCAGCTCCTTGTCTGGAGGAGGAAGGACAAGGAGAGGATGGGATTTACCTCCATGCCAGAGGGAAGGGGAAGGAGATCCCCTCAAACAATCCCTGGCAGGACATCGTTGGCAGCAGGGTTGTCCTGCAGCTGGGGGCCATGCTGGGCTCGGAGATGGGGCAGGAGAGAGGGGGAAAGGGGCAGTGACTTCCTCCTCACCTGCCTGGCTGTCCCAAGGCATCTTCCTCTTCCTTGCAGCCTTCTCCTCCATCTGGTCAAGGTTTGGGAATGGGAAATCCTGGTTTGGGTAAAAACAAGGGATAAGCACATTGAGTTTAAATGTTCCTCTGCCCAAGTCTATCTCTGGAAGCCACCAGACATCTGGTGCCCATATAAACCTCCCAATCACGAAGATTCAGCCCTGAATATGGCTCCAAGGAATTCCCTATCCCTGGTCTCTCCCCTTTGGTGTTCAGGGGTCCCCCCTATCCGAGCTTCTGGGGGTCACGCTTGTATTGAGGGTCCCCCATCTACATTGTCCCTGCCATCACCAGGCTGCTGGGAGTCCCAGCAATCGGAAAAGTTTCCCCCTTTTCCATCTCCCCACTTAGGGGTGCTGGGAGATTTTGGGGTTCCTGGAGTCCATTCTCCCGTTATTCTCTGCTTCAGGGTGCAGGGGGTCCAAGGATTTCCTCCCTGCCCCTCTCCAGGCTTTTAAGGGTCCCACGAATCACGGCGCTCCCTCCTCTCTGGGCTCCCCACTTTGGGGTCCTGGGGCACACAGGGCTCTGCTCCTCCAGGCGGCCTCTGCTGGCAGCTGCCACTGGGACCCCCAATGTCCCCCCAAGGGGCATTTTCCACTCAACTTTGCAGTTTTTCCTTCTCCAAAAATCCCCCCCTCAAAGAAATCCCCAACTCAGGGACCTCCCAAGATATCTGGGTCAAGCTCCCTTTCTTGGGTTGGAAAGACAGGTGTCTGCTAAGGAAGGCAGGAACCTCCCTTGAAATGGAAAACATAAACCCCCTCCTATAATTTTGAAATAAGTGGGCTCTCATGCAAAGATATGGGAATAACAGTTCTTTAGTAAGAAAATTAAACTAAAAATGCAGTAGTAAAAAACAGAAACACTGAAAGAGTCAGAATACCTGATACCCAGTTAGGCAGGGTGTTGGTAGCAGTGCAATCAAATCGTGGCTGCAGTTCTCCTGGAGTCACAGATGTGGTTTTGTTGAAGCAATGATCCTGTAGAAGGGTGTAGTTTTCCTCTGAAGGTCCAGTGGTAGTGTAGATGGGTCTGGTGTTCCTCTGGGAATCCAGTGGAAACAGGCTGCTTCTGGTGTGTGAAATCTCAGGTTATATCCAGGTAGGAATGCTTGGCTCCTCCCCCTGGGTGGAGCATCTCACAATGGGATGATGGAATTTGATCAGTCATGCAGTGAGACCCAATGACCCATTAACAGAAGATATCTCCCTGGAGGGAGTGTGGGTGGTGGAAGAGATAAAGAACACTGCCCCAGCTGGTTTGAACAGCTGGCCCATTAACAGAAGATATCCCCCGAGTTATGAGAAATGGGTCATGGAACAGTTCTTGCTTGGGATCTCCTGTTGGTTTTGTGTTCAAACTGGCACACTGGGGAGAAGTGGGACCATGCTGGGAACTGCAGTGAGCAGGTTGGAGTGACTGGTCTACACTGTGGGCAACTGGGCACGAATGGGACTGTGCTGGGAAGCACTGGGATCATCTGTGGGGTGACTGGGACTAGGATAGGGGCAATTGGGAGCAGCTGGAAACACACTGAGAGGAACAGGGAGCAACTGGGACCATCCTGGGGACAACTGGGATCCCACTGGGATCACAGTTGGAACAGCTGGGCCCATGCTGGGGGGACTGGGATCATACTGGACCATACTGGCAGACACTGAGACTGCACTGAGGGTCATTGGGAGTGGCTGTGAGCAAATGGGATCAGGCTGGAAGCAACTGAGGACAACTGAGAGTGACTGGGAACATGCTGGGAACAACTGGGTTATACTGGGAGAGATGAAAACCACAGTGGGGGTAAATGGGAGCAGCTGTGCCCATGCTGGGGTCATACTGGGATCCTACTGGAACCAGACTGGGAGTCACTGAAAAGGTGCTGGCCGTGACTCGAACCATACTGGAAGTGACTGGGAGCAACTGGATCCACACTGGGAGTGAAAGGGAATCACTCTGGGCATGACTGGGATCATATTGGGAGTATCTGGAAGTGACTGGGGTCATACTGGGGGTGACAGGAACCAAACTGGAGATAACTGGGTGCAGCTGGGATCATCCTGGGAGCCACTGGGATTACAGTGGGCATGAATGGGTCCTGACTGGGGGTTACTGGGAGCTACTGGGCCCATGTTGGGAGGAAAATGTGGACACATTGGGAGCAACTGGGATCAACTGGAAGGATACCCCTGGAAAGCACTGCAACCATGCTGAGAAGAATGAGATCACCACTAGGGTAGCTGGAATCATATTGGGAGCAACTGGGAAAGACTGGGATCATTCTGAGGTAACCGGAACCTTACTGGGGACTCTGGGATATACTGGGAGTGTCTGTAACTGTACTGGGAGGAATGGAACCACGCTGGGGGAAAACTGAGAGTGAGAGGGACCATGCTGAGATGGACTTGGACTATTCTAGGGACAAGTGGGATCATACTGGGAGGAACTGGGAACAACTGGAACTATTCTGGCAGCAACTGGGAGCATACTGGGATCCCAGTGGGAGCAGCTGGGTCATTGCTGGGTGAGACTGGGGTCACACTGAGGGTGACTGGACTCATACTGGGATTGATTGTGAGTGGCATTGAGTGACTGGAATCATGCTGAAATCGTGCTGAAATTATGCTCGGAGGAACTGGGAATGACTGGAAACTTGCTGGGTGTGACTGGGATATACTTGGATTAACTGGGAATCATGGGGATCATCCTGGAGGCTACTGGAGTCATACTGGGATTGACAGGGAGCAACTGGGATCACAGTGGGGGCCACTGGCATCATCCTGGGAGTGACTGGAATCATACTGGGATTAGAGTGGGTGTCCCATTTCCCTGACCCTGAGACCCCCCTGAACCCCCATCCCTGACGACCGAGATTCCCTTTTACCCCTTTGCTGGCACTGAGACCCCCCTGCACCCCCTGATCCGGCACCAACACAACCTTTTCCCGGCCACCCTGCCTCTCCCAGCCCCCAGACCCACCCTTTTCCCTGACCCTGGGACCCCTGGTTATGCCTTAAGTTTCAGCTTTCGTATTTTTCACATCCTGTGCTGCCTTGGTGTGTAACTCTGAGCTTCCTATTAAGTGTTAGTAAGTTCTCTTCACAGGGTAGGTAAACAAAACAATCCTTTTCCAGCTTGAGACCAAGGACAACCCTTACAAGCTTCAGGCCCAAAAAGAAAACCACAGGGAACTGAAGAAAGCAAACAAGGAGGATGGGACTTCATAACCTGAAGCTGGAATTGGACTATTAATGATATGATATGCAAATGGACCAAAAACTTGAACAAGTGTGAAACCTCCTGAGGGGTCATCCATTTTGTGACCATTTTGGGTTCATCTTGGGTGTAGCCCTGGCCAGGCTCTTGTTCTGCCCAAGGTGTATCCTTTGAAGGCCTTTTAATAAATACCTACTCTATTCTTTTAGCTCTGTCTGGTCTCTGTTCCAGGTCAGCCTTCTCAAGGCATCACTGGCACCCCCTTTCCTGGGCACAGGATTCCCTGGACACCCCATCCCACCTCTCCCAGTCCCTGTACCCCCTTTCCTTGACTCTGAGCCCCTGAACCTCCTCCCCAGCTGTCCCAGCTCTTCATATTCCCCCCTCTCCTTGAACTGCTGACCCCCCTGGATCCCCAAACTCCAACTTTCAGCCCCCCAGGTACCCCAAATTTCTGTGTCCCCCCAGTTCTCCACTCCCTGCAGTCCCTGGAAGTGGTGCTGTCAGAGCCCAGCCCGGGGGTCCCCCAGTCCTTGATTGTGGGGACGTGGATGGGACCCCTGGGAGCGCTGGGACAGCGAGCGGGGCCGGGTGGAGCCACAGACACTGGGGATGGCAGCGGGAGCTGAGCTGGGATATTGGGATAGCCAGGGCTGGGATATTGGGATAGCCAGAGCTGGGATATTGGGATAGCCAGAGCTGGGATATATGGATAGCCAGAGCTGGGATATTGGGATAGCCAGAGCTGCGATACTGGGATAGCCAGAGCTGGGATATTGGGATAGCCAGGGCTGGGATACAGGGATAGCAAAGGCCTGGGATATTGGGATTGCCAGAGCTGGGATATTGGGATAGCCAGAGCTGGGATATTGGGTTAGCCAGAGCTAGGATATTGGGTTAGCCAGAGCTGGGATATTGTGATAGCCAACGCTGGGATGTTGGGACAGCCAGGGCTGGGATGTTGGGATAGCCAAAGCTGGGATGTTGGGATAGCCAGGCCTGGCTCAAGGACAGGAACCGGCACAGGGCCAACAGTGACCTGGAGTCGGGGCCGGTACAACCAGAGCAGGGGGGAGTGGGGGGAGCGGGGGGCTGGGCTGGGATCTGTGGGATTGGAGGACTCTGAGGGGCTGGGCTGGGACCTCTGGGGATGGGGGAATCTGTGGAGCTGGAATGGGAATCCAGGGAGCTCCAAGGGGCTCTGTGGAGCTGGGACGTGACTCCATGGCTCTGTTCTCTCCTTGTTCCCAGGTCTCCACACGGTGCAGGTGGTTTCCAGCTGTGACCTCCTGTCCAACAGAGAATCCATGGATCCCACCAGTACAGCTATGACAGGTGGGATTTCATCTCCTTCCAGCTGGGATCTGGGAGCTTTGCAGTGTCCGATGGTGCCACCTGGATCACCCAGAGGTGCTGGGAATCCAAAGGGATCATGGTAGAGCAGACGAAGCATTACCTGGGACACACCTGTGTGGAAGGGCCCCCAAAATACATCAGATATGGTTGGGAGGCTCTGAAGCACAAAGGTGGGTGTGGGAGGGGAAGGGAAATTCCTATGGGAATGTTAGATTCAGAAGTGGGGGGACTTGGGAATGCAGGGATTCCCATGGCAATTCCGTGGCTGGATCTCACTCTCATCTCAGACAGGTGAGAATTCCATGGATGGATCTCCCCCCCATTCCCCTTCCATGGGAATTCCATGGGGAAATTATTTGAATTCATGACCAATCCAATGACAGCAGAGAGATGAGAAGCAATCCATGCTAGGATTCCATGGGACATAAATCCCAATCCTGTCCCCAGGCCGGCTCTGTTGTGCCCGTGGCAGCTCCAGGGGAGTGCCCTGTCCCTGCCCTGAGCCCTGCACAAGCCTTTCCTTGGGTGTTCTCTGCCCTGCCTGGGGCAGGAGGGCACTGCTGGAGTGGCTTTGGTGGCCCTGGGGGCTGGGCCAGTTCCCCCAGGGGGGCCCAGGTCACTCCCAGTATGGGCCCTGTGGCTCCCAGTCACCCCCAGTATGATCCCAGTCACTTTCAGTTACACTCAGTATGATCCCTGTATCATCCCGGTCATTCCCAGTATGTTCCCACCATGGTCCCAGGTGTTCCCATTCACCCCTACTATAGGTCCAGGCACTCCCAGTATGGTTCCATATGGCAAAAGTGCTGGACTAATCTTGATCTCAGAGGGAGTGTGCTTAGAATCCCTGATAACAAGGCACTTACTATCAGTCTGCTGTAGGTTGGTCACGTGTCCAGGGTCAACGGTGACCACTTGCCAGTCCGGTGTGTTGAAAGGCACACCTGTTGTTAACTCAAGCCCAAATGGCTTCCATATCCTCTTGGTTGTTACCAACCCTGAGGGCTCCTTAGGGTCCCATACCTTCCCAGAATTGGGTTGCCCCACAACCCTGACAACCCAGTGACCTGTCCCATTTTTCTCATCACGTGGGAGAAGCTCACACTCCTCCCCTAGTTTTTTGGAACTGGAATGTTCCCTTTCTCCCCCTCCCCCACTGCTCCCATCAGTGTGTGTGATGTTTTATTCTTAAAGGGACAAAAGCACATCAGTGTCCCTCCCGCCCACACTGGAAACATTTGACCCTCCCAGTCACTGGTGGTCCAGCTGGAATGGTGGCTGGTGCTGCAATCCGGCCTCTGAGCCCAGACCCTTTCCGCTGTTCATCTGGGTCCCTTATGGCTCACTTGGTGCAGGTCTCAGTGAGGAGGTCCAGGGTTGGAGGTGGAGCAACCAGAAGCCCGGAGATGATCCTCTTGCAGATATCATTGGCATTGCTTTGTGCCACTTCCAGGCACCAAGTGGCTTTGTGCCACTTCCAGGATCATCTTCTGTTGAAACTCCTGCTCCTCTCTCTGGTTTTCCACCACTGCATGAAGTCTATCTATAAAATCTAGGAAAGGCTCAGAAGGGGATTGTTTAATTGAGATAGAACTCTGCCTAGGATCTTTAGTGGGCATGATCTGAAATGCCCTTTTGGCAGCATCCTTCATGCGATTTAACACAGGAGGGGTTACTGGGTTATACTGGGTTTTACTGGTTTATACTGGGGTGGGGTGCCGGGGGTCACTGGGTTATACTGGTTTGTACGGGGATAGGGTGCTGGGGGCATTGGTTTATACTGGATTATACTGGGATATACAAGTTTATACTGGGATGGGGACCTGTGAGTTTCTGGGTTTTCCTGGTTTGTACTGGGTTTTACTAGTTTATGCTGCTTTATACTAATTTTTAAAGGGATTAGGGTTAGGGGTGCATTGGTTTATACTGGGTTATACTGGGATGTACTGGGTTATATTGGGATGTACTGGTTTATAATGGGATGGCGCTTGGGACCTACTTGGAGTGACTTCAGGTTGTGCTGGCCTTACTGGTTTATACTGGGAACTGCCCCCACAGGGCTCAGTGGATCGGTGGTGGCTCCCAGTGCTTACTGGTTTATACTGCTACCCTCCCAGTAAAAACCTGGTAAAAGTGGGAGCCTCAAAACCATCCTGGGAGCCCTTAGACCCGCCTTTCATGGGTAGACCTGATGTCCCTAAATCCCTGTTGGTTTGAATGGGTCGATTTGATTTCTCTTAATCCCCATTAACTTCAAGAGGGTAGACCTGGTTCTCCTAAATCCCAGACTGGGAATGGGTTTGGATGCATTAACCCTAACTGGTTTATACTGGGAACTGCCACCTCTGGCCACAGGGGCTCAGGGGCTGCTCCCAGTGCTTACTGGTTTGTACTGGTGCCATCCCAGTCCATGCCTGGGACCACCAGCAGGCATTGGTGGCTGGGCAAGACCCCAAGGCCAAGCTGGCCTTTTTTCAGGGCCCTGCTGAGCCGCAACTTCTCCAACTTCTCAGCCAGGCACCACTGCCTGTGGCTCCTGGTGCTCACCAGGAACTGCAGGAAGGGTGAGGCAGGGATTCTGTCCCCCAAAAGGCTGAAGGAAGGTAAAAGATTCCCCTGGAAAAATTCCCAGAATTTTGGTGGGATCCTATCCCAAAAATTCTCCAGTCCCTTGCTTGAAGTTGAGCTCTGTTGGGTTGAATGGGTAGACCTGGTGTCCCAAAAATTCCTATTGACTTCATTGAGTAGACCTGCTGTCCCAAAAATCTCCATTGGCCTTAATGAGTAGACCTGGTGGCCCTAAATCCCCACTGACTGCAATGGTAGACCTGATGTCCTGACAGTCATTAAAGGGTAGACCTGGTGTCCCCAGATCACCATTTCCATTGATGGGTAAACCTGTTTTCCTGAAATCCCCATTCGTTTCAATGGGTAGACCTGGTGTCCTAAATCCCCCAATTGACTATTATGGAGGTAGACCTGATGTCTTGAAATTCCCATTCACATCAATGCCTGGACCAGATTTCCTAAATTCCCCACACCAAGGGGTAGACCCCATGTCCCACTGAGCCCATTGGTTTCAGTGGGTAGACCTGATGACCCCAAATCCCCATTGTCCCTTATGGATAGACCCAATGTTCCTAAAATCCCTATTGTTTTTAACAGATAGACCTGGTGTACCTAAATCCCTATTGGTTTCAATAGGTAGACCTGGTGTCCTTAAATCCCCATTGTCCTTAAAAGGGTGGACCTGGTGTACTAAAAAAGCCCATTTTTTCAATGGGTAGACCTGATGTCTCTAAATTCCCACTGCTTGGACCCAATTTTCTCTATTCCCCAAATTATTGGGTAGACCTGGTGTCCCAAAATTCCCTTTGACTTTAATAAGGTAAATCTGGTGTCCCTAAATTTCCATTGCCTTGAATGGGTAGACCTGATTTCCCCAAATCCCCTTTGCCCTTAATAGACATGGTCTCCAAAAAATCCCTATTGATTTTAATGGCTAGACCCCATGTCCCTAAATCCTCATTGGATCAAGAGGTTGGACCTGTTGGCCCTAAAAATCTCCATTGGTTTTAATGGGTGGACCTGGTGTCCCTAAAAATCCCCATTGGGTTCAGTGGGTACACCTGGGTCCCTCGTTTCAGATCTCGGGGTGTCCCCTAGCTGCCCCCATGAGATTTTGGGGTGCCTCCTTTGCCCCTCCCCAGAGCTGGAGCAGAACGCCGTCTTCACCGACCCCATGGACCAAAGCACCTGGGTGTACCTGTGCTGCATCCTCTCCTGAGGTAACTTGGGGCTCCCTCCCATCCCTGGGGCCCACCCCTGGAGTTCTGGGGTGCCCCCTGAATGTTGGGGTGTCCCCCAACAGCCCCCCTGCCGCTGAGGGCCATCTACGTCCACACTGACTGGGAGGATGTGACAGTGGCCATCATCTTCCCCCTGCCCATCACAGTGAGTGCGGACCACTGGGAACCCCAAAAAATCACCTGGATCCCCACCCAAATCACCCTGGTACTCCCCAAAACCACCTGGATAACCCTGGGAACCCCCCAAAAAATCACCTGAGTACTCCCTGAAAAATCACCTGGATACACCTGGATACTCCCCCAAATCACCTGAGTACCCCAAAAAATTACCTGGGAACCCCTCAAAAGGGGGAGCTCTGGGGTTACTGGGAGCTCCATGGCATTACTGGGAGCACTGGGAAGGGTTACTGGGGGTAAATGGGGGTAAACAGGACACCAGGTCTACCCATTCAAGTCAATGGGATAAATGGGACACGGCGTCTACTCAGCCAAAGCAGTGGGGATTCACAACCACCAGTTTGGGCAGGGGGCCAAGAATTTTTGGGGGTACCCAGGTGTATCCAGGTGATTTGAGGGGCTACCCAGGTGATCTGGGAGGGTGATCCAGTAGATTTTGCTGGATACCCAGGTGTATCCAGGTGATTTTTGGGGAGTACTCAGGTGATTTTTGAGGATACCCAGATGATTTTCGGGGCACCCAGGGGTACCCAGGTGATTTTGAAAGTATCCAGCTGATTCTTTGGTGTACCACGTGGTTTATGGGGTACCCAGGCATATCTGGGGGGAGATCCAGTTGATTTGAGGGGTACCCAGATACTTTTTGGGTCAATCCAGGTGATTTTGGGGTTCTCCGGTGATTTTTGATGGTACCCAGACAATTGATGGGGTACCCAGGTGATTCTTGGAATTCCCAGGTTTTTCCAGGTGACTTCTGGGTGGTTTCCAGGTGATTTTTTGAGGGATACTTAGGTTAATTGGGGAAGTACCCAGGTGTACCTAGTTGATTTTTTGGGGGTACCCAGATAATTTTGGAGTTGCCAAGTGATTTGGGGGAGATCCAGGAGATTTGGGGGGTATCCAGGTGGTTTTTTTGAGGTACCCAGGTGATTTTGGGGGTTCTCAGGGGTCCTCACTCAGCCTGACAGGCCAGGAGAAGATGACAGCCACCATCGTGTCCTCCCGGTTGATGTGGACACAGATGACCCTCAGTGGAGGGGGGCTGTGGGGGGGCACCCCGACATTCAGGGGGCACCACAACATTCGGGGAGATCTGAATCATGATTTTAGAGTTGATTTTAGCTGAGGGTTAGAAGAAATTTATATGGATCAGGTCTCACAGTCAGGACACATTCACACAGCATAACAACCATAAACCAGGATTTATTTATTTATTTGCCATTCCCAGTAAGAGCCCAGTCACTGCCGGTCATTCCCAATTATGATGCAGTTTGCCCCTAGCATGGTCCCAGTTGCTCCCAGTAGCTCTCACGTTTTTCCAGTGTGTTCCAAGTTGCCCCTTGCACAGCCTCAGTAACTCCGAGTATGATCCCAGAATGAGTCCAGTATGATGCCAGTCTCTCCCAGAAGGGCCCCAGTCACTCACACTTGTGCCCAGTTGCCCCCAGCAGGGTCCCAGTTTCCCCCAGCACATTCCCAGTTGCTCCCAGTGTTGTCCCAGTCACCCCCTGCATGACCTCAGACACTCCCAGTATATCCCAGTTGCCCTGAACACTCTCGTAGTCATTGCCAGGCACTCCCAGTTACCCCAGCATGGTTCAGGTGCTCCCAGTTTTATTCCAGTCACTGCCAGTACATCCCAGTTGTCACCAGCATGCATCCTGTCATTCCCAGTTGTTCCCAGTTGCTCTCAGTGTATCCCCAGTAGGGTCTCAGCATGGGTTTGGTAGCTCCCAGTAACCCCCAGTCAGGGTCCATTAACACCCACTGTAATCCCAGTATGATGCCAGTCACTCACAGTATGATGCCAATGGCCTCCAGTGTGACACCAGTTGCTCCCTGTCAATTCCAGCATGACCCTAGTAGCCTCCAGTATGATCCTCATGGCTCCCAGTCTCCCCCAGTATATCCCAGTCACTCCAAGCATGCTCCCAGTCATTCCCAGTTGCTCCCAGTGTCTTTCAGTGTGATTCCAGTTGCACACAGCCACTCCCAGTCAATCCCAGAAGGAGTCCAGTCACCCTCAGTGTTATCCCAGCTGCTGCCAGAATAGTTCCAGTTGTTCCCAGTTCCTCCCAGTGTGGCTCTGTTTTCCCCAGTATAGTTTCTGGCACTTCCAGTGTATCCCTGTTGACCAGTAAGGTTCTGGTTACCTCAGAATGATCCCAGTCTTTCCCAGTATCTTCCAGTAGCATCCAGCATGATCCCAGTTGCTGGCAGTTGCCCTAAGTCTGGTCCCAGTTGCTCCCAGTATGATCAGAGTTTCCCCACTTGTGGTCTCAGTCCCCTCAGAATGGTCCCAGTCCCTTCCAGTTGATCCCAGTTGCTCCCAATGTGTCCACATTTTCCTCCCAACAGTAGCTCCCAGTAACCCCCACTCAGGATCTGTTCACACCCACTGAATTCCCAGTGGCTCCCAGGATGAAACCAGTAAGACCCAGTAACCCCCAGTATGGTTCCAGTCACCCCAGGATGGTTCCGGTCACTTCCAGATACTCCCAGTATTATTCCAGTCATGCCCTGAGTGACTGCCTGTCACTCCCAGTTTGGGCCCAGTTGCATCCAGTCACCTCCAGCATGGTTCCAGTCACAGCCATCCCCTTTCCAGTCACTCCCAGTCTGGTTCCAGTAGGATCCCAGTAGGATCCCAGTATGACCCTAGCATGGGCACAGCTGCTCCCATTTACCCCCACTGTGGTTTCAGTCTCTCCCAGTGTATCCCAGTTGCTCCCAGCAAGTTCCCAGTCACTCCCAGTTGTCCTCAGTTGCTTCGAGCCTGATTCCAGTTGCTCACAGCCACTCCCAGTCACCCTCAGTGCAGTGCTTCAGTTTCTGCCAGTATGATCCAGTATGATCCCAGTCTCCCACAGCATAGGCCCAGCCTCTCCCATTGTGATCCCAGTAGGATCCCAGTTGCCCCCGGCACCTTGCAGAGCCCCAGCCATGCTGTTTGCCCCCAGCCTGCCCACGGCCAGCCTGGGGCTGCTCCCGGGGCTTTTCTGTGCTCAGCATTGGCCTGGGCAAAGTGTTCTGGAGAGAGCCTGGGCAAGGAGCCTGCAGCCCCCAGGCCCTGGCCTGAGGCGTCAGCGCTGCCCCAGCAGTGCCCATGGCCTGTCCCTGCTGCAGCCCCGGCACTGCCACCCCCAGCACTGTGCCCGGCCCCGAGAGCACTCAGGCCCTACAGCAACACCAGGGCCAGCAGGGCAGCGGGGCAGGGCCACGGCAGCAGCACTGGCAACACCAAGGGCTGCTGCTGCTGCTGCTGGGCACAGCTGCTGTGCCAGCACTGATCTGCCCCCAGCTCTGCACACAGATATTGCTGCTGCAGCTGCAGAGAAGGGAACCAAAGGGGCATCTCTGCAGAAAACTTGGCTGGGAGATCCTTGAGTTCCTTTAAAGCCACCAAGAGCACAGCCCCTCATTGACACAGTCTGTGGCCACAGGGAAAGTGGAGAAAAAGAAAATGAGGATAAAAGACAAACAACAATACTTCTTTGTAGACAATATTAAAATTAAAAATGAAAAAAAAGATCTTCCAAAATGAAACTGACAGGAATTATAAAATATGACTTTTATTACAAGTGATTCGCAGAAATTGGCCAGCAGTTTAATGTTTCCTTAACCATCCAGTCATCAGTGTCCACACTGCAGCCTTGAGCTCCTGGTTCCTCAGGCTGTAGATGAGGGGGTTCAGGGCTGGAGGCACCACCGAGTACAGAACTGACAGGGCCAAATCCAGGGATGGGAACGAGATGGAGGGGGGCTTCAGGTGAGCAAACACTGCAGTGCTGACAACAGGGAGACCACGGCCAGGTGAGGGAGGCAGGTGGAAAAGGCTTTGTGCCGTCCCTGCTCAGAGGGGATCCTCAGCACAGCCCTGAAGATCTGCACATAGGAGAAAACAATGAACACAAAACAACCAAACACTAAACAGGAACTAACAGCAATAAGTGCAAGTTCCCTGAGGTAGGATTTGGAGCAGGAAAGCTTGAGGATTTGGGGCACCTCACAGAAGAACTGGCCAAGGGCATTGCCATGGCACAGGGGCAGGGAAAATGCATTGGCCATGTGCATGAGAGCATTGAGAAAGCCACTGGCCCAGGCAGCTGCTGCCATGTGGGCACAAGCTCTGCTGCCCAGGAGGGTCCCGTAGTGCAGGGGTTTGCAGATGGACACGTAGCGGTCGTAGCACATGACAGTCAGCAGAGCAAGCTCTTCTGTGATAAAGAAGGAAAAGAAAAAGAGCTGAATAGCACATTCTGCATAGGAGATGGTGCTGGTGTCCCAGAGGGAATTGTGCATGGCTTTGGGGACAGTGGTGCAGATGCAACCCAGGTCAGTGAGGGCCAGGTTGAGCAGGAAGAAGAACATGGGGCTGTGCAGGAGGTGGCCACAGGCTACGGCACTGATGATGAGGCCGTTGCCCAGGAGGGCAGCCAGGGAGATGCCCAGGAAGAGGCAGAAGTGCAGGAGCTGCAGCTGCCGTGTGTCTGCCAATGGCAGCAGGAGGAAGTGGCTGATGGAGCTGCTGTTGGACATTTGCTCTGGCTGGAGTTGGGGATCTGTAAAAAAAAAGTAATCCTGGAATAGTTCAGTTTGGAGAGGACTTTCAATAACCCAGCACAGCTTGGTGGCACTTTCCCCCCACTGCCTGCCCAGGGCTCTGCTGCCTGCAGCTGTCCCTGCCTGCAGCTGCTTCCCTGTGCCCAGGGCTGAGCCCTGCCAGTGCTGCCAGAGCCCAGCCCAGCCCTGGGGGCTCAGCTCTGCTCTGCAGAGCCCTCCCAGCTCAGGCACTGCCCAGGGGCAGCTCTGGCTCTGCAGGCTCTGATGGCAACGTCAGAGCAACCCTGAGGAGGCTGGAAAAGTGACACTAGTGCCGTCTGCAAGGGACCCTGTGCTGATTTCTGTCTCTGCCTTGTTTAATAAAGTTGGAAAGAAAACTGGTTTTTTATTTGCTCAATTTGAACTGAAAGATGAATATCTGGGTGCAATTTCCCACACAGGCAACACACAGCAGTATTTTTAGAAAGCAGGATTTTCCCTTTAATGCAGCCCCTGCCTTAGTGTGCTCCCTGTATAATCTACTTGGAAATGTTCTGGAGTTAAATCTCATGCTGGGAGCAGTCTTTAACAATGCAGCATCCTCACCACACACAGAAAACACTTCCACGCCTTACCAGTTGTCTCCTTCCACCCAGATCTTGTCCCCCAGTGCTGGCAGCAGCTCCCAGGGCTGGCTGAGAGCTGTCCCTGGCAGGCAGCAGAGTCCCTGGGCCAGCACAGCGCCCTGGGCTGCCGGACCCTTCTCTGCACCACAGCCCTGGGCACCCCTGGCTGCTCGACACAAGAGATCATCAGAGAATGTACTCACACAGTCTGTAGGCATTGGGATGTTGCAGCTTGAGGAGATCACTGCAGGAGCTGCAGCTGCATTGTCCCGCAGCCAGAGGTTCCTGTGCCAAGGGCTGGCAGTGATTCTCCCCCAGTCCCTTCTCAGCTCCTTCCCAGCGCTGAGTGACTGAAGCTCTCTGTGCCTGTGTGCTGTGCCCAGGGTGGCTGCAGGCAGTGCCCCAGCCCTGCTGGGCTGGCAGAAAAGCTGCTCATCAAGAGAAATGTGTTTTTAAGCTCTTCTTGGTTGCCAGGAGCTGCCTCTGGATGATGAGCTCATCAGCACAGAAAGAGCACAAGGACTTTAATGACCCTCTCAGGGCTTTGTGCTGAGGCCCTGAACATCAGTCCCTGAGAGGGAGATGACGAAACCTCTCCAGAGCTCCAAGTTAAAAGCCAACTCCAAAGTTTCTGGAAGTTTTAATGGGTCCCACTGAGGGACACGACACAGAAAGTGTCCCCAGGCCCCAGGCAGAGCAGAGAACTGCAGGCAGTGATGACAGGTGGGGACAAAGAGAAGCCAAGGCTTGGTGCCCTGGGCCACAGCAGCCTCTGTGCCACCAAGGACACTGAGGAGACCCCTTGTCCTGAGGCCCTGGGGCCTCCTGGCACAGCCCCAGCAAGGCTGGGCACTGTCAGCCCCTTGTGCTGCCCTCAGCATCCCCCTCCCATGCCAGTGGCCTCCAGGATGTGCTGGAAGGAGTCCCTGGGGAAGGAGCCTTGGTCAGCAATGGCCCTGGGGGGCTCCTTCCTGCTGCCAGGGACTGCAGGTTTTTCCAAGGACTTTGGGTTTGGCTTTTGCCTTGGAGTCTCTGAGAGGTTTGTGCAATCCTGGCCTCCAATTCTCTGCTTTAATGAGTCCCATGAGAGGCTTTGTCAGTAACAACACTCAGTGGGGCTCATTAATACTTCAAGGTACTTCAGGTGTTTTAGGGTACTTGGTGTTTCCCTTTTCAAACTGACTCTAAGAAAAGTTTGTGCAATCATGGCCCCAATTATCTCCTTTAAGAAGTCCCTGGGGATTCTTAGTCAGTAAAAACACTAAGTGGGGCTTATTAATACTTCAGGAAACTCAAAGTTTATTACAGAACTTTTTTTGACACTAAGTCTGAAAGTTTTGTGCAATCATGGCTCCAATTATCTGCTTTAATGAGTCCCATGGGATTCTTAGCCATAACCACACTCAGTGGGGTTTATTAATACTTCAAGGTACTCAGGGTTAGTTTAAGTACTTCTTTTTGCCACTGAGTGTCTGAGAAGTTTTTGTGCAATCCTGGCCTCCAATTATCTGCTTTAATGAGTCCCTTGAGAGCTTTGTACTGACACCCAGTGGGTCTCAGTAATGCTTTGAGATACTCAAGATTTTTAAGATACTTTGAATTTTCCTTTGAATTTTCCATCCCATGCTGAGTCTCTGAGAGGTTTTTGTGCAATCCTGGCCTCCAGTTTTTTCCTCTACAGACCTCATGAGGAGCTTGTGTTGGGCATTGACGATCGTGGGACCCATTAATGCTTCAAGACACTTTGGAATTTTCTTCTGACTTTGACTCCTGGAAAGGTTTGGCAATCTCCTCTCAGGCTCTGAGGTTCCAGGGCTCAGCACCAAATGCACCACGGGGCTCGTTTGGATCAAGCAAGTCCTGACAAACCATGGCTGTGCCTTGATTTCCCTCTGGTCTGGTGCAGTTCACTAGGAAGTCTTTTTTCCTAACGTTTTGAAGAAATATTTCATAGAGCTTTTAATAAACCCACATTCCTATTTTCAAGGGTGTATTTTTACTTCAGAGCAGAGATGACTGCAACATTTAGTGATTGATATTGACTCAGGGTCTCTCCTCAGGAGGTCTGGCCTGCTCAGAGAAGCTGTGCCTTGAGGTCTGACCCAGTGTGGACAACCTTGCTCTACATTCCCCAGTCCTATCCTGTCTTTCCTCACTCACCTGGGACATGCTTTGCTTGGAGAACTGGCTGCACTCTGGCAAAGATGGGTTTTCTTCCTTTTTTAGCAATCTAAAACTCCTAAGTTTTAGACAATCTCAAGTGTTAATCGTTAAAAACAGATATGATCATGGACAGAGACTCTGTAATTGGTTAAAGTCAGAAAGTGGTATTTTTATTAATACCAGCAGATGGCACGGGACTCGTCTCTGAAAGGCGTGACCGCCCCATACAAGGTTCTTTGCCCTCTATTTATTTCCCAAGATCTTACATACAATACATGTGCATAACCCCAGCACCTCCCATCCCTGCTGTGTATTAAATGAGGCTATTAGTCCTTCATGTGTGTGCAATTCTTCTCTTGAATTGGGTCAGTGGTCTCAAAGGATGAGTCAGGAGAGTCTTCCTCAGGTCTCGGTGACCCTCTGGCACGATCCAAGGTCCCCTGCTTTGTGATTGATGGATATAAAGTCCAGGTGCTGTCATTGTTCTACTGGTTTCAATCTGTTCTTCTAACAATTCACTTACTCCACTTCCTTCTATAAACAAGCTCATAATGGCAAACAATACAACAATTAGCTCTAGTTTAGGCATCTAATAATCATTAACCTATCATTTTCCTATCTAATTTACACTCTTATCCATATAAATTACTTCCATTTTATAGCTATAATCTTAACTCTTTAAAATCATGATTCAGTGCCCCCAAATGTTGGGGTGGCTCCTGAATGTCGGGATGTCCCTCCACAGCCCCCCCACAACTGAGGGTCATCTGTGTCCACGTCGAATGAGAGGACGCAAAGGTGGCTGTCACATTCTCCCGGCCTTTCAGGGTGAGTGAGGACACCTGGGAACTCCCAAAATCACCTAGGTACCCTCAAAATCACCTGGGTACCCCTAAAAAATCACCTGGATACCCCAAAAATCACCCAGATACCCTAAAAGTCACCCAGGTACCCCCAAAAAATCACCTGAATACCCCCCCAAATCTCCTGTATCCCCCCAAAATCACATGGGAACCCTCAAAAAGTACCTGGATACTCCTCAAAATCACCTGGATACCCCCCAAAATTACCTAGGAACCTCCAAAATCACCTGGATCTCCCCCAAATCACCTGGGTACACCTGGGTAGCCCAAAAATCACCTGCGTTCCCTCAAAAAATCACCTAGGTACCCCCAGAAATCACCTGGATCCCCCCAAAAATCGCCTGCATACCCCCCAAAATCACCTGGATTCCCCCTCAAAATCATTTGGATACATCTGGGAACCTCCCAAAATTCTTGGGCCCCTCCACAAACTGGTGATCGTGATTCCCCCCTGCTTTGGCTGGGTAGATGCAGTGTCCCACTTATCCCTTTGACTTGAATGGATAGACCTGGTGTTCCTAAATCCCTATTGACATTATTGGGGTAGACCTGGTGTCTCGTTTACCTCCATTTATCCTCAGTAACCCTTACCAGTGTTTCCAGTAATGCCCTGGATCTCCCAGCAACCCCAATTCCTCCCCTGGGACACTCCCAGTGCTCCCAGTAACCCCTCCCACTGCTTGATGTTTGCTGAGTTTCCCCTGTTTCTCCCTCCCAGTGCTTCCAATTCCACCCCAGTGCTTCCAGTTCCTTCCCCAGAGCTTCCCCTTAGCCCTTCCCAGTGCTCCCAGTTTAACCAGTAACCCTTCCCAAT
Source organism: Acrocephalus arundinaceus (assembly GCA_021534815.1). Taxonomy (NCBI): domain Eukaryota; kingdom Metazoa; phylum Chordata; class Aves; order Passeriformes; family Sylviidae; genus Acrocephalus; species Acrocephalus arundinaceus. Next base: position 218,693 of record JAJEOU010002771.1, read on the forward strand.
CAAGCCCTACTAATGGTTCGATCCGGCCGTAAAATCCCCATCGACTTGAAAAGGGATAGACCTGGTGTCCCTAAATCCCTATTGACGTTATTGGGGTAGACCTGGTGTCCTTTTCTACCCATTGATTTCAATGTGTAGACCCAATGTCTTTTCTTCTCCATTCAGTTCAGTGCAAAGATTTGATTTCCTTTCCCTGCCGGTTTTCATTGAGTAGACCTGATGTCAAAAATACCTCTGTGCATGTCAATGGATAGACCTGATATCCCAAACATTTAGGGGTTAAACCCACAAATTTCATGGTTGGAAATTGCCAGTTTGGGGTGGGAAAATGCCCGAAACTCTGCTATTTTTCCCCCACAGGTGAACTCGGAGTGCCCAGAGCTGAGGGCAACACTGTAGGGCTCTGCCCTGGGCAGGCCCTGGTGCTCAGGGGAGGGGTGGCCACGCCCCAGCCACACCTGGGTATCCTCAGTCCTGAAGGCAAGAGGGCAGGACGGGGGTGGGCATGGCTTGAGGGAAGTGGGCATGGCCACCACACACCTGGCACACCTTGATGGGTGACCTCAGCTCTGCCACCTCCCTGTCCCAGCAACTACCCTGCACACCTGGAGGTCACCTGGGAGCCTGACTCCATCCCTCACCAGGTGACACTGCAACCTGGTGAGGCCATGGCCAATCTGACCCTGCCCACTTTAAACCACGCCCTTTCCTCACCTGGCAAAGCCCTTTTCTCACCTGGCCACGCACTTTTCACTCCCAAGTGAGGCTGTGGCTTGGTGGCAGGAGCCATTCATGGAGCAGGAGCTGTTCTGGTGATCTACGCCCCATTTTCTCAAGCCACGCCCCCTTGCTTAAGCCACACCCACATTAAGCGGCCCATCATCCCTATGTGGGCTAAGCAACGCCCCTTTTAGCAAGCTACACCCCCTTGGGTGTAGCCACCCCCCTTCCCCAAAGCCACACCCCTTTCATAGGCCACGCCCACCCACAGCTGCCATTTAGCCTATGTAGTTTAGCCATGCCCACCAATGCCCTATATAGTGAAGCCCCGCCCCTTTCTGCCCAAGCCACGCCCCTATCTCTGCAGTTGGCCCCGCCCCCAGGCCGGAGCTGGGCGTGGCTGACGCTCAGGTGTTTTAAAATGGGGGTTTGGAATGCAGATATGGTGTGGGTTTTTCTTGTTGGTTGTAGTTCTCTATTCTGGTTTATTTGCATTAAAACCCTACAGACTGGCTGGCTTAGCTTGAACACCTGCACAGCTGGAGAGATGGCCTCCCACCTTCCCCTCTGTGTAGCTGAGATGGGCAGAAGGAGAGAACAATTTCTCTTTCTGCTGTGAAATCCAGCAGGAAGCTGACAGGGTTACCCCAGAGCTGCAGAGAAGGCTCTGTGGGATGAGCACATGACGTTCTGGAAGCTGTGTGCTCACCCCGAGGCCTGCACAGAGGGGTTGCTCTGGGTGCCTCAGCCTGTTTGGTGCTGCCTCTTGCACCATTCTGGCCGTGCTGGCACAGCACTCACTGCTTGCCCAGCGTCCCTGTCACCTGCATTGTCCCTGTTCCTGACCTCTACATGCTGGCAGGAGCAGTGCCCATGCAATGGGACGGAGTGAGACTTTGAAAGAATCCTCTGCAGTTGCCATGAGTTTGAACAGATGTACAACCTCTGCCGTGCCTGGCAAGTGTTTCCTGGCAGCCCGCAGTGCAGCCTCCAATCCCTGGGAGTTCACAGGGTGCACTCTGCACTCCAGCATCCATTAATGCATGCAGGGAGTGAAGTGCTTTTCCTGGCATTCCTGCCTAAAATTGGATGGGTTTGAGACGGAATGTTCAGCTTAGGCAAGTTTTGTCCTCATCATGGAAGTGCAGTTATGTGCACTAAGGAAATCTTCTTAGTGCTACACTCTCCATTCCCTGCTTTCCAGCCACAATATCCACAGCCTCTTTCTGGAACTTCCTCCTCTAAATGTCCTTCTGCTGCCCTGACTGCGGGAAGGGCTTCAAGCACAACTCCACCCTCGTCAGGCACCAGCACATCCACACTGGGGAGAGGCCCTACGAGTGTCCCCAGTGTGGGAAGAGCTTTTCCAGGAGCTCTCACTTGACCCAACACCAACGGAGTCACCAATAAGGGAGACCCTGGGAGTGCCCTGACTGCTGGAAGAGCTTCATGCTCTGCTCAAACTTCATCCCCGATAGGAGGACCCACTTTGGGCAGAGTCCTGGTGACCCACATTCCCAGTGATACAGGTTGGGAAGTCATCGGGCTGGGGGTTTCCACGTCTTCCTGGACCCCCATAGGCACCTGGAAGAAATCTGGAACAGGAACATCCATCAAGACTTTGTTCAACTTTGGAAATTAATTGGGAAAAGCTAATTTGTTGGCAGCCCAAAAAATCTCATCTGCTCTGGCCAGCTTTTCCTTCATGTGGCATCAAGCAATGCTGGGGGATCTTGGAGATCTTTTCCCACCTAAATAATTTCTATGTTTATCCCATCAAAACACCCACAACTGGGGTAAAATAAACAAAATTAAGCAATGAGATCGAAAGCTGAATCATTTTACTGGGATTTGAGTGTCAATTTGGGGTTCAGGAGAATACTCAGGGAGGATTAGGTGTGTTCTGGGACCACCCAAGCCAAGGGACATGACCGTGATCTTGTAGTTGTTGCAGCAGAATGTGTCCACTTGAGCCTGTGTGTTCTCCAGGAATTCCAGTTGTCTGTCCCAGTCCCTGGCCTGGGTATCCCCATCCAGGGTGTCCCCCTCAAAGTGCCCAAACTACTGCTGAAGTGCCCGAGCTGCTCCTGGCTGTGGATGTTCCTGTGCACCAACCTCTCCTGGTCAGTGGTGTGGGGGGCTGAGCTGGGTTTAGGAACTTCTGAAGGGACTGAGAGAGGCTTTTGTGGCTCTTGGGGGCATTTGTACTGCTGGGAGGGGGCTTGGGGGCCTTTCGGGGGGGGTGTGAGGGAGGTTTGGGGTCCTGACAGGGCTGTGTGGCATGAGGGAAATTTGGGTGAAGCTTGTGGGAAATGGGAAGGGGGTTTTGTGGGTTTTGGGGCCATTTCTCTTGCAGGGAATGGTTGTAAGTGTCCTGGGCAGGAGCTTTAGGTTGGCTTGAGGGGTCTGGGAGTGGCTGTGGGGCTGGGAGGAGGTTTTAGGCAGTTGTGACTCCCCCCAGACCCTAAAAGCTGCCACCAGACCCGGCCCCAAAGATGCTGCCAGGGTTTGGGGTCTCCATGTTTGGGTTCATCCTCCTGGTGCTGCAGGAGAAGGTGATGGGGGTCCCCAGGGCCGTGTGTGCCCCCCTCAGACAGTGTGTGACCCTTCATGCCAGTGTCACCCTCTTTTCCCTCCCCACAGGGCTCCTGCTGCCCCCCAGGAGGGAATTTGGGGAGGGGGCAGAGGGGGTGCGCAGTCTCCACCAGGGGATGACCCCGCCCCAGCCCCTTTGTTCAGCACCAAGCTGGGCTTGGGGCCGCAGCGGGAAGAGCCCCAGGGGAAGCAGATCCTGCAGGTGGGACAGGGCTTGGGCTCAGGGCAAGGCCCTGCCCTGCACACCTGGCTCAGGTGTTACCCTGCCCTGGGAAGGGAGCGGGACATTCCCATCCCCACGGATCAGGTCTGGCAGCAGCACTTGGAGCATGGACATGGAAATACTGGGAGCAACTGGACCACACTGAGGGCTACTGGGAGAGACTGGGAGCAACTGTGAATGACTGGTGTGTGGTGGAGGTAGCTGGGATATACTGGGAATGAGGGAGATCATGCTGGGGGCAACTGTAACAATACTGAGGACTCTGGGGTGACTGGGATTGAGCATGCTGGGGGAAACTGGGATATACTGAGGGTGTCTGGAATGATATTGCAGGGGACAACATTGGGAATACTGGGACCATGTTGGGGGAAACTGGCAGCAACTGGGTGTGAATTTGAAACAGGACAGCCAATTTGATAGCATTTGGGTAGAGCAATGGATGATGTCAGTTTTACCAAAGCCTTGGAGACTGTCTCCTACAACATCCTTAAATACAAACTGTCCATATGCCCTGGGAAGAAGACTGAAAAATGGATGGGTGGTTGGGCCCAGAGGATTGTCATCAGTGGCAGAAAGCAGAGCTGGAGGTAAGTCCTTGTGCTCTGACCCCCAGGAACTGATAGCGGGGCAGATACTCTTTAAAGTCTTCATGAATGGCTGGGCTGGAGGTGCAGTTTACCCTCAGCAAGTTTGCAGACAACACAAAAGTGGCAGGAGCAGCTGCTACACCAACTGCTTGTGCTACTCAGAGGGACCTTGGCAGGCTAAAGAATTGGCCTGAGGGAAATCAGATAAAGTTCAACAAAGGGAAGTGACAAGTCTTGTGCCTGGGGAGGAATAAGCCCATGCACCAACAGCTGCTGGAGGCCAACTGCCTGGGAAGCAGCTTTTCTGTTACCTTGCCTTGGTGCTTTGGGGCTGTGCTGCCAAGCAAAGGCAGGATGCGTGCAGGCAGAGCAAGCAAGGGTTTGCCCCTGGCCCTGCCCTGCCGTGCCCGGCCAGCCCCGGGTGCCGCCATGCCCGCGCTGTGCCCGCGGCCCCGGCTCTGAGCGCTCGTCCCCGCCGAGTCCGGCCCGCGCCGGGGCCGCGCCGGGCGCGCGCGGGGCCGAGCGCAGCGCCCCCCTCAGGCCGCGCGCCGCTGGCGCAGCCGCGGCCGTTGCGCTCTGGGCGTTGTGGCACAGGCGGCGATCGACGCCATGGCGGAGGTGCCGCTGCCCGCTGGGATTAACGCCCGCACCTTCCCCGCCAAGCTGTGGCACCTGGTGAACAGCCCCCGCGTCCGCTCTGTGCGCTGGGACAGCCAGGCCCGGGGGCTGCTCATAGACCGCTCCCTCTTCGAGCGGGAGCTGCTCAGCCCGGGCGGCGCTCGGGGCCCAGCCCCGCACACCTTCAGGGCCACACAGTTCAGCAGCTTCGTGCACCAGCTGAACCGCTACGGCTTCCGCAAGGTGCCGGGCCGGGCTGGCGCTGCTGCGCCGGGCAATGCGGGGGCCTGGCTCCATTATAGCAGCCCCTGGTTTCGCCGTGACAACCCCGGGCTCCTGCTCCGCATCCGGCGCCGGAGCACGGCCAGCAGGCAGCGGCTGGCGGCGGGGCGGGAGGGGCGCAGGCGGGGCGGGAGCGGCTCCCAGCAGCTCCCCGGGGCATGGCCGCTGCCGGACGGGCGGCGCAGGCGCGGTCGCTTCAAGGCGCTGCCCAGGGAGCGGCCGCCGCTGCCGCCCGGGTGCCCGCCCAGCGGCTTCCTCCTGCTGCACAGGGAGCGGGCGCTGCCAGGCGGGCAGGAGCTGCGCTGGCCCCGGCCCAGGCCCAGCCGTTTCCAGCAGCCGCCCAGGGAGCGGCCGCCGCTGGCCCGGCGCCCGCCCTGCAGCTTCCACTTGCTGCACAGGGACCGGCCGGGGCCGGCCCGGCGGGAGGGGCCGAGCCGCTTCCAGGAGCTCTACGCGGAGCGGCCGCTGCCCGCCGAGCGGGAGGTGCCCCGGATCCCGCCCTGCCACGTCCTCGGGTTCCAAGGCAAGCGACTGGGGCTGCTCGGACGGGAGGGGCCCCCCAGCAGCTTCCAGGAGCTGTACGGGGAGCAGCTGCCTCCGCTCGACCGGGAGGTGCTCAGGTTCCAGCCTTGCAGCTTCCAGCAGCTCCACGGGGAGCAGCATCCCCCAGCCTCCAACCCAGCAGGTAGGAAAAGAATCCTAGCCTTGCTTTTCCAAAAGGTCATGAAAAGTGATTCTTTAAAGTATTTTTTCCCAGTGCTCTGTCGTTCTAAGACAGAAATTGTCAAGCCAACTAGAAAGGGACACTAGAAAGTCAAAAGATTCTCTGCCTGGTTTTCCTGTGTGCTTTCTCTGATATTTGATCCAAGGCAGCCATAGAGCTCTGTGTCCCAAAGCCACACTCTGGAGCCTGACTCACGGGTTTGGATTCTTGCAGCTGCACCGGGCACTTCAGCCCCTCATGCTCCAGCTGGCAGTGCTGGCTGTGCAGCATCAACGGCCTCCAGCTCAGCGCAGAATGCACCTGCAGGAGAGGAATCACCCCAGCTGGATCTTGGCCTGGCTGTTGAGAAGATGATCCGGGAGATCAGGAGCTCCCTGCCTGAAAGGTCTCCCTGTGCTCAGGTAACCCCAGTGGATGGGAATGAAAGAGGCTGGACTGAGAGCCTTTGAATGTTGTTACATGGCTGAGAAGCAAAGGTTTCTTGAATGTAATTCTTTTCATTCCTTTTTAATTATCTAATTGGAGATTGTAACATGGCTGAGAAGCAAAGGATTCTTGAATTTAATTATTTCCATTCTTATTTAGTTATCTATTTATTCTTGATCAAGCAAGATTTCCAAAAGAAGAGGGAATGAAAATGTCTTCCCCCACAGTGAGGATGAGAGGTGTGAGCCTGTGCTGGCCACCTTCGGTTGTTCCTTTTCCTTGGGAAGAATGCCTCGTGCAGGGGCATTTGTGGCGATGCTTTGTAGGTTCTAACAGGCTTTGTTGGGTGGGAAAGAAGAGAAGAGTGTTTGGAGAATTGCCACTGAAGGCAAAGTGTCCCGTGCAGGGAGGGGCACACCAGAGGTGTCTCTGTTGCAGCAGCAGGTGTGGGCTCTGCCTCTTTTGGGTTTGAAGGCCAAGGCAAAGCCAGGGCTGGGCTGCAGCTGCTGCTGCTGCTGCTGTGTGAGCCCTGCCGTGCGTGTGGGCGCTGCCAGAGCCGTGTGTGGGGATGGGCTGGAGCTGCAGCTTCCTTGGCCTTTTGTTTGACAGATTCAGTCTTTGGATTAGGAATCTCATTTCCCTTAACTCTTGCCTCTTCCCAGACTTGCCTGGAGAGTGAGTGCTGGCACAGCCCTTTTTGCAGATTATTAGACGTGTTGGCCAACGAATGTCTCTCTTTCTCTTGCTGTGCAGACCCACTGCCTACAGTACATTTGTGCTTGAGGAAGGGCAGACTCAAGGTGGGGAGTGGGATTTAGCAATCTCTTATTCTCAAGGGGAATGTCTTTTGTCTTTTGTAAACTCACACGTAGAAAATTGCAAAAGCATTTTATTCCACAAGAAAAGGAAACCTTGCAGGCTCTGAACCCTCTTAAGAATCTTTAGGATTCTGATGGATGGGCTGTTGCAGAAGAGGTGAATAGTCTGCAGCTGGTCATAGTGGGAATATCTTTCTGTCCAAAGGTAATTTGCAGATGCTTAATCTTGGGAATTTCCTTCCTCAGTGGAATAGAAACACTACTTGGTTGTCTGACTTTTCATGTCTTTTGGGTTGGTTTTCTTTCCTACCCTCCAAATTCACAGATTTTTGGCACTGGGAAATTTGATGCTGGAAATATCCCAGGTCCATCAGTTTTTTCCTGGGTCCTACATATGGGGCAGCAGCAGAGGGCTCCAGAAAGCACCACCTTGTGATGGACTGTCTGAGCGGTTGGGTGGGGCTGGTGAGACTCCCAGGCAGAAATGTGAGCTTTGCGTGTGGGTTTGCAGCACACAGCCCTGGGCAGTGCTGGGAGCGAGCTCTGCCCTTGCTGACAGCCACGTTGGCAACAAGGAGAGCCCCTGGCTTTGTGCTGGCTGATTTCTTACACAGCTCGTGGCATAAGCCAGGGTCAGAGCGTGAGGGCACGTCCCCTCACTTGGTGTCTTCTGCTTTTCTGCATTCCTGTTTTGCCTCAAAGGTCATTTTGTAAGAGCTTCAGTTTCACCTTGACCACCCAAATCCTGAGTTTAAAACGCTTGTCATGTGAGCCGTGTGGGCAGTGTTCCCTTTGTGTTACATGGCCTTTGGGCATGGAGAAGAACAATTACTGTATCCCTGATGTGATTCCAAGAAAATGCTGAATGATCTTTGGGTTCCTTTCTCTCTGTTTTTCTTTCAAGGGGAATATTAATGTTGCCCCTGAGTCTTCAGGAGAGGACACCATGAACAGGGCAGCAGCAGAGGAAGCTCCATCTGGCACCGAGAGCTGCGGGAACAGTTCCCCAGAGCCCGAGGAGCCTGGTAAGGAGAGAGCCCCCATTGGTTTAGAGAGGTGTGAGACGGCTGCTCTGAGCCTGCCTGTGACAGGAGGGGAGATCAGAAGAGTTGAGTTCTTGTCTGCAGGGCTGGTGCTTCCTGGTGCCTTTAGTTCCAATCCTGCACTGGCACAGGCTCCCCGAGCCCTGCCTTCCACGCTTCTCCAGAGGCTCTGACACTGAGTCCTCTGCTGTGGCAAGAGAGCAGGGACTAAACCTGTCCTTGTGGGAGTTGTGTCACCAACCTGCGTGTCCCAATTTGGTTCATAACTCAGCTCACGGCACCCTTCAGCTTCAGCCATTTCAGCGAGGGCTGAGGTCTCTCTGTCAGCACAGAGAACGAACAAGGCTGGGCTTCTTTGGGGGAGCTGGGGCTGTCTGTGTTTCAAGCTCTCGTGGGTGCCATTTGCACTGCGAGTGCTGAGACTTTATCGAGGTACTTGAATGCTTTACACAGTTTTGGGAACTTGGCAGGATCCCTGTTCTCTAAAGTGCAGGCTTCAAATTCCCAAGTGAGAGTCTGCCTTTCAGGCTATTTTTACAGTCCGTGATAGAAGGACAATTGCTGCCCAAGGGAAACCTGCACAAGGGCCAATATTGACTCAGTGTTCTCTTTTCTTCCCAGATCCCACATGATCGATTTCTCCTGGAGGGGTGCCCTGCGTGGGAGGAAGAGACAGAGGGAGAGCCTGTGACTACCAGGCAGGTAGAATCCCTCTGTCTGTAGTGATATTTTTAGAATGATATATTTATCTATATATATAATTGTTATTTATAAAAATACAGTATATTTATAGTAAAAATAGATTTATATTTAAATTTATATAGTTATAATATTGTATGGATAGTTATATTTATAGATATACATAGTTACATACATCTTTGGGGATAGTTACATTTTTATATATATATATATAGTTATTTTAATAAATGTGCATAGTAATATATGTACAGCTACATGGGTGTTTAGGTACATAGGTTAGTATCTATATAAGTACAGACTAGTTTTAACCTTTTTCCCTCTCTCCCTTTGTCCTTTTCCCCCTGTGCCCCCTCTGTCCCTGTTCCTGTGCTGGGTCCGAGCTGGCGGCCGGGCCGGGCGGGGCAGCAGTTCCAGCCCCGGGGGTCCCTGGAGCGGTGGCAGCTGCCGGTGGCCCCAGGCAGTGTCCCCTGAGGAGCTGCTGAAGGACGGTGAGACAGAGGGGCCTGAGGGGGCTGAGGAGGCGGTGACACTGCAGGGATGGTGACCTTGAGGGGCTGGGGGGACTGAGGGGTGTGGGGCAGCAGAGGGCAATGGTGGCACTGAGGTGACAGGGAAGTGGCACAGGCTGAGGGGGGTGGCAGGTCTAAGGGGATGGGATGGGTCAGAAGGGATTGAGTGGGGTGACAGGACTGTGAGGGGATGAAGAAACTGAAGGGGGCCGGGGCTTTGCCCAGGGGCTGGTGGGGCTGAGGGGATGGAGGGGGCCAGCAGGGAGCACAGAGGGCTCTGGGACTGCAGCTCTGCCAGGCCTGGGAACCAATTCCAGAGCCTCCATTTCTGCCACATCTGCCCTGGAGACCTTGAGGACAGGCGGAGACTGGCAGGAGGCAGCAGGGAGAAGCTGAAGGCCACCAGCAAGAGCAGTGGACAGGGAGCTGCTGCTGCCAGCTGAGAGCCCGGTGAGGCCACAGGGCTGGTGAGGCAGGGTGGGGCTGAGGGTGGTGTGGGCTTTGGGCATGGGCTTTGCCCAAACTTTTTCTTTCTAACTCTCCTGGGGAGGCGCTGAGATTTTCCCTTCCCTGATTGAAGGGCAGGTGCTGCCAAGGGAAACGTCCCGATCCTGACTCAGTGTTCCCTTTGCTTCCCAGATGTCCCATCTGCTGTCCCTGTCTAGGAGAGCTGCTCTGCACGGGAGGAAGCAAGGATGATGTGAAAGACTCTGAAGATGGGGCAGCTGGAATCCTTCTGCTTAGAGTTGTGTTTAAAGATATATGGACTTGAACACAGAGAGGGATAATTATATTGATATTTATATATGTGTGTTGCTATTTTAATAAGAATATTTCTGTATTTATGTTGTTATATTTACGGATATATTCTATGTATATATGTGTGTATGTATGCTTGTAATTACATTTATGTGTATATATCTATCTAAGTATATGTATATAGAAATATGTTGTTTTATCTGTGTTCAGTTCTTTTTTCTTACATACACAGACATGTCGGTGTTTCTATTGATGTACTTGTAGTTATATGGCTCTTTAATAGGTATTTTGATATTTGTATAAGCTATTTAGATAGAGATACTGATATTTTTGTATTCCTAGATCGGCTTTAAGCTTCTAGTAATATGTAATAAATTAGGTTATTAACACCTAATGGATCTTTGTGTATAGTGAGTATTTGTAGAGGTTGGCAATAAATTCAGTTTTTGTTAACTGAAGTTGGTATTTGTATATTTTTACATAGCATTGCTTTAAAAATCTAATAAATTACTTTTTTAACTTAAATTGACATCTGCATAGTTATGTATTGTCAGTGTGGGTGTAGCAATTTGAAATAAATGACATTTTTCATGTGAAATCAATTCTTGTGTATTTGTCAATCAGCAGTGCAGCTGTCATAATCTGCAAGAAATTACAATTGTCAGCTGCACTGGGTGTTTTGTGATTGGTGCTATCCAGAGGAATGAGCAGATGGAAATGCTGGAGGATTTGGGCCATGAAAATCTCCAGCCATGCCCAGCACATGCCCCACTTGCACTCGGGCTGGCCCAGGAAAGCGCAGATTTGGGATGGCAGCAAAGCCACACGTTGGCTCAGAACTCGCTGCAAAGGCCTGCTGAGAAAACTGCGGGACTGCACGGAGCGTCCAACTCCAACCAGAGCCACCCAGGGAGGACAAATCCACCCCCATGGCACGGGCAGCTCTTTAGCAAGCGCTCCAAGTGTCCCTCTGAAGGTCATCCTGGAGCCCAGAAGCCAACAGGGATCTCTTGGAACCCTGGGCACTGAGAATTTCAGACTTTCTGTGCTGACAGGCACTGACCCCCAAGCAAACACTGCATTTGATCTGAGGCCTTGGAAAAGGCTTCCAAAACTGAATGAAAGCTCTGGGATTATGGGTGTGTAGTTTGAATAGAAGTGTGTAATATCACATGGTAGAAAAGTTGGAGATTAAGGTTTTAGAATATAGTAATATATATTAAAGAGTATATAGGGCATAGGCTAAGTCCTTCTTTTTCACCTTCTTATTCATGAGTTAGCATGGTATATGGTAATCGGGTAAGAAAATCCTTATTGTTGACCATGGGTGTTTTGTTATTGAGTTAAAAGTAAAACTAATTTAGGTGTCATTTCATAATTGGACAGTTTGTTCTTTAAAAAACTTTGGAAAGAGATAGAGACAGAGCCATTTTCTACTTTGTTAGCTAGAACTCACAGCTTGTGAGACTGTAACAAAGATGAGAATTAATAAACATCTGAGTCCGAACATGAAATCTGTCTCTCGAGCATTTAATCCCGGCTCTAACAGAAAAAGAAGACAAAATGCCACAGGGACCCTGAGCCAGCTCTGCTGCCTTTGGCAGCACTTTGGCAAATGAGCTGCAGTAAGGGGGAGGCAACAGTGACTGTGACTGCTGCAGGCTGGGGATGCAGGAAGGGCAATGGACACTTGTGCTGAGATGCTCCAGAATCCAGAAGGATGCTGGAGAACTGGGAAGCACCAAGTTCTCACAGCCACTCCAAGGATGGAAGCCCTTGGTGTGAAGTTCCCTGGAGGAACTGGCAGGGAGTTGCTGCAGGGATCAGCAGGAGCAGAATGCAGCAGGATCTGCTCCTTGTCCTGGCTCTGTGTGCACGTCACAGGCTGTGATGGCCCCTGCTCCCACAGAGCCCGTGCCCATGGAGGCTGCAGGGGAAAAGGAATCCCATGGCAAAGAGAGGCTTTGCACTTGAAGTCCAGTGCTCTTGTGTTTCGGGCTTGAATGGCTCTCATGCCAAAGCACAGCAGGTAAGAAGGGCTTGGGGAGGCAGAGTCTTTAGAGGAAAAGAGAGATCAGGCACTCACATGCCTGAAACTCCTTCAGCTACAATAAACCTTTTCTAGTATTTATATATCATTATATATAAAATTTAATATAGTATAATATAATATAATATAATATAATATAATATAGTATAATATAATATAATATAGTGTAATAAACCTGTGATAACCCAATCTGCTTGCTGTGTACTGATACACTTTGTAGCAGTGAACATTATAAGTAATGCCAGATTCTTATTTAGCATCATGGCACGCTGCTGCTTCATTGCAGAACTGCCTCAGTGTGGAGAAAATCAGCCTAATTTATTGTCAGTTTAAGTAGATGCGGTGAGAAGCAGTGATACGGATTCAAAGAGATTTTCTAACCTCGTCATCCACAGGGAATTTTGTGCTGCCTTTTCTTCATTGTATGCACAACATTTTTGAGTCGTTCTGTATCCTTCAGGGAGGTATCCACTAGTGACCGAAAAAGAAAAGGGGCATTATGGCACTCATTCTCTTTTAACACATATTTGCACTAAGCTGTAGCTTAAACTAAGAAACTTAGTAACTTAGTACACTTAGATTTTCTTTAGTCATGTACTGTGGAATAAATGGCAGAGGAACAGGCACTATCCAAGCTGTAAGAACAGCATGTTCTTGGTCTTACCATTGTGTACAAGAAAGCACCACAGTCTGAATGATTCACCTCTTAGGTAAAACCAGAATGGTTCATGGTGTAAAACTAGCAGGTGATGGAAATAACCAATGTCCCTGGGCTGGGGCAGAAGCCTGGGAGTCCAACGCTTGGAAAAAGAGAACTGGCAAAGGCAGCCCAAGCTGCAGGCAGGCATTGGCTCAAGGCAAGAGGGAGCTTGTGTTGTGTTTTATCTCCTTTTTGCCAGTCAGGATTAAATGCTCGAGACAATGTTTTGTGTTCAGACTCAGATGTTTATTAATTCTTATCTATATTACAGTCCCACAAATAGTGAGTTCTACAACACTTCCAGCTAACAAATCAAAAATGGACCCCTATCTCTTTCTCTACAAGGTATTTTAAGGATGAATTGTCCAATTAAGAAAGGACACCTAAATTATTTTTACTTTTAACCAATAACCAATCACCTTTGGCCCACCATGAGGATTTTTCTACCCAAGTACAAAATACCACCCAAACCCATGAAGAAGGTGAAAAAGAAGGACCAAGCCTATGCCCTAAAACCTCCATCTTTCTATATATATATATATACGTTACTATATTCTAAACCCTTAAACTCTAAGTTTTCCTCTATGTGACATTGTACACTTCTATTCAAACTACACACCCATAATCCCAGTTTTGGAAGCCTTCTCCAAGGCCTCAGGTCAAATGTTTTCTTGGGTGCCAGTGCCTGTCAGCAGAGCAAGTCTGAAATTCTCAGTGCCCAGGGTTCCAACAACAACTGTCAAGTTTGAGCAGGCCAGCTGAGGAACAAGAGAGGCTGCTGCTTGCTGTAGAAGTCGTTTATGAAGTGGCTGGATCAGTCTCACAAAGCTCCGAGTGTTACAGGCCGTGCCATCGTGCAAAATGCCTTCCTGCATAGAGTCCCCATGTGCCAAGCAGAAGCAGCAGCAGCAGCCCTGATACAATGCACTCTATTCATAAATCATCCAGTCAGCCACAAACACGATGCTATTGCTGTCTTTTTGACCTATCCTGGTCTAACACAGTTGGGCGACAATGGTCATCATTTCTTACACAAGGCCTACACCCTATCTATTCTGTCTAGCAATGTTAGCAATGCTATGTTATATTTATGTTATGTCTAGGACTTAGTTAACTTTGTACAAGGTAATGCTGCTGAAATTTAAACTGGATTTTAGGGCTTTTCTATCACCCAACACAGTCTCTTATTTGCAAAAGGCACTTAAGGCGTATTTTTACTCACCTAAAACTAAAACTTACATCCCCACTTCATGTCTGTGTGACTTGATGTGTCACAGTTTCTCCAAGAGTTTCAAACCAAGCCCTGCATTCTTTTCTGCCTCTAAGCCTGTGTGCACGGGGTCCTGGGAGATTTCTGTCTGGTTTCCAACAGGGCTGGGAAACGACTCCGTGGGTCCGTTCTCTCCTCATTCCCAGGTCTCCACATGGTGCAGGTGGTTTCCAGCTGTGACCTCCTGTCCAACAGAGAATCCATGGATCCCACCAGTACAGCTGTGACAGGTGGGATTTTGTCTCCTTCCAGCTGGGATCCGGGAGCTTTGCAGTGTCCGACGGTGCCACCTGGATCACCCAGAGGTGCTGGGAATCCAAAGGGATCATGGTGGAGCAGATGAAGCTTTACCTGGGACACACCTGTGTGGAAGGGCCCCCAAAATACATCAGATATGGTTGGGAGGCTCTGGAGCACAAAGGTGAGTGTGGGAGGGGAAGGGGAATTCCCATGGGAATGTGGGATTCAGAAATGGGGGGACTTGGGAATGCAGGAATTCCCATGGCAATTCCGTGGCTGGATCTCACTCTCATCTCAGACAGGTGAGAATTCAGTGGATTGATCTCTCCCTCAGCCCATTGCCATGGGAATTCCATGGGGAAATGATCTGCATTGATGACCAATCCAATGACAGCAGAGAGATGAGGAGCAATCCCTGCTGGGATTCCATGGGACATAAATCCCAATCCTGTCCCCAGGCCGGCTCTGTTGTGCCCGTGGCAGCTCCAGGGGAGTGCCCTGTCCCTGCCCTGAGCCCAGCACGAGCCTTTCCTTGGGTGTTCTTTTCCCTGCCCAGGGCAGGAGGGCACTGCTGGAGTGGCTTTGGTGGCCCTGGGGGCTGGGCCAGTTCCCCCAGGGGGGCCCAGGTCACTCCCAGTATGGGCCCTGTGGCTCCCAGTCACCCCCAGTATGATCCCAGTCACTTTCAGTTACACTCAGTATGATCCCTGTATCATCCCGGTCATTCCCAGTATGTTCCCACCATGGTCCCAGGTGTTCCCATTCACCCCTACTATAGGTCCAGGCACTCCCAGTATGGTTCCAGTTATCCCCATTATGTTCTCAGTCCCTCCCACTATAGCTCCAGTCCTTCCCAGTATGATTCCAGTATGAACCCAGTCACTCTCAGTTTGATGCCATTTGCCCCCAGCATGGTCCGAGTTGCTCCCAGTCACCCTGCATGGTTTCAGTCACTGCCAATATGATCCCAGTCACTCCCAGATAGTCCCAGTATTATCCCTGTAACTTTCTTTATGGTTCCTCTGTGATCCCAGTCACTGCCAATCTCTCCTAGTAAGTCCCAGTTGCACCCAGTGTGTTTCTACTCACTCCCAGTCACTCCCGGTAGCTTCCAACATGAGTCCCTGCTCATAGCTACTCCCAGTCATCTCCAGCATGATTCCAGTCTCTCCCTGTATATGTCAGTTGCCCCAAGCCTGCTCCTAGTCACTTGCAGTATGATACCAGTATGACCCCAGTCACCCTCAGTGTGATACCTGTATCTCCCAGTATGATCCCAGTTGTCCCCAGCCTCCCAGTTTAATCCCAGTTGCATAGATCCAGTCACTCCCAGTATGATTCTACTCTGCTGCCATCATGATCCCAGTGTCCCCCAGTATAGTCTCAGTTGCTCCCAGTCCCTCCCAGTCTGATCCCAGTTGCTCTCAGTTGCCCCCAGCATAGACCCAGTCATTCCAAGTATGATCCCAGTAGGAGTCCACTATGATCCCAGTCTTCCCCAGCATGGTCCCAGTCAATCCCATTGCCCCCAATGTAGACCCAGTCACTCTCAGTCCCTCTCAGTGTGTTGCCAGTGACCTCCAGCATGGTTACAGACACTCCCAGTACATCCCAGTTACCCTCAACATAGTCATAGTCATTCCCAGTCACATCCACTTGGCCCAGTAAAGTTCCACTTTCAACCAGTATGATCCCAGTCATTCTCATTCAATCCCAGTGTGTCCCACAATGATCCCTGTTCCCCAGTTCTGGTCCTGCTGGGTCCCAGTGTGTTTTGATCGTGCTCCCAGGGGTTGCCAGTTCTGGGCCCGGTGTATCCCGGTGTCTCCCGGTGTATCCCAGTATATCCCAGTATCCTGGTGTATCCCAGTGTATGCCAGCATATCCCGGTGTATGCTGGTGTCCCAGTCCATCCCAGCCTGTCCCAGTCCAACCTGGTACATTTCCCGGATCCTGCCCCTCCTGCCCATAGAGCTGCCACTGGACACCCTCCCAAAATGCTGCCAGGGCTCAGGGGCTCCGTGTTGGCACTGGGATTCTTTGATCGCCCATTCCGGAGCACCCCAAACCCCCATTCCCGAGCATGGGTTCCACCTGCGCCCCTTATCCAGCACAAACAACCCCTGCACCCCTTTCCCGGCTATCCCGCCTCTCCCTTCCCCCAGAGCCCCTTTTTGCTTGACCCATTTGCCCCCTGCAAACCTATTCCTGCCCTTCCCAGCACCCAGGTCATCCTTCCCTAATCGCTGAGGACACTCGGGACCCCTATTCCCAGCCATCCCAGGATTTCCCACCTTTAAAAGGGATTGGGGACACCGGGGACCCTTGGAGCTCCCTTTCCTAACTACAGGGACCCACTTAACCCCACCTATCCCACATCTACCCACCCCCACCCTCCCATTTCTCAATCCTGGAACCCCCAAACCCCCTTCCCTGCTCTCCAAGCCCTCCCTGTTCCCCCCTTTCCTTCACCCGTGACCCCCCAGACCCCAAATCTCCGTGTCCCCCCAGTTCTCCTCTCCCTGCGGTCCCTGCCCGTGGCGCTGTCGGAGCCTGGCCCGGGGTTCCCCCAGTTCCTGTCCATGGGGTCCCTGGATGGGATCCCCTTCCAGCGCCGCCACAGCCAGCGGGGCCGGGTGGAGCCGCAGCCGCCAGGGATGGCGGCCGGAGCCGAGCCGGGATATTGGGATGGCCGGAGCCGGCACAAGGAGCGGCACCGGCACGGGGCCAGCAGGGAGCTGCAGATGCTGCAGGAGCGGCACAGCCAGAACGGGGCTCAGGGTGGGGAGCCGGGGCTGGGGGATCTGTGGGGCTGCCATGGCACCTGTGGGACTGCAGTGGGGATCCGTGGGGCTGGGCCGAAATCTGGGGTGCTAGGATGTGCATCCATGGGGATCCAAGGGGCTCGGATGAGGCTCTCTGGGTCTCCATCAGACTCTGGGGCTCTGTGGGTCTGGAACGGGGCTCTGTGGGGCTGGGACACAATTCCGAGGGTCTTCATGGGTCCAATCCCTCCCCAGGTCTCCACACCTGCAGGAGGTTTCCGGCTGTGACCTCCTGTCCCACGGGAGCATCTGCGGATCCAATCGGCTCGGCTGTGATGGGCAGGAATTCCTCTCCTTCCGGCTGGGATCCAGGGGATTCGTGGTGGCCGATGGCGCTGCCCAGGTCACCAAGAGGCGCTGCGAACAGGATGAGATCGAAGCTGAGGAATGAACAAATCCCCTGGGGCACACCTGCCTGGAATGTCTCTGGAAATATGTCAGATATGGGTGGGAAGTGCTGGAGAGTAAAGGTGGGGAGGGTAGAATTCCCATGGGAATGTGGGATTTGGAAATGTAGGATTTGGGAGGACAAAATTTGGGAACATGGGAATTCCCATGGGACCTCCATGGATGGATCCCACTGCTGTCCCATTCCCATGGGATTTCTGTAGATGGATCTCACTGCCATGCCATTCCCATGGAATTCCATGAGCAGATCTCACCCCTGTCCCATTGCCATGGAATTCCTTGGGTGCATCTCACAGTTATCCCATTCCAGAACCCCTGATGTTCATGTGTCTGGAAAAGTGGAACATGGGACCCTGACGTTGTCCTGCTCACGTATGGATTCTACCCCAGCACCATCGGGATCAGCTGGATGAAGGGGGATGAAATCCGGGATCGTTCACAGCAGTAACAGCACCTTCCACACCTGGGCCAGGATTGAGGCGCTGCCGGAGGAACTGGAGCAGCACCAGTGCCAGGTGGAGCATCCCGGAATGCCAGAGCCCAGGATCTTCTCCTGGGGTGAGGCTGGGAATGTGGAATGTGGGAATTGGGAATTTGGGAATGTGGAGCAGCAGGATGGGGGTTCCTCTCCTCTCCTCACCATCCTGTGCTTCCCAGAGCCAGAATCCAGTGGGAGTCTCACTCTGGTGGTTGCTGTGTCCGTCATCGCTGCCATCATCGTCATTCTCCTCATCAGATTCGGTATCTGGAGGCTCCAATCCGGTTCCCCCCAAATCCATCCTGGGGGTCTCCCTTTTCTCCTCTCCCTCCCAAGACTGCTGGGGGTCCCCCCACGACCCACCACCCCCCTAAACTCCTCCTGGGTTTTGCACATGGGGACCATGTCCCCTCCCCCAGGATGATGAGGGATCCTGGGCTGAGCCCCCCACTCAGCCAGGGGTGTGGAGGGAACTGGGGGTCCTGGTGCTGGAAGTGGCTGCTCCCAGGATGAGCCCACTTGCTCTGTCCGTGTGGTTTCAGTTTCCTCAGCACTCCCAGTATGAGCCCAGTCACTCCCAGTCATTCCCCATTATGATGCAATTTCCCCCAGCACCGTCCCATTTGTTCCCAGTTGCACCCGCTGTTATCCAGTGTGTTCCCAGTTCTCCCAGTTTCCCCCAGTATAGTCCCAGTCATTCCCAGTATGATGCCAGTCTCTCCCAGAAGGATCCCAGTCACTCACACGTGTCCTCAGTTTCCCCAAGCGGGTTCCCCCAGTTGACCCTAGCCCATTCTTAAGGGCTGTGGTCCCAGTCACCACCTGCATGATCTCAGGCACTCCCAGTATAATCCAGTGGCCGTGAACATTCTCGGAGTCATTGCCAGGCACTCTCAGTTAACCCAGCATGGTTCAGTTGCCCCCAGTTTAATCCCAGTCACTGCCAGGACATCCCAGTTGTCACCAGCATGCATCCTGTCATTCCTATTAATTCCCAGTTCCTCCCACTGTATCCCCAGTAGGCTCTCAGCATGGGCCTGGTAACTCCCAGTAACCCCCAGTCAGGGTCCAATTGCACCCACAATAATTCCAGTCTGATGCCAATCGCTCCAGTATTATTAAGTGCCCCCAATGTGATCCCAGTTTCTCCCTGTAAATACCAGTATGACCCCAGTACCCTCGAGTATGATCCTCATAGTTCCCAGTCTCCCCCAGTATTTCTCAGTCACTCCCAGCATGCTCCCAGTCATTCCCAGTTCCTCCCAGTTGCTTTCAGTGTGATTCCAGTTGCTCACTGTCACAAGTCAATCCCAGTTAGGAGTCCAGTCACTCTCAGTGTGACCCCTGTCTCAACCAGCATGAACCCAGTTTGTTCCCACTGTGATCCCACTATGATCCCAGTTGCTGCCGGAATAGTTCCAATTGTTCCCAGTTCCTCCGAGTATGATCCCAGTTGTCCCTAGAATAGACCCAGTCCCTCTCAGCATGGTCACATGCACTCCCAGTTTTCCCTAGCATGGTCCCAGCTGTTCCTAATGTGGTTCCAGTCTACTCAGTATGGTTAAAGACACTGCCAGTATATCCCAGTATATCCCAGTAAGGTTCTGGTTACCTCAGAATGATCCCTGTCTTTCTCAGTCTCTTCCAGTTGCCTCCGGCATGATCCCAGGTTCTGGCAGTTACCCAAAGTGTGGTCCCAGTTGCTCGCAGTATGATCCCAGTTTCCCCACTAGTAGTCTAAGTCCCCTCAGCATGGTTCCAATCCCTTCCAGTTGATCCCAGTTGCTCCAGTGTGGAGAAAATAGCTCTAATTTAATGTCAGTTTAAGTAGATGCCGGGTGAGAACAGTGATACGGATTCAAAGAGATATTTCTACACTCGTCATCAGCAGGGATTTTGTGCTGCCATTTTCTTCATTGATGCACAACATTTTTGGAGTCTTTTGTATCCTCAGGGAGGTATCCCAACTAAGTGACGATTGAAAAGAAAGGGCATTATGGCACTCATTCTCTTTTAACACATATTTGCCACTAAGGCTGTACTTAAACTAAGAACTTAGTAACTAGTACACTTAGATTTTCTTTAGTCTGTACTGTGGAATTAAAATGGCAGAGGAAACAGGCACTATCTCAAGCTGTTAAAACAGCATGTTCTTGGTCGTTACATTGTGTACAAGAAAAGCCCCAACAGTCTGAATGATGTCCCTCTGAGGTAACGCATAATGGTTTCATGGGTAAAAACTAGCAGTGATGGAGAAATAACCAATGTCCCTGGGCTGGGGGCAAGCCTGGGAGTCCACACGCTTGAAAAGAGAACGGCAAGGCAGGCCCAGCTGCAGCAGGCATTGGCTCAGGCAGAGGGAGCTTGTGTTGTGTTTATCTCCTTTGCCAGTCAGGATTAAATGCTCGGACAATGTTTTGTGTTCAGACTCAGATGTTTATTAAATTCTTATCTATATTCAGTCCACAAATAGTGAGTTCTACAACACTTCCAGCTAACAAATCAAAAATGGACCCCTATCTCTTTCTCTACAGGTATTTTAAGGATGAATTGTCCAATTAGAAAGGAACCTAAATTATTTTTACTTTTAACCAATAACAATCACCTTTGGCCCACATGAGGATTTTTCTACCCAAGTACAAAAATACACCCAAACCATGAAGAAGGTGAAAAGAAAGGACCCAACCTATGCCTAAAACCTCCATCTTTTATATATATATAATACGTACTATATTCTAACCCTTAAACTCTAAGTTTCCTCTATGTGAATTGTACACTTCTATTCAAAATACACACCCATAATCCCAGTTTGGAAGCCTTCTCCAAGGCCTCAGGTCAAATGTTTTCTTGGGTGCCAGTGCCTGTCGCAGAGCAAGTCTGAAATTCTCAGTGCCCAGGGTTCCAACAACAACTGTCAAGTTTGAGCAGGCCAGCTGAGGAACAGAGAGGCTGCTGCTTGCTGTAGAAGTCGTTTATGAAGTGGCTGGATCAGTCTCACAAAGCTCGAGTTTACAGGCCGTGCCATCGTCAAAATGCTTCCTGCATAGAGTCCCCATGTGCAAGCGAAGCAGCAGCAGCAGCCCTGATACAATGCACTCTATTCATAAATCATCCAGTCAGCCACAAACACGATGCTATTGCTGTCTTTTTGACCTATCTGGTCTAACACAGTTGGGCGACAATGGTCATCATTCTTACACAAGGCCTACACCCTATCTATTCTGTCTAGCAATGTTAGCAATGCTATGTTATATTTATGTTATGTCTAGGACTTAGTTAACTTTGTACAAGGTAATGCTGCAGAATTTAACTGGATTTAGGGCTTTTCTATCACCAACACATCTCTTATTTGCAAAAGGCACTTAAGGCGTATTTTTACCACCTAAAACTAAAACTTACATCTCCCACTTCATGTCTGTGTGACTTGATGTGTCAACAGTTTCTCCAAGAGTTTGCAAACCAAGCCCTGCATTCTTTCTGCCTCTAAGCCTGTGTGCACGGGGTCCTGGGAGATTTCTGTCTGGTTTCAACAGGGCTGGGAAACGACTCCGTGGGTCCTTCTCTCTCTCATTCCAGGTCTCCACATGGTGCAGGTGGTTTCCAGCTGTGACCTCTGTCCAACAGAGAATCCATGGATCCCACCAGTACAGCTGTGACAGGTGGGATTTTGTCTCCTTCCAGCTGGGATCCGGGAGCTTTGCAGTGTCCGACGGTGCCACCTGGATCACCCAGAGTGCTGGGAATCCAAAGGATCATGGTGGAGCAGATGAAGCTTTACCTGGGCACCTGTGTGGAAGGGCCCCCAAATACATCAGATATGGTTGGGAGGCTCTGGAGCACAAAGGTGAGTGTGGGAGGGGAAGGGAATCCATGGGAATGTGGGATTCAGAAATGGGGGGACTTGGGAATGCAGGAATTCCATGGCAATTCCCGTGGCGGATCTCACTCTCATCTCAGACAGGTGAGAATTCAGTGGATTGATCTCTCCCTCAGCCCATTGCCATGGAATTCCATGGGGAAATGATCTGCATTTGGATGACCAATCCAAATGACAGCAGAGAGATGAGGAGCAATCCCTGCTGGGATTCCATGGGACATAAATCCCAATCCTGTCCCAGGCCGGCTCTGTTGTGCCCGTGGCAGCTCCAGGGAGTGCCCTGTCCCTGCCTCTGAGCCCAGCACGAGCCTTTCCTTGGGTGTTCTTTTCCTGCCCAGGGCAGGAGGCACTGCTGGAGTGGCTTGGTGGCCCTGGGGCTGGGCCAGTTCCCCAGGGGGCCCAGGTCCACTCCCAGTATGGGCCCTGTGGCTCCCAGTCACCCCCAGTATGATCCAGTCACTTTCATTACACTCAGTATGATCCCTGTATCATCCCGTCATTCCCAGTATGTTCCCACCATGGTCCCGAGGTTCCATTCACCCCTACTATAGGGTCCAGGCACTACTCCAGTATGTTCCAGTTATCCCCATTATGTTCTCAGTCCCTCCCACTATAGCTCCAGTCCTTCCAGTATGATTCAGTATGAACCCAGTCACTCTCAGTTTGATGCCATTTTGGCCCCAGCATGGTCCGAGTTTGCTCCAGTCCCCTGCATGGTTTCAGTCACTGGCCATATGATCCAGTCACTCCCAGATAGTCCAGTATTATCCCTGTAATTCTTTATGGTTCCTCTGTGATCCCAGTCACTGCCAATCTCTCCTAGTAAGTCCCAGTTGCACCCAGTGTGTTTCTACTCACTCCAGTCACTCCCCGGTAGCTTCAACATGAGTCCCCTGCTCATAGCTACTCCAGTCATCTCCAGCATGATTCCAGCTCTCCCTGTATATGTCAGTTGCCCCAAGCTGCTCCTAGTCACTGTGCAGTATGATACCAGTATGACCCAGTCACCCTCAGTGTGATACCTGTATCTCCAGTATGATCCCAGTTGTCCCCAGCCTCCCAGTTTAATCCAGTTGCATAGATCCAGTCACTCCCAGTATGATTCTACTCTGCTGCCATCATGATCCCAGTGTCCCCAGTATAGTCCAGTTGCTCCCAGTCCTCCCAGTCTGATCCCATTGCTTCAGTTGCCCCCCAGCAATAGACCCCAGTCATTCCAAGTATGATCCCAGTAGGAGTCCACTATGAATCCCAGTCTTCCCCAGCATGGTCCCAGTCAATCCAATTGCCCCCATGTAGACCCAGTCACTCTCAGTCCTCTCAGTTGTTGCCAGTGACCTCCAGCAGGTTCACAGACACTCCCAGTACATCCCAGTTACCCTCAACATAGTCATAGTCATTCCAGTCACATCCACTTGGCCCAGTAAAGTCCACTTTCACCAGTATGATCCCAGTCATTCTCATTCAATCCCAGTGTGTCCCACAATGATCCCTGTTCCCCAGTTCTGGTCTGCTGGGTCCCAGTGTGTTTTTGATCGTGCTTCCCAGGGTTGCCAGTTCTGGGCCCGGTGTATCCGGTGTCTCCCGGTGTATCCAGTATATCCCAGTTCCTGGTGTATCCAGTGTATGCCAGCATATCCCGGTGTATGCTGGTGTCCCAGTCCATCCCAGCCTGTCCAGTCCAACTGGTACATTTCCCGGATCCTGCCCCTCTGCCCATAGAGCTGGCCAATTGGGACACCCTCCCAAAATGCTGCCAGGGCTCAGGGCTCCGTGTTGGACTGGGATTCTTTGATCGCCCATTCCGGAGCACCCAAACCCCATTCCCGAGCTCATGGGTTTCCACCTGCGCCCTTATCCAGCACAAACAACCCCTGCACCCCTTTTCCCGCTATCCCCCTCTCCCTTCCCCAGAGCCCCTTTTTGCTTGACCCATTTGCCCCCTGCAACCTATTCCTGCCCTTTTCCCAGCCCCAGTCATCCTTCCCTAATCGCTGAGGACACTCGAGTACCCCTATCCCATGCCATCCCAGGTCTTCATTTAAAAGGGATTGGGGACACCGGGGACCCTTGGAGCTCCCTTTTCCTAACTACAGGGACCCACTTAACCCCACCTATCCCACATCTACCCACCCCCCACCCTCTCCATTTCTCACCTCGGAACCCCAACCCCCTTCCCTGCCTCCCTAAGCCCTCCCTTGTTCCCCCTTTTCTTCACCCGTGACCCCCCAGACCCCAAATCTCCGGTTCCCCCCAGTTCTCCTCTCCCTGCGGTCCCTGCCCGTGGCGCTGTCGGAGCCTGGCCCGGGGTTCCCCCAGTTCCTGTCCATGGGTCCTGGATGGATCCCCTTCCAGCGCCGCCACAGCCAGCGGGCCGGGTGGACGCCGCAGCCGCCAGGATGCGGCCGGAGCCGAGCCGGGATATGGATGGCCGGAGCCGCACAAGGAGCGGCACCGGCAGGGGCCAGCAGGGAGCTGCAGATGCTGCAGGAGCGGCACAGCCAGACGGGGCTCAGGTGGGGAGCCGGGGTGGGGATCTGTGGGGCTGCCATGCACCTGTGGGCTGCAGTGGGGATCCGTGGGGCTGGCCGAAAATCTGGGGTGCTAGGATGTGCATCCATGGGATCCAAGGGGCTCGATGAGGCTCTCTGGGTCTCCATCAGACTCTGGGGCTCTGTGGGTCTGGAACGGGGCTCTGTGGGGCTGGACACAATTCCGAGGTCTTCATCGGGCTTTGCCAAACTTTTTCTTTCTACCTCCTGGGGAGGCACTGAGATTTTCCCTTCCCTGATTGAAGGGCAGGTGCTGCAAGGGAAACGTCCGATCCTGACTCAGTGTTCCCTTTGCTTCCAGATGTCCCATCTGCTGTCCTGTCCAGGAGAGCTGCTCTGCACAGGAGGAAGCAAGATGAGTGAAAGATCTTGAAGATGGGGCAGCTGGAATCCTTCTGCTTAGAGTTGTGTTTAAAGATATATGGACTTGAACACAGAGAGGGATAATTATATTGGATATTTATATATGTGTTGTTGCTATTTTATAAGAATATTTCTGTATTATGTTGTTATATTTCGGATATATTATATGTATATTGTGTATGTATGCTTGTAATTACGTATGTGTATATATGTATATGTATATAGAATATGTTGTTTATCTGTGTTAGTTCTTTTATACTCATGTGTGTTTTATGATGTACTTGTAGTTATATGGCTCTTTAATAGGTATTTTGATATTTGTATAAGCTATTTAGATAGAGATACTGTATTTTTGTATTCCTAGATCGGCTTTAAGCTTCTAGTAATATGTAATAAATTAGGTTATTAACACTAATGGATCTTTGTGTATAGTGAGTATTTGTAGAGGTTGGCAATAATTCAGTTTTTGTTAACTGAAGTTGGTATTTGTATATTTTTACATAGCATTGCTTTAAAAATCTAATAAATTACTTTTTTAACTTAAATTGACATCTGCATAGTTATGTATTGTCAGTGTGGGTGTAGCAATTTGAAATAAATGACATTTTTCATGTGAAATCAATTCTTGTGTATTTGTCAATCAGCAGTGCAGCTGTCATAATCTGCAAGAAATTACAATTGTCAGCTGCACTGGGTGTTTTGTGATTGGTGCTATCCAGAGGAATGAGCAGATGGAAATGCTGGAGGATTTGGGCCATGAAAATCTCCAGCCATGCCCAGCACATGCCCCACTTGCACTCGGGCTGGCCCAGGAAAGCGCAGATTTGGGATGGCAGCAAGCCACACGTTGGCTCAGAACTCGCTGCAAAGGCCTGCTGAGAAACTGCGGGACTGCACGGAGCGTCCAACTCCAACCAGAGCCACCAGGGAGGACAAATCCACCCCCATGCACGGGCAGCTCTTTAGCAAGCGCTCCAAGTGTCCCTCTGAAGGTCATCCTGGAGCCCAGAAGCCAACAGGGATCTCTTGGAACCCTGGGCACTGAGAATTTCAGACTTTCTGTGCTGACAGGCACTGACCCCAAGCAAACACTGCATTTGATCTGAGGCCTTGGAAAAGGCTTCCAAAACTGAATGAAAGCTCTGGGATTATGGGTGTGTAGTTTGAATAGAAGTGTGTAATATCACATGGTAGAAAAGTTGGAGATTAAGGTTTTAGAATATAGTAATATATATTAAAGAGTATATAGGGCATAGGCTAAGTCCTTCTTTTTCACCTTCTTATTCATGAGTTAGCATGGTATATGGTAATCGGGTAAGAAAATCCTTATTGTTGACCATGGGTGTTTTGTTATTGAGTTAAAGTAAAACTAATTTAGGTGTCATTTCATAATGGACAGTTTGTTCTTTAAAAACTTTGGAAGAGATAGAGACAGAGCCATTTTCTACTTGTTAGCTAGAACTCACAGCTTGTGAGACTGTAACAAAGATGAGAATTAATAAACATCTGAGTCCGAACATGAATCTGTCTCTCGAGCATTTAATCCCGGCTCTAACAGAAAAAGAAGACAAAATGCCACAGGGACCTGAGCCAGCTCTGCTGCCTTTGGCAGCACTTTGGCAATGAGCTGCAGTAAGGGGGAGGCAACAGTGCTGTGACTGCTGCAGGCTGGGGATGCAGGAAGGGCAATGGACACTTGTGCTGAGATGCTCCAGAATCCAGAAGGATGCTGGAGAACTGGGAAGCACCAAGTTCTCACAGCCACTCCAAGGATGGAAGCCTTGGTGTGAAGTTCCTGGAGGAACTGGCAGGGAGTTGCTGCAGGGATCAGCAGGAGCAGAATGCAGCAGGATCTGCTCCTTGTCCTGGCTCTGTGTGCACGTCACAGGCTGTGATGGCCCCTGCTCCCACAGAGCCCGTGCCCATGGAGGCTGCAGGGGAAAAGGAATCCCATGGCAAAGAGAGGCTTTGCACTTGAAGTCCAGTGCTCTTGTGTTTCGGGCTTGAATGGCTCTCATGCCAAAGCACAGCAGGTAAGAAGGGCTTGGGGAGGCAGAGTCTTTAGAGGAAAAGAGAGATCAGGCACTCACATGCCTGAAACTCCTTCAGCTACAATAAACCTTTTCTAGTATTTATATATCATTATATATAAAATTTAATATAGTATATATAAATAATATAATATAATATAATATAGTATATATAATATAATATAGTGTAATAAACCTGTGATAACCCAATCTGCTTGCTGTGTACTGATACACTTTGTAGCAGTGAACATTATAAGTAATGCCAGATTCTTATTTAGCATCATGGCACGCTGCTGCTTCATTGCAGAACTGCCTCAGTGTGGAGAAAATCAGCCTAATTTATTGTCAGTTTAAGTAGATGCGGTGAGAAGCAGTGATACGGATTCAAAGAGATTTTCTAACCTCGTCATCCACAGGGAATTTTGTGCTGCCTTTTCTTCATTGTATGCACAACATTTTTGAGTCGTTCTGTATCCTTCAGGGAGGTATCCACTAGTGACCGAAAAAGAAAGGGGCATTATGGCACTCATTCTCTTTTAACACATATTTGCACTAAGCTGTAGCTTAAACTAAGAAACTTAGTAACTTAGTACACTTAGATTTTCTTTAGTCATGTACTGTGGAATAAATGGCAGAGGAACAGGCACTATCCAAGCTGTAAGAACAGCATGTTCTTGGTCTTACCATTGTGTACAAGAAAGCACCACAGTC
Source organism: Acrocephalus arundinaceus (assembly GCA_021534815.1). Taxonomy (NCBI): domain Eukaryota; kingdom Metazoa; phylum Chordata; class Aves; order Passeriformes; family Sylviidae; genus Acrocephalus; species Acrocephalus arundinaceus. The sequence goes on from JAJEOU010002771.1 coordinate 246,200, forward strand.
TGAATGATTCACCTCTTAGGTAAAACCAGAATGGTTCATGGTGTAAAACTAGCAGGTGATGGAAATAACCAATGTCCCTGGGCTGGGGCAGAAGCCTGGGAGTCCAACGCTTGGAAAAAGAGAACTGGCAAAGGCAGCCCAAGCTGCAGGCAGGCATTGGCTCAAGGCAAGAGGGAGCTTGTGTTGTGTTTTATCTCCTTTTTGCCAGTCAGGATTAAATGCTCGAGACAATGTTTTGTGTTCAGACTCAGATGTTTATTAATTCTTATCTATATTACAGTCCACAAATAGTGAGTTCTACAACACTTCCAGCTAACAAATCAAAAATGGACCCCTATCTCTTTCTCTACAAGGTATTTTAAGGATGAATTGTCCAATTAAGAAAGGACACCTAAATTATTTTTACTTTTAACCAATAACCAATCACCTTTGGCCCACCATGAGGATTTTTCTACCCAAGTACAAAATACCACCCAAACCCATGAAGAAGGTGAAAAGAAGGACCAAGCCTATGCCTAAACCTCCATCTTTCTATATATATATATATACGTTACTATATTCTAAACCCTTAAACTCTAAGTTTTCCTCTATGTGACATTGTACACTTCTATTCAAACTACACACCCATAATCCCAGTTTTGGAAGCCTTCTCCAAGGCCTCAGGTCAAATGTTTTCTTGGGTGCCAGTGCCTGTCAGCAGAGCAAGTCTGAAATTCTCAGTGCCCAGGGTTCCAACAACAACTGTCAAGTTTGAGCAGGCCAGCTGAGGAACAAGAGAGGCTGCTGCTTGCTGTAGAAGTCGTTTATGAAGTGGCTGGATCAGTCTCACAAAGCTCCGAGTGTTACAGGCCGTGCCATCGTGCAAAATGCCTTCCTGCATAGAGTCCCCATGTGCCAAGCAGAAGCAGCAGCAGCAGCCCTGATACAATGCACTCTATTCATAAATCATCCAGTCAGCCACAAACACGATGCTATTGCTGTCTTTTTGACCTATCCTGGTCTAACACAGTTGGGCGACAATGGTCATCATTTCTTACACAAGGCCTACACCCTATCTATTCTGTCTAGCAATGTTAGCAATGCTATGTTATATTTATGTTATGTCTAGGACTTAGTTAACTTTGTACAAGGTAATGCTGCTGAAATTTAAACTGGATTTTAGGGCTTTTCTATCACCCAACACAGTCTCTTATTTGCAAAAGGCACTTAAGGCGTATTTTTACTCACCTAAAACTAAAACTTACATCCCCACTTCATGTCTGTGTGACTTGATGTGTCACAGTTTCTCCAAGAGTTTCAAACCAAGCCCTGCATTCTTTTCTGCCTCTAAGCCTGTGTGCACGGGGTCCTGGGAGATTTCTGTCTGGTTTCCAACAGGGCTGGGAAACGACTCCGTGGGTCCGTTCTCTCCTCATTCCCAGGTCTCCACATGGTGCAGGTGGTTTCCAGCTGTGACCTCCTGTCCAACAGAGAATCCATGGATCCCACCAGTACAGCTGTGACAGGTGGGATTTTGTCTCCTTCCAGCTGGGATCCGGGAGCTTTGCAGTGTCCGACGGTGCCACCTGGATCACCCAGAGGTGCTGGGAATCCAAAGGGATCATGGTGGAGCAGATGAAGCTTTACCTGGGACACACCTGTGTGGAAGGGCCCCCAAAATACATCAGATATGGTTGGGAGGCTCTGGAGCACAAAGGTGAGTGTGGGAGGGGAAGGGGAATTCCCATGGGAATGTGGGATTCAGAAATGGGGGGACTTGGGAATGCAGGAATTCCCATGGCAATTCCGTGGCTGGATCTCACTCTCATCTCAGACAGGTGAGAATTCAGTGGATTGATCTCTCCCTCAGCCCATTGCCATGGGAATTCCATGGGGAAATGATCTGCATTGATGACCAATCCAATGACAGCAGAGAGATGAGGAGCAATCCCTGCTGGGATTCCATGGGACATAAATCCCAATCCTGTCCCCAGGCCGGCTCTGTTGTGCCCGTGGCAGCTCCAGGGGAGTGCCCTGTCCCTGCCCTGAGCCCAGCACGAGCCTTTCCTTGGGTGTTCTTTTCCCTGCCCAGGGCAGGAGGGCACTGCTGGAGTGGCTTTGGTGGCCCTGGGGGCTGGGCCAGTTCCCCAGGGGGGCCCAGGTCACTCCCAGTATGGGCCCTGTGGCTCCCAGTCACCCCCAGTATGATCCCAGTCACTTTCAGTTACACTCAGTATGATCCCTGTATCATCCCGGTCATTCCCAGTATGTTCCCACCATGGTCCCAGGTGTTCCCATTCACCCCTACTATAGGTCCAGGCACTCCCAGTATGGTTCCAGTTATCCCCATTATGTTCTCAGTCCCTCCCACTATAGCTCCAGTCCTTCCCAGTATGATTCCAGTATGAACCCAGTCACTCTCAGTTTGATGCCATTTGCCCCCAGCATGGTCCGAGTTGCTCCCAGTCACCCTGCATGGTTTCAGTCACTGCCAATATGATCCCAGTCACTCCCAGATAGTCCCAGTATTATCCCTGTAACTTTCTTTATGGTTCCTCTGTGATCCCAGTCACTGCCAATCTCTCCTAGTAAGTCCCAGTTGCACCCAGTGTGTTTCTACTCACTCCCAGTCACTCCCGGTAGCTTCCAACATGAGTCCCTGCTCATAGCTACTCCCAGTCATCTCCAGCATGATTCCAGTCTCTCCCTGTATATGTCAGTTGCCCCAAGCCTGCTCCTAGTCACTTGCAGTATGATACCAGTATGACCCCAGTCACCCTCAGTGTGATACCTGTATCTCCCAGTATGATCCCAGTTGTCCCCAGCCTCCCAGTTTAATCCCAGTTGCATAGATCCAGTCACTCCCAGTATGATTCTACTCTGCTGCCATCATGATCCCAGTGTCCCCCAGTATAGTCTCAGTTGCTCCCAGTCCCTCCCAGTCTGATCCCAGTTGCTCTCAGTTGCCCCCAGCATAGACCCAGTCATTCCAAGTATGATCCCAGTAGGAGTCCACTATGATCCCAGTCTTCCCCAGCATGGTCCCAGTCAATCCCATTGCCCCCAATGTAGACCCAGTCACTCTCAGTCCCTCTCAGTGTGTTGCCAGTGACCTCCAGCATGGTTACAGACACTCCCAGTACATCCCAGTTACCCTCAACATAGTCATAGTCATTCCCAGTCACATCCACTTGGCCCAGTAAAGTTCCACTTTCAACCAGTATGATCCCAGTCATTCTCATTCAATCCCAGTGTGTCCCACAATGATCCCTGTTCCCCAGTTCTGGTCCTGCTGGGTCCCAGTGTGTTTTGATCGTGCTCCCAGGGGTTGCCAGTTCTGGGCCCGGTGTATCCCGGTGTCTCCCGGTGTATCCCAGTATATCCCAGTATCCTGGTGTATCCCAGTGTATGCCAGCATATCCCGGTGTATGCTGGTGTCCCAGTCCATCCCAGCCTGTCCCAGTCCAACCTGGTACATTTCCCGGATCCTGCCCCTCCTGCCCATAGAGCTGCCACTGGACACCCTCCCAAAATGCTGCCAGGGCTCAGGGGCTCCGTGTTGGCACTGGGATTCTTTGATCGCCCATTCCGGAGCACCCCAAACCCCCATTCCCGAGCATGGGTTCCACCTGCGCCCCTTATCCAGCACAAACAACCCCTGCACCCCTTTCCCGGCTATCCCGCCTCTCCCTTCCCCCAGAGCCCCTTTTTGCTTGACCCATTTGCCCCCTGCAAACCTATTCCTGCCCTTCCCAGCACCCAGGTCATCCTTCCCTAATCGCTGAGGACACTCGGGACCCCTATTCCCAGCCATCCCAGGATTTCCCACCTTTAAAAGGGATTGGGGACACCGGGGACCCTTGGAGCTCCCTTTCCTAACTACAGGGACCCACTTAACCCCACCTATCCCACATCTACCCACCCCCACCCTCCCATTTCTCAATCCTGGAACCCCCAAACCCCCTTCCCTGCTCTCCAAGCCCTCCCTGTTCCCCCCTTTCCTTCACCCGTGACCCCCCAGACCCCAAATCTCCGTGTCCCCCCAGTTCTCCTCTCCCTGCGGTCCCTGCCCGTGGCGCTGTCGGAGCCTGGCCCGGGGTTCCCCCAGTTCCTGTCCATGGGGTCCCTGGATGGGATCCCCTTCCAGCGCCGCCACAGCCAGCGGGGCCGGGTGGAGCCGCAGCCGCCAGGGATGGCGGCCGGAGCCGAGCCGGGATATTGGGATGGCCGGAGCCGGCACAAGGAGCGGCACCGGCACGGGGCCAGCAGGGAGCTGCAGATGCTGCAGGAGCGGCACAGCCAGAACGGGGCTCAGGGTGGGGAGCCGGGGCTGGGGGATCTGTGGGGCTGCCATGGCACCTGTGGGACTGCAGTGGGGATCCGTGGGGCTGGGCCGAAATCTGGGGTGCTAGGATGTGCATCCATGGGGATCCAAGGGGCTCGGATGAGGCTCTCTGGGTCTCCATCAGACTCTGGGGCTCTGTGGGTCTGGAACGGGGCTCTGTGGGGCTGGGACACAATTCCGAGGGTCTTCATGGGTCCAATCCCTCCCCAGGTCTCCACACCTGCAGGAGGTTTCCGGCTGTGACCTCCTGTCCCACGGGAGCATCTGCGGATCCAATCGGCTCGGCTGTGATGGGCAGGAATTCCTCTCCTTCCGGCTGGGATCCAGGGGATTCGTGGTGGCCGATGGCGCTGCCCAGGTCACCAAGAGGCGCTGGAACAGGATGAGATCGAAGCTGAGGAATGAACAAATCCCCTGGGGCACACCTGCCTGGAATGTCTCTGGAAATATGTCAGATATGGGTGGGAAGTGCTGGAGAGTAAAGGTGGGGAGGGTAGAATTCCCATGGGAATGTGGGATTTGGAAATGTAGGATTTGGGAGGACAAAATTTGGGAACATGGGAATTCCCATGGGACCTCCATGGATGGATCCCACTGCTGTCCCATTCCCATGGGATTTCTGTAGATGGATCTCACTGCCATGCCATTCCCATGGAATTCCATGAGCAGATCTCACCCCTGTCCCATTGCCATGGAATTCCTTGGGTGCATCTCACAGTTATCCCATTCCAGAACCCCCTGATGTTCATGTGTCTGGAAAAGTGGAACATGGGACCCTGACGTTGTCCTGCTCACGTATGGATTCTACCCCAGCACCATCGGGATCAGCTGGATGAAGGGGGATGAAATCCGGGATCGTTCACAGCAGTAACAGCACCTTCCACACCTGGGCCAGGATTGAGGCGCTGCCGGAGGAACTGGAGCAGCACCAGTGCCAGGTGGAGCATCCCGGAATGCCAGAGCCCAGGATCTTCTCCTGGGGTGAGGCTGGGAATGTGGAATGTGGGAATTGGGAATTTGGGAATGTGGAGCAGCAGGATGGGGGTTCCTCTCCTCTCCTCACCATCCTGTGCTTCCCAGAGCCAGAATCCAGTGGGAATCTCACCCTGGTGGTTGCTGTGTCCATCATCGCTGCCATCATCATCATTCTCCTCATCAGATTCGGTATCTGGAGGCTCCAATCCGGTTCCCCCCCAAATCCATCCTGGGGGTCTCCCTTTTCTCCTCTCCCTCCCAAGACTGCTGGGGGTCCCCCCACGACCCACCCACCCCCCTAAACTCCTCCTGGGTTTGCACATGGGGACCATGTCCCCTCCCCCAGGATGATGAGGGATCCTGGGCTGAGCCCCCCACTCAGCCAGGGGTGTGGAGGGAACTGGGGGTCCTGGTGCTGGAAGTGGCTGCTCCCAGGATGAGCCCACTTGCTCTGTCCGTGTGGTTTCAGTTTCCTCAGCACTCCCAGTATGAGCCCAGTCACTCCCAGTCATTCCCCATTATGATGCAATTTCCCCCAGCACCGTCCCATTTGTTCCCAGTTGCACCCGCTGTTATCCAGTGTGTTCCCAGTTCTCCCAGTTTCCCCCAGTATAGTCCCAGTCATTCCCAGTATGATGCCAGTCTCTCCCAGAAGGATCCCAGTCACTCACACGTGTCCTCAGTTTCCCCAAGCGGGTTCCCCCAGTTGACCCTAGCCCATTCTTAAGGGCTGTGGTCCCAGTCACCACCTGCATGATCTCAGGCACTCCCAGTATAATCCAGTGGCCGTGAACATTCTCGGAGTCATTGCCAGGCACTCTCAGTTAACCCAGCATGGTTCAGTTGCCCCCAGTTTAATCCCAGTCACTGCCAGGACATCCCAGTTGTCACCAGCATGCATCCTGTCATTCCTATTAATTCCCAGTTCCTCCCACTGTATCCCCAGTAGGCTCTCAGCATGGGCCTGGTAACTCCCAGTAACCCCCAGTCAGGGTCCAATTGCACCCACAATAATTCCAGTCTGATGCCAATCGCTCCCAGTATTATTAAGTGCCCCCCAATGTGATCCCAGTTTCTCCCTGTAAATACCAGTATGACCCCAGTACCCTCGAGTATGATCCTCATAGTTCCCAGTCTCCCCCAGTATTTCTCAGTCACTCCCAGCATGCTCCCAGTCATTCCCAGTTCCTCCCAGTTGCTTTCAGTGTGATTCCAGTTGCTCACTGTCACAAGTCAATCCCAGTAGGAGTCCAGTCACTCTCAGTGTGACCCCTGTCTCAACCAGCATGAACCCAGTTGTTCCCACTGTGATCCCACTATGATCCCAGTTGCTGCCGGAATAGTTCCAATTGTTCCCAGTTCCTCCGAGTATGATCCCAGTTGTCCCTAGAATAGACCCAGTCCCTCTCAGCATGGTCACATGCACTCCCAGTTTTCCCTAGCATGGTCCCAGCTGTTCCTAATGTGGTTCCAGTCTACTCAGTATGGTTAAAGACACTGCCAGTATATCCCAGTATATCCCAGTAAGGTTCTGGTTACCTCAGAATGATCCCTGTCTTTCTCAGTCTCTTCCAGTTGCCTCCGGCATGATCCCAGGTTCTGGCAGTTACCCAAAGTGTGGTCCCAGTTGCTCGCAGTATGATCCCAGTTTCCCCACTAGTAGTCTAAGTCCCCTCAGCATGGTTCCAATCCCTTCCAGTTGATCCCAGTTGCTCCCAATGTTTCCACATTTTCCTCCCTACAGTAGCTCCCAGGAACCCCCAGTCAGGATCTGTTCACACACATTGCAATCCCAGTGGCTCCCAGGATGACCCCAGTTGCACCCAGTCACCCCCAGTTTGGTTCTAGTCACCCCCAGTATGACCCCAGTCACTTCCAGATACTCCCAGTATTATTCCTGTCATGCCCAGAGTGACTGCCTGTCACTCCCAGTTTGAGCCCAGTTGCTCCCAGTCAACTCCAGCATGGTTCCAGTCACAGGCAGCACCTTTCCAGTCACTCCCAGTCTGGTTCCAGTAGGATCCCAGTATGAACCCAGCATGGGAACAGCTGCTCCCATTTACCCCCACTGTGCTTTCAGTTTCTCCCAGTGTATCCCAGTTTTTTCCAGCATGTTCCCAGTCACTCCCAGTTGTCCTCAGTTGCATCCAGCCTGATTCCAGTTGCTCACAGCAATCCCCGTAGTCATCCACAGTGCAGTCCCAGTTTCTGCCAGTAGGATCCAGTATGATCCCAGTCTCCCACAGCATGGGCCCAGCCTCTCCCGTTGTGATCCCAGTAGGATCCCAGTCTCCCCCAGGCACCTTGCAGAGCCCCAGCCATGCTGTTTGCCCCCAGCCTGCCCACGGCCAGCCTGGGGCTGCTCCCGGGGCTTTTCTGTGCTCAGCATTGGCCTGGGCAAAGTGTTCTGGAGAGAGCCTGGGCAAGGAGCCTGCAGCCCCCAGGCCCTGGCCTGAGGCGTCAGCGCTGCCCCAGCAGTGCCCATGGCCTGTCCCTGCTGCAGCCCCGGCACTGCCACCCCCAGCACTGTGCCCGGCCCCGAGAGCACTCAGGCCCTACAGCAACACCAGGGCCAGCAGGGCAGCGGGGCAGGGCCACGGCAGCAGCACTGGCAACACCAAGGGCTGCTGCTGCTGCTGCTGGGCACAGCTGCTGTGCCAGCACTGATCTGCCCCCAGCTCTGCACACAGACATTGCTGCTGCAGCTGCAGAGAAGGGAACCAAAGGGGCATCTCTGCAGAAAACTTGGCTGGGAGATCCCTGAGTTCCTCTAAAGCCACCAGGAGCGCAGCCCCTCATTGACACAGTCTGTGGCCACAGGGGAGGTGGAGAGAAACAAAATGAGAAATACCACAAGCAATGACAATTCTTTGTGAACAGGATTAAAAAAATAAAACAAAGAAAAAGAACCTCCAAAACGAAAAAACAAGTGACAAAGATTACATTTATTACAGATGATTTGCAGAAATTGGCCAGCAGTTTAATGTTTCTGAACACATCCAGTCATCAGTCTCCACAGTTCAGCCTTGAGCTCCTGGTTCCTCAGGCTGTAGATGAGGTGGTTCAGGGCTGGAGGCACTACTGAGTACAGAACTGACAGGGCCAAATAAACGGATGGGAAGTAGATTGTGGGAGGATTAAGGTATGCAAACGTGCCAGAGCTGACAAACAGAGAGAGCACGGCCAGGTGGGGGAGGCAGGTGGAAAAGGCTTTATGTTTTCCCTGCTCAGAGGGGATCCTCAGCACAGCCCTGAAGATCTGCACATAGGAGAAAACAATGAACACAAAACAACCAATCACTAAAGTAATGGAAAATACAAGAAACCCAAGTTCCCTGAGGTAGGATTTGCAGCAGGTGAGCTTGAGTATCTGTGGGATTTCACAGAAGAACTGGCCCAGGGCATTGCCATGGCACAGGGGCAGGGAAAATGTATTGACTGTGTGAAGCAGAGCATTGAGAAAGGCACTGGCCCAGGCAGCTGCTGCCATGTGGGCACAAGCTCTGCTGCCCAGGAGGGTCCCGTAGTGCAGGGGTTTGCAGATGGACACGTAGCGGTCGTAGCACATCACGGTCAGCAGGGAAAGCTCTACTGTGATAAAGAAAAAAAAGAAAAAGAGTTGAGCAGCACATCCTGGGTAGGAGATCGTCCTCGTGTCCCAGAGGGAATTGTGCATGGCTTTGGGGACAGTGGTGCAGATGGAGCCTAAATCACTGAGGGCCAGGTTGAGCAGGAAGAAGAACATGGGGCTGTGCAGGAGGTGGCCGCAGGCTATGGCGCTGATGATGAGGCCGTTGCCCAGGAGGGCAGCCAGGGAGATGCCCAGGAAGAGGCAGAAGTGCAGGAGCTGCAGCTGCCGCGTGTCTGCAAATGCCAGCAGGAGGAAGTGGCTGATGGAGCTGCTGTTGGACATTTGCTCTGGCTGGCCATGGGCACCTGTTCATGGAGAAAGGACAGGGACAAGTCAGCAGAGGCTGCTCTGAGCCAAACCTGGGCCATTCCCTGTAGTGTCCTTCTATGACTCACCCACCCTTGTTCCTGCCTTGGAAAAATCTGGGAAAACCTTCCCCCAGGTCCCTGCCTGAGCTCCAGTTGTGCTGAGTGTGCCAGAAGCGGCCAGACCTGTGCATGGAGGTTCTCGAGGAGCCACCCCTGCCCTACTGCCCTTGGTTTTGGCCATGTGGCAGGGGGACAAGGCTGGATATTCAGGATTAGTCAGTGGATTTACTCCGAATGCAGACAGGCTTGTTACCATCTGAAAATCCAACTCTAAAGGAAATAGATACCAGGAGTTTGTAATAGGAAGTTTTTCCAGCCTCCACATCATTCCTGCTTCTCTGAGGTCAGAAGTCCCCAGCATTTCTGCTGCACTCAGAGTTTTCCACAGAGAGGTGAGAGGCGAAGGATTCCCTGTTGCTCAGGGAAGGTGAGGGGCTGGATGGGCTTGTTCCCAACTGCCCTGGGTTTGCAGCTTTGGCTGCAATCAGAGCACAATCACACTCCCCTGTCACCCTGGGATACACCAGACCCTGCCCGGAGCAGAGGGACTCCTCAACGTCTCCCCCTCTCCAAAGGGCTCTGGGCAAGGTCTCAGCACCCCCTTCTGCCAAGGACACTCCCGGCTCCCTTGGCAAACCCAGCAGCATTTCCTCAGCTCTGGCATCTCTGCACTTCCCCGGGGCACATTCAGGGAACTCCCAGGGGCTCTGGCACAGATTTGCAGCCAGGAGGGCAGCTCAGAGCTGGGAAGGACACAGCAAGGAGATCCCTGGGTGTGCCCATGATGGGATCTCAGGGAGGGGGCTCAGCTCATTCCCCTTTCCCATGGACTGCTTTGCCCACAGCCCCACAGGTCCCAGGGAAGCTTGGACACCCCGTTGCCATGGCCACAGCTGCCTGGCAGGAATGCCAAGGGCAGTGCCTGACTCAGCTGCTGCAAAGGCCAGAGCCTCCCTGAGAGCACCAGATGACAGGGACAGGATCAGGGCAGTGCAGAAACAAGAGCAGATGTGGTGGTGCTGTGCCTGGGAGGGCAGGGCAGAGACAGCTGGCAGAGAGTCTCTGTAAATGTTGAAACATTACTTTGATGATTCTTTGTGTTCCTTTAAACTCAGAATGTTCTGTGTTTCTGTGATTCCAATTCCTCTTCTGCTTCTGTCATCCTCCTGTTGCCTATAATCAAAAGAGAAAAAAACCCCTTGTAACAGCTTTAGAACAGTGATGCATAAACCAGAACTTTATTGGAAGCTTCCAGGTGTCCCAGTGGGGATGGGGAATACCTGGGCCCTGTTTTCAAAGATTTTTTTAAGGCTCAATAATAAGGATATTTAACAGGAACACGCAAAAAGAGATTCAGTTTCCCAAGTTACACACCCCTGGGGAAACACATTGAAGTTGGTCCAAGAGTTTCTTTGTCCCGCCTCTTTTATGACTGCTCACACCCTAGTTAAAAAGCAAAATGGTCTTCTTGTAGGCCCTCGTTGTGATTATAAGTCTATATAGTATTTCAGGAATGTATTTAGAAGCTTATTGTTCTAATATCTAAGAGAAAGGGTAGGAAGAATACTACAGGTAATTAAGGTTTATAGTTATATTAGTATGTAATATTAGTTTGAAAGAATTATTTAGAATTACAGTTTTATAACTATATAATAGTAGAACAGAGCTACAAAAATATGAATAACATTTTAAAAAGCAAAAATATTTTTGTCATCACCCAAACTTTCCCATCCTTCTCCAAGGAGGAAATTGAAAACACTCTCAGGGAAGTTCCTGATCTTTACAGCAATGCCAGGCTTACCTTCTTTTGGCAAGTGTCCTCCGCAGCTGTGCCCAGGCTGGTGTGGAGCTGGGAGCAGCCCTGCCCCACACAGCCCCTCTCAGCAGCAGCAGCAGCAGCAGCAGCAGCAGCAGCAGCAGCAGCAGCAGCAGCAGCAGCAGCTGCCCTGCTCAGGGTGGCTCCTTCCCCCCACAGCTTCTCCCCAGCGCTGGCAGCAGCTCCCCGGGCCGGCTGAGAGCTGTCCCTGGCAGGCAGCAGAGTCCCTGGGCCAGCACAGCGCCCTGGGCTGCAGGACCCTGCTCTGCACCACAGCCCTGGGCACCCCTGGCTGCAGCCCCGGCCTCTCAGCCCTGCAGCAGAGCCTGGCCCCAGGGAGCTGCTTTGAGCTGGGCCTGGGCTGGGGCAGCAGGGAAACCCAGCCCTGCCCTAGGGCCACATCCCTGCCCTGCAGCAGCTCCCACAGTGCTCCTGGAAGGTGCTCCAAGCTGGGGGATGTGGCAGCTCCAGGAGATCCCTGCAGGAGCTGCAGCTGCTCTTCCCCCAGCCAGAGAGTGACTGTTTGCAAGCCTGGGAGGATTTCTCCTGCAGTGAGCCCTGAGTGAGCTCTGCTCTGTGCTGCCAGCCCAGGCTGAGTTGAAGCCCTGTGTGCCTGTGTGCTGTGCTTGGGGTGGCTGCAGGCAGTGCCCCAGCCCTGCTGGGCTGGCAGTAGAGCTGCTCATCAAGAGAAATGTGGTTTTAAGCTCTTCTTGGTTGCCAGGATCTCCTTCTGGATGATGAGCTCAGCTCTGCTCATCAGCACAGACACAGCACAAAGACTTTAATGACCCTCTCGGGGCTTTTGTGCTGAGGCCCTGAACATCAGTCCCTGAGAGGGAGATGAAGAAACCTCTCCAGAGCTCCAAGTTAAAAGCCAACTCCAAAGTTTCTGGAAGTTTTAATGGGTCCCACTGAGGGACACGACACAGAAAGTGTCCCCAGGCCCCAGGCAGAGCAGAGAACTGCAGGCAGTGATGACAGGTGGGGACAAAGAGAAGCCAAGGCTTCATGCCCTGGGCCACAGCAGCTTCTGTGCCACCAAGGACACTGAGGAGACACCTTGTCCTGAGGCCCTGGGGCCTCCTGGCACAGCCCCAGCAAGGCTGGGCACTGTCAGCCCCTTGTGCTGCCCTCAGCATCCCCCTCCCATGCCAGTGGCCTCCAGGATGTGCTGGAAGGAGTCCCTGGGGAAGGAGCCTTGGTCAGCAATGGCCCTGGGGGGCTCCTTCATGCTGGCAGGGACTGCAGGTTTTTCCAAGGCCTTTGGGTTTGGCTTTTGCCTTGGAGTCTCTGAGAGGTTTGTGCAATCCTGGCCTCCAATTCTCTGCTTTAATGAGTCCATTGAGAGGCTTTTTCAGTAACAACACTCAGTGGGGCTCGTTAATGCTTCAGAGTATTCAAAGTTTGTTAAAAAAAAAAGGGGGTTTTGATACTGACTGACAGGTTTGTGCAATCATGGTCTCCAATTATCTGCTTTAATGAGTCCCTGGGGATTCTTAGCCAATAACAACACTCAGTGGGGCTCATTCATGCTTCAAGGTACTCAGGGGTACTTCTTTTTTGCCACTGAGTCTCTGAGAGGTTTTTGTGCAATCCTGGCCTCCAATTCTCCCTTCCAAAGACTCCATTACGAGCCTTTGTTGGGGATGGACATCAGTGGGGCCCATGAATGCTTCCAGACACTTTGGGTGCTTCCTCTGACTTTGACTCCTGGAAAGGTTTTTGCAATCTCCTCTCAGGCCCTGAGGTTCCAGGGCTCAGCACCAAATGCACCACGGGGCTCATTGGGATCAAACAAATCCTGACAAACCATGGCTGTGCCTTGATTTCCCTCTTGCCTGGTGCAGTTCATTAGGAAGGTTTCCTGCTGCAGTTATGGAGAAATATTTCAAAGACCATTTGGAAGTATTCCTTTATCAAAGGGCACATTTTATTACTTTTCTTATTACGCAGGAAGTGATTGATATTGATTCAGGGTCTCTCCTCAGGAGGTCTGGCCTGCTAAAGAGAAGCTTTGCCTTGAGGTCAGATCCAGGGTGGACAACCTTGCTCCATATTCCTCAACCCCATCCTGTCTCTCCTCACTCACCAGGGTCTTTCTTTGCTTGGAGAACTGGCTGCACACAACCAAAGAGGGGGATTCTTCTTTTATTTTTGAAGCAATCTAAAACTCTTGAGTTTCCCCATTGAAAACAGACACACTCCCCAAGTGTGCGCCAAGCCCAAGGTGCCACCAAGGAGGTTCCCCTTCCCCAAGGCAGTACCATGCAAGGAATGTTTTAGACACACAGGAAGTTCTACCACAAACATAAATCCAGAGTTGGCTGAAGGCTGAATTAGACCAACTGCTGAAGGACAGACAAGCTTTGAACTCCTTGTAGCTCAAAGCTCCAGCTGGGTTGTTGGGAGGTGTGTGAGTGAGCCAAGAGTGAGGGCACGGGAACTGCAGAGAGCCCTGGAAGTGCTTGTGTGCAGCCAGGCTGTGGGGAAGGGCACTGCAGGCCTGGCCTGGGCCAGGAGTGAGGCTGGATCATCATGCCAAGCTGCCCTGGGCCATTGCAAGGGGCTGTGGCCATGGACACTGCACTGAGCCCACTGCTGGCTTTGGGTGCCAAGGCCACCCTGATCAATTCAAGTTTCCTTGGAAAGCAGCCCCAGGAGCCATTTCTGCAGCCAGGTTCAGTGGCCACTTGCAGGCAGAGCTGTTGCTGCCCTGGGCTGCCATGGCAACCCTGAGGACAAAGCGGTGCCGGGGCTGTTCGAGGTACAATTGCACTGACACTCGTTGATGCTCTCACGTGTCAGAACTGGATCCAGCCGCACCCAGTCTCTTCTATTAGATGGAATTTTTAAAGTCTAGGCATCCTGGAAGGGTATGAGGATCCACGGTGGCTGTTGGGTGTCATTTCTCCACCTCATGACTCAGCAGGAGTTTCTCCAATAAAGAAATGAAGCTTTTGCCTGAAGCTCCCACTCTGCCCATGAAAGGAACCCCTGGGAGTGTCTGGGACATCCCGGCTCTTTGGCAGCCTGGGGACTCCTGGGATGTCACCGTGGAGCCCCTGTGAGTGCCTGTGACAGATGGGTGCCTTTGCAGCCCAAGGTGCCCTGGGATGTCCCCATGGAATGGCTGTGACTGCCTCTGAGCACAGGGCTCTATAGCATCCCCAGAAAGCCCTGGGAGGTCTCCAGGATCCTCGAGTCCAACTCGTGGCCCTGCACAGGACACCCCAACAATGCCAGCCTGGGCCTGGCAGCGCTGTCCAAACGCTGCTGGAGCTCCCAGAGCCCTGGAGCTGGGACCCTTCCCTGGGAGCCTGTTCAGTGCCTCAGCAGCCTCTGGGGGAAAAAACTTTTCCTCACATCCAACCCAAACCTGCCCCAACTCAGCTCCAGCCCTTCCCTCCAGTCCTGTCCCTGGGAACCAGAGGGAAGAGGTTCCCACAGCCCCAGCCACGGACCCACTCCCAAGGCTGTTCCAGGGCAGCCAGGGCTGGCACCAGCTGGGATGCTCGGTTTCCAAGGGCCAGGGTTTGGGAATGGGATTCCTCAATTTTGTGCTCCCACAAAAACTGTGTCACTGCTCGCTGCCCTCCAGCCTCCCATTGAAAGTACAAAAGGCAAAGATCCCAGGGTGGGATAAGAACAATTTATTGGGAACAGCAACAAGATAAGGCACAAATAGGAACAGAAACAATATTGATAACAGAAGGGGTAAGAAAAACCATATAGATGGTAAACCAACACAACACCAACTGGCTCTTTCTAGCCACGCATTTCCTCCTGCCTGGAATGGACACTCTTCATATTTGGGGAGAGAAAAAGTCCCTTTCCTGCTCCTGGCAATGACCTGAGATGGGATCAAATATAATAACAGGGCTAAGGCCAGACTCTTACTTTCTTCAACCCCACATTACATCATTGCCAGGGGCAGGGAGAGGGACAGGTGTCTTTTCAGTGTTGATCACAGGAAATGTGGATCACCAAAGCTCTTTCAAATGTGGGTACTCTGATGGAGGATAATGTTTGAGATGCACATGAAGCTCTTCCCACAGTCAAGGCTTCCCTTACTGGTGGCTCTGTTGGTGTCAGGTCAAGGTAGAGCTGTGGGTGAAGCTCTTCCCACACTGGGGACACTCGTAGGGCCTCTCCCCAGTGTGGATGCGCCGGTGGGTGATGAGGTGGGAGTTGTGCCTGAAGCCCTTCCCGCAGTCAGGGCAGCGGAAGGGCCTCTCCTCAGTGTGAATGCGTTGGTGCTTGAGGAGATCTGAGCTGGTCTTAAACCTCTTCCCACACTGGGGACATCCATAGGGCCTCTTCCCAGTGTGGATCATTTGGTGGATGATCAGCTGGGACCTCCAGTTGAAGCCCTTCCCACATTCCCCACATTTGTACGGCCTTTCCGCAGCGTGGATGTTCTGGTGGCGGATCAAGGTGGAGCGCCGGCTGAAGCTCTTTCCACACTGCTCACACTCATAGGGCTGTTCACTGGTGTGGATCTTTTGGTGGCTGATGAGAGTGGAGTTGTTCTTGAAGCCCTTCCCGCAGTCAGGGCAGCAGAAGGGCTTCTCTGTGTGAATCCGCTGGTGCTTGAGGAGATTTGAGCTACTCTGAAACCTCTTGGCACACTGGGGAGACTTGTAGGGCCTCTCTCCAGTGTGGATGCGTTGGTGGGTGACAAGGTTGGAGCTGCAGCTGAAGCCTTTCCCACATTCCCCACACTCATAAGGCCATTCCCCAGTGTGAACCATCTGGTGCTGGATCAGGGTGTTGCTCCGGCTGAAGCTCTTCCCACACTCCAAGCACTTGTAGGGCTTCTCCCCATCAGGATGCTGCTCATGGACCACCAACTCAGAGCCCTGGCTGAAGCTCTGTCCATGTTTCTGGCACAGGGTGGGTCTTTCCTCTTCAGAGCACCCCGGGATGGGTTTGGAGCCCCTCCTCATGTGGGATCTCTGGGGCTTTTCCTCCTCCTTGGATTCCTGCACCATGGAGCCACTCAAAACAGCCTCTTCAACAAAGTTCTGCTGGGGGGATTTTTCCTCTGTGGTCTCCATCCTCAGCTCCTTGTCTGGGGGAGAAAGAACAAAGAGGAGATGGAATTTCCTCTGTGCAAGAGGGAAGGGGAAGGAGATCCCCCCAGTGAATCCCTGTAGGAACCGTGCTGGCAGCGGGTTTCTCCTGCAGCCAGGGGCCATGCTGAGCTGGGAGATGGAGCAGAGAGAGGGGGAAAGGGGCAGTGACTTCCTCCTCACCTGCCTGGCTGTCCTGGGAAATCTTCCTCTTCCTTGCAGTCTCCTTCTCCATCCAGCCAAGGTTTGGGAATGGGAAATCCTTGTTTTGGGCAAAACAAGAGATGAGCGTTTTGAGTTTGAAGGTCCGCCTGCCCAAGTCCATCTCTTGTCACTGGGGATCACGGGTCCATAAAACCCTCCCACACACCATGATTTACCCCTGAAAATGCCTCCCAGGACTTCCCCGTTTCTGGTCTCTCCCTTCTGGTGTTCAGGGATTCCCCCCTGCCCCAGCTGCCACGGGTCTCTCATCTACAGATTCCCTGCCATTCCCAGGCTGGTGGGAGGCACAGGAATCTGAAAAGTTCCTCCCTTTTTCACCTCCTCACTTTGTGATGGTGGGTGATTTTGTGGTTCAGGGGTCCCTTCTCCCCTTTTTCTCTGCTTTGGGGTTCAGGGGGTCCAAAGAGTCCCCCCCTGCCCCTCCCCAGGCTCTTAAGGGTCTTACAAATTGTGGCACTCCCCCAGTTCTGGGCTCCCCACTTTGGGGTCCTGGGGGACACAGGGCTCTGTTCCTCCAGGCTGCCTCTGCTGGCAGCTGCCACTGGGACCCCCAATGTCCCCCCAGGGGCATTTACCACTCAACTTTGCAGTTCTTCATTCTCCAAAAATTCCCCCCTCAAAGAAATCCCCAACTCAGGGACCTCCCAAGATATCTGGGTCAAGCTCCCTGTCTTGGTTTGGAAAGACAGGTGTCTGCTAAGGAAGGCAGGAGCCTCCCTTGAAAGGGAAAACATAAGCCCCCTCCTATAATTTTGAAATAAGTGGGCTCTCGTGCAAAGATATGGGAATAACAGTTCTTTAGTAAGAAAATTAAACTAAAAATTCAGTAGTAAAAAACAGAAATGCTGACAGAGTCAGAATACCTGATACCCAGTTAGGCAGGGTGTTGGTAGCAGTCCAGTCAAATCGTGGCTGCAGTCCTCCTGGAGTCACAGATGTGGTTTTGTTGAAGCAATGATCCTGTAAAAGGGTGTAGATTCTCCTGAATATCCAGTGCTGGTGTAGATGGGTCGGGCCTTCCTCTGCGAATCCAGTGGAAACAGGCTGCTTCTGGTGTGTTAAATCTCCGATTATATCCAGGTAGGAATGCTTGGCTCCTCCCCCTGGGTGGAGCATCTCACAATGGGATGGTGGAATTTGATCAGTGATGCAGTGAGACTCAATGGCCCATTAACAGAAGATATCTCCCTGGAGGGAGTGTGGGTGGTGGAAGAGATAAAGAACACTGCCCCATCTGGTTTGAACAGCTGGCCCATTAACACAAGATATCTCCCAGAGTTATGAGAAATGGGTCATGGAACAGTTCTTACTTGGGATCTCCTGTTGGTTTTGTGTTCAAACTGGCACACTGGGGAAAAGTGGGACCATGCTGGGAACTGCTGTGAGCAGGTTGGGGTGACTGGTCTACACTGTGAGAAACTGGGCATGACTGGGACCGTGCTGGGAGAGACTGGCATCATACTGGGAGTGACTGGGACTAGACATGGGGAAACTGGGAGCAAGTGGATGAAAGTGGGAGGAACCTGGACCATGCTGGGGGCAAACTGCATCATAATGGGGAAGGACTGGCAGTGACTGGGCTCATACTGGGAGTGCCGAAGAAACTGGAACCACACAGGGGGCAACTGGGCTGATACTGGGAGCAGCCACTGCTGGCACAGGGACCCCCAAACCCTTTTCCTGGCCACCCCACCTCTCCCAGGCCCACCATTTTCTTTGGCCCTGGGAGCCCTGGACTCCTATTCTTGCCTTTCCCAGCACCCAGCCCCTCCTTCCCATATCACTGAGGACACTTGGGACCCCTATTCCCAGCCATCCTGGGTTTTCCCACCTTTTTATGGGAATGGAGACACCGGGGAATCTTGGAGATCCCTTTCCTGACTAAATGGACCTTTTTAAGCCAACCTATCTCACATCTACCCATCCCCCCCACCCTCCCCTTTTCTTAATCCTGGAACCCCAAAACCCCTTCCCTTCTCTCCCAGCTCTCCCTGTTCCTACTTTCCTTCACCCGTGACCCTCCAGACCCCAAATCTCCGTGTCCCCCCAGTTCTCCTCTCTCTGCGGTCCCTGCCCGTGGCGCTGTCGGAGCCCGGCCCGGGGTTCCCCCAGTTCCTGTCCATGGGGTCCCTGGATGGGATCCCCTTCCAGCGCCGCCACAGCCAGCGGGGCCAGGCGGAGCCGCAGCCGCTGGGGATGGCGGCCGGAGCCGAGCCGGGATATTGGGATGGCCGGAGCCGGCACAAGGAGCGGCACCGGCACGGGGCCAGCAGGGAGCTGCAGATGCTGCAGGAGCGGCACAGCCAGAGCGGGGCTCAGGGCGGGGAGCCGGGGCTGGAGGATCTGTGGGGCTGCCATGGCACCTGTGGGACTGCAGTGGGGATCCGTGGGGCTGGGCCGGGATCTGGGGCGCTGGGATGTGCATCCATGCGGATCCAAGGGGCTGGGATGAGGCTCTGTGGGTCTCCATCAGACTCTGGGGCTCTGTAGGGCTGGAATGGGACTCCGTGGGGCTGGGACACAAATCCGAGGGTCTTCATGGGTCCAATCCCTCCCCAGGTCTCCACACCTGCAGGAGGTTTCCAGCTGTGATCTCCTGTCCCATGGGAGCGTCCGCGGATCCAATTGGCTCGGCTCTGACAGGCGGGAATTCCTCTCCTTCCAGCTGGGATCCGGGAGATTCATGGTAGCAGACGGTGCTGCCCAGGTGACCAAGAGGCGCTGGGAACAGGATGAGATTGAGGCTCAGGAATTCCCAAATCACCTGGGGCACAACTGGAATGTCTCTGGAAATATGTCAGATATGGGTGGAAGGCACTGGAGCGTCAAGGTGGGGGGGGTAGAATTTCCATGGGAATGTGGGATTTGGAAATATGGGATTTGGGAGGGCAAAACTTGGGAACATGGGAATTCCCATGGGACCTGCATGGATGGATCCCACTGCTGTCCCATTCCCATGGGATTTCTGTAGATGGATCTCACTGCCATGCCATTCCCATGGAATTCCATTAGCAGATCTCACCCCTGTCCCATTGCCATGGAATTCCTTGGGTGCATCTCACAGTTATCCCATTCCAGAACCCCCTGCTGTCCATGTGTCTGGAAAAGTGGAACACGGGACCCTGAGGTTTTCCTGCTCACGTACGGATTCTACCCCAGCACCATCGGGATCAGCTGGATGAAGGGGGATGAAATCCGGGATCATTCCCAGCAGCAACAGCACCTTCCACACCTGGGCCAGGATTGAGGTGCTGCCGGAGGAGCGGGAGCAGCACCGGTGCCGGGTGGAGCATCCCGGAATGCCAGAGCCCAGGATCTTCTCCTGGGGTGAGGCTGGGAATGTGGAATGTGGGAATTGGGAATTTGGGAATGTGGAGCAGCAGGATGGGGGTTCCCCTCCCCTCCTCACCATCCTGTGCTTCCCAGAGCTTGAACCCAGTGGGAATCTCACCCTGGTGGTTGCTGTGTCCTTCATGGCTGCCATCATCATTCTCCTCATCAGATTCGGTATCTGGAGGCTCCAATCCGGTTCCCCCCAAACCCATCCTGGGGGTCTCCCTGTTCTCCTCTCCCTCCCAAGACTGCTGGGGGTCCCCCCACGACCCACCCACCCCCCTAAACTCCTCCTGGGTCTGCACACGGGGACCATGTCCCCTCCCCCAGGATGACGAGGGGTCCTGGGCTGAGCCCCCCACTCAGCCGAGGGTGTGGAGGGAACTGGGGGTCCTGGTGCTGGAAGTGGCTGCTCCCAGGATGAGCCCACTTGCTCTGTCCATGTGGTTCCAGTTTCCTCAGCACTCCCAGTATGAGCCCAGTCACTCCCAGAATGATCCTGGTCACTTCCCCTCACTTCCCTGAGGATCCATCTTGCTCCCAGTATGAGCTCAGTCACTCCCAGTCATTCCCCATAATGATGCAGTTTGCCTCCAGCACAGTCCCAGCTGTTCCCAGTTGCACCCACTATTATCCAGTGTGTTCCCAGTTCTCCCAGTTGCCCCAAGTATAGTCCCAGTCATTCCCAGTATGATGCCAGTCTCTCCCAGAAAGGCCCCAGTCACTGACACTTGTCCCCAGTCTCCCCCAGTGTGTTTACCCAGATAACCCCCCAAAGCACATTCCTAGTGGCTCCCAGTGTGGTGCCAGTCAGCACCTGCATGATCTCAGACACTCCCAGTATATCCCAGTTTCCCTGAACATTCTCGGAGTCATTGCCAGGACCCCCCAGTTGCCTCAGCATGATTTACTTGCCCCCAGTTTTATCCCAGTCACTGCCAGTACATCCCAGTTGTCACCAGCATGCATCCTGTCATTCCTATTTATTCCCAGTTGCTCCCAGTGTATCCCCAGTAGGCTCTCAGCATAGGTCTGGTAGCTCCCAGGAACCCCCAGACAGAGTCCATTAACACCTTCTATAATCCCAGTCTCATGCCAGTCACTCCCAGCATGACCCCAGTAGCCTCCAGTATGATCCTCATGGCTCCTAGTCTTTCGCAGTATATCCCAGTCACTTCCAGCATGCTCCCAGTCATTCCCAGTTCCTCCCAGTTGCTTTCAGTGGGATTCCAGTTGTTCACAGCCACTCCCAGTCAATCCCAGAAGGAGTCCAGTCACCCTCAGTGTTAGCCCAGCTGCTGCCAGAATAGTTCCAGTTGTTCCCAGTTCCTCTCAGTGTGGTTCCATTGTCCCCAGTATAGTTACAGGCACTTCCAGTGCATCCCAGTTTCCTCAGTAAGGTTCTGGTTACCTCAGAATGATCCCAGTCTTTCCCAGTTACTCCCAGTTGCCTCCAACATGTACCCAGTTTCTGGCAGTTGGCCTAAAGATTGTCCCAGTTTCTCCCAGTATGATCCCAGTTGCCCCAGTAGTGGTCTCAGTCCCCTCAGCATGGTCCCACTCCCTCCAAGTAGACCCCAGTTGCTTCCAATGTTTCCACATTTTTTCCCATCAGTATCTCCCAGTAACCCCTGGTAAGGATCTGTTCACACCCACTGTAATCCCAGTGGCTCCCAGGATGAACCCAGTAGGACCCAGTCACCCCCAGTATGGTTCCAGTCACCCCCAGTATGACCCCAGTCACTTCCAGATACTCCCAGTATTATTCCAGTCATGCCCTGAGTGACTGCCTGTCACTCCCAGTTTGAGCCCAGTTGCTCCCAGTCGCCTCCAGCATGGTTCCAGTCCAAGCCAGCACCTTTCCAGTCACTCCCAGTCAGGTTCCAGTAGGATCCCAGTATGACCCCAGCATGGGCACAGCTGTTCCCATTTACCCAACTGTGGTTTCAGTCTCTCCCAGTGTATCCCAGTTGCTCCCAGCATGTTCCCACTCACTCCCAACTGTCCTCAGTTGCTTCCAGCCTGATTCCAGTTGTTCACAGCCACTTCCAGTCACCCACAGTGCATTCCCAGTGTCTGCCAGTATAATCCAGGATGATCCCAGTCTACTCCAGCATGGGCCCAGCCTCTCCCACTGTGATCCCAGTAGGATCCCAGTTCCCCCAGGCACCTTGCAGAGCCCCAGCCATGCTGTTTGCCCCCAGCCTGCCCACGGCCAGCCTGGGGCTGCTCCCGGGGCTTTTCTGTGCTCAGCATTGGCCTGGGCAAAGTGTTCTGGAGAGAGCCTGGGCAAGGAGCCTGCAGCCCCCAGGCCCTGGCCTGAGGCGTCAGCGCTGCCCCAGCAGTGCCCATGGCCTGTCCCTGCTGCAGCCCCGGCACTGCCACCCCCAGCACTGTGCCCGGCCCCGAGAGCACTCAGGCCCTACAGCAACACCAGGGCCAGCAGGGCAGCGGGGCAGGGCCACGGCAGCAGCACTGGCAACACCAAGGGCTGCTGCTGCTGCTGCTGGGCACAGCTGCTGTGCCAGCACTGATCTGCCCCCAGCTCTGCACACAGACATTGCTGCTGCAGCTGCAGAGAAGGGAACCAAAGGGGCATCTCTGCAGAAAACTTGGCTGGGAGATCCTTGAGTTCCTTTAAAGCCACCAAGAGGGCAGCCTCTCCATGCCACTGTCTGTGGCCACAGGGTAGGTGGAAAAAATGAGAAATGGCTCAAACAATTAAATTTCTTTGTGGAGAATATTGAAAAGAAACCCCACAGGAAAACCCTCCACAACCAAACAAAAAAGACCTATCAAAGATTACTTTTATTACAAGTGATTTACAGGAATTGGCAACCAGTTTAATATTCCTGAACACATCCAGTCATCATTCTCCACACTGCAGCCTTGAGCTCCTGATTCCTCAGGCTGTAGATGAAGGGGTTCAGGGCTGGAGGCACCACCGAGTACAGAACTGACAGGGCCAGATCCAGGGATGGGAAAGAGATGGAGGGGGGCTTAAGGTGAGCAAATGCTGCAGTGCTGATGAACAGAGAGACAACAGCCAGGTGAGGGAGGCAGGTGGAAAAGGCTTTGTGCCGTCCCTGCTCAGAGGGGATCCTCAGCACAGCCCTGAAGATCTGCACATAGGAGAAAAATATGAACACAAAGCATCCAAGGCCTAAACAGGAACTAACAGCCATGAGCCCAAGTTCCCTGAGATAGGACTTGGAGCAAGAGAGCTTGAGGATCTGTGGGATTTCACAGAAGAACTGGCCCAGGGCATTGCCATGGCACAGGGGCAGGGAAAATGTATTGGCCGTGTGCATGAGAGCATTGAGAAAGGCACTGGCCCAGGCAGCTGCTGCCATGTGGGCACAAGCTCTGCTGCCCAGGAGGGTCCCGTAGTGCAGGGGTTTGCAGATGGACACGTAGCAGTCGTAGCACATCACGGTCAGCAGGGAAAGCTCTACTGTGATAAAGAAAAAAAAGAAAAAGAGTTGAGCAGCACATCATGGGTAGGAGATCGTCTTCGTGTCCCAGAGGGAATTGTGCATGGCTTTGGGGACAGTGGTGCAGATGGAGCCTAAATCACTGAGGGCCAGGTTGAGCAGGAAGAAGAACATGGGGCTGTGCAGGAGGTGGCCGCAGGCTACGGCGCTGATGATGAGGCCGTTGCCCAGGAGGGCAGCCAGGGAGATGCCCAGGAAGAGGCAGAAGTGCAGGAGCTGCAGCTGCCGCGTGTCTGCCAATGGCAGCAGGAGGAAGTGGCTGATGGAGCTGCTGTTGGACATGTGTGGTGTCTTGGCTTCGGGATCTGTAAAAATATGAAATCATGGAATAGTTCAGTTTGGAGAGGACTTTCAATATCCCAGCACAGCTTGGTGGCACTTTCCCCCCACTGCCTGTCCAGGGCTCTGCTGCCTGCAGCTGTCCCTGCCTGCAGCTGCTTCCCTGTGCCCAGGGCTGGGCCCTGCCAGTGCTGCCAGAGCCCAGCCCAGCCCTGGGGGCTCAGCTCTGCCCTGCAGACCCCTCCCAGCTCAGGCACTGCCCAGGGCCAGCTCTGGCTCTGCAGGCTCTGATGGCAACTTCAGAGCAACACTGAGGAGGCTGGAAAAGCAACACTGGTGCTGCCTTCAAGGGACTCTGTGCTGATTTCTGTCACTGCCTGGTTAATTAGGATCTGAGAGAAAATTGTTTAATTTTTCTCAGCCTCAACTGAGAGGTGAATATCTATGTGCAATTTCCCATCCAGGCAACACAGAGTGGTAGATTAAAGAGCAGGATTTTTCCTTTTATGCTGCCCCTACCTCTCTGTGCTCCCTGTATAATCTACATGGAAATGTTCTGCAGTTAAATGTCTTGCTGAGAGCAGTCCTGAAAAATGCAGCATCCTCACCACACACGGAGAACACTTCCATGCCTTACCAGCTGTCTCCTTCCACCCAGATCTTGTTCCCCAGTTCTGGCAGCAGCTCCCAGGGCTGGCTGAGAGCTGTCCCTGGCAGGCAGCAGAGTCCCTGGGCCAGCACAGCGCCCTGGGCTGCAGGACCCTGCTCTGCACCACAGCCCTGGGCACCCCTGGCTGCCCTGCACAAGAGATCATCAGAGAATGTACTCACACAGTCTGTAGGCACTGGGGTGTTGCAGCTTGAAGAGATCACTGCAGGAGCTGCAGCTGCATTGTCCTGCAGCCAGAGGTTCCTGTGCCAAGGGCTGGCAGTGATTCTCCCCCAGTCCCTTCTCAGCACTTTCCGAGCCCTGAGTGATTGAAGCTCTCTGTGCCTGTGTGCTGTGCCCGGGGTGGCTGCAGGCAGTGCCCCAGCCCTGCTGGGCTGACAGAAAAGCTGCTCATTGCTCATCCAGAGAAATGTGTTTTTGAAACTCTACTTGGTTGCCAGGATTCTCCTTTGTGCCAGAAGCCCAGCTCAGCTCTGCAGCACAGACACAGCACAAAGACTTTAATGACCCTCTTGGGGCTTTGGTGCTGTTTACATCAGACTCAGTCACTCAGAGTGTGATCAAAAAAAAATTTAAAAACTTAAATTTAAAATCCAAAGTTTCTTGAAGTTTTAATGGATCCCTCTGAGGGACACAACTCACATGCAAGTGTCCCCAGGTCCCAGTAAGGGTAGAACACTGCAGGCAGTGATGAAAGATGGGGACAAACAAGGGAAACTCATCTCTGATGTTGAGCAACTCTAGATGTGTCAGGAGCACGGACAAGGAAGCAAGGAGGCCCCAGCCCTGCAAGGGTCACTTGTCCCCTGCTGGCCTCAGGCCCAGGGCCAGCAGCCATGGCCAAAGGGCTGCAGGAGTTGGCTCTGTCAGGGCCTTTCAGCTGCTGCCCATGCCTGTGCCCTGTCCAGCCCAGGCTGTCCTACGGTGTCCATGCCCTGTGCCTCTGTCCCTGCAGGCTGTCGTCATCCCCCGGCTGCCCCACTTGGCTGGCCCCTTCCTCTGCTGACAGCTCTGCATCCTGCCTGCCTCTGCCTGGGCACACAAAGCCTTGGGAACAATTGTGACACTTTGCTGTGATACCAAAGTGTTTAGTTCAATTTTTACAGTGCCTGTTCACTTTTAGCACAGGATTAAGGCATGCAGGGCCAGCTTTTCCAGTGAGAATATTCAGAAGATAAGAAGACATCTGACTCAAGGGTGCAATGATAGAAAAAGCAAGGAGTGAATCTGGGAACTTAGGGTGGGTTTTATAGTAATGGGTAGATTATAATATGCTTTAAGTGACTAAATGTGAGTAACAAACTGGTAAAATTGCATACCAATGTAAGGTTAGGAGTTATCCCTCACTAGACATCAGGCCTGAATAATGATACCCTCTGAAATAGAAAATTCCTGTTCAGGAGCCTTGTTCTGATATTTGGGAGATTTGGTGATGGCAGGGCCTCCCAGAACCAAGGAGTCTACTGTGACACTGTGCAAACTCATGGAACAAAGGGTCCATTTTGACACAGTGGAACCCCATGGCACCAAAATCCTTTTTGGTACATTGGGGCCAAATTGAACCAATGGTCCTTTATGCTACAGTGGCTCCAAGTAGAGCATTGTGACACTGAAAAACCTCTTGGAACCATGGGTCCATTGTGACACTGCAGAACCTCACGGAACCAAGGTGACTGTGTTCTACTACAGGATCTTGGGAAACCTGACTTAGTCCCTCAGAGTGTGATTAAAAAACTTCTCAAGTGCAGGTCCATGGTAATGCTGTGGATCTAAGGAGATTGTTGTTGGCAATATGGAAGCTCATGAAACCAGAAGCTCATTGTCACACAGCATGGCCTCATGGAAGCAGTGGCTTCTGTTAGACTGTGTGGCCTCATTCAACCATGAGCCATTGTGACACAGCTTGGCCACATGGAACCAAGGGGCCGTTGTGACTGAGGAACCCCATGGAACCAAGAGTCCGTTGTTACACTGTAGGGCCTGTGGAACCAAGGGGACCACAGTGACATTGCAGGGCCTCATGGAACAGTGGAGACTGTTCTGACACTTTGGGAACCACTGGCACCAAAGGGGCCATTATAGCATGGCAGGGCCGCATTGAATCAAGGGGGCTGCAGTGAGCACTGTGGGTCTCCATGGGATGCAGGGTCCATTCTGACACCGTGGAACTAAGGCTATCAGTGTGACACTATGGGGTAGTATGGAACCAAAGGTCCGTTGTGACACAGCAGGGCCTCATGAAACCCTGGAAGCCATTTGTACACCTTGAGGCCTTCGGAAACCAAAAGGCCATTGTGGCACTTCAGGGCCTTGTGCAGCAAAGGGGACCGCAGAGACACTGTGGGCTCAATGGAACCAATGGTCTGTTGTGACAGTGCAATGCCTTATGGAATCATGGAGACTACTGTGACACTCCAAGGCCTCATGGAAGCAAGGAACCATTGGGACACTATGGACTCTTGGCAGGCCAAGGGGCAGTTGTCACCCTGTGTGGCACCATTGATCGAAGGAGTCCATTGTGACATTACAGGGCCCCATGTAACTGAGGATTCAAGTAACAGTGCAGGACCCCATGGAACCAAAGGGTTGCAGGACTGCATGGAACCAAGGGTTCGTTGTGACGTTGAGGGGCCTCATAAAATCCTAGAGCCCATTATGACACTTTAAAGGCCTGGTTGAATCAAGAGGCTCTGCAGGGCCTCATGGAACCAAGGGTTTGTTGTGACGTTGAGGGGCCTCATAAAATCCTAGAGCCCATTATGACACTTTAAAGGCGTGGTTGAATCAAGGGGCTCTGCAGGGCCTCATGGAACCAAGGAGACCCTTCTGACATTGTGAGTCCCCATGGATCTAAGGGGCCATTGTGACCCTGTGGGAATTTATGGAACCCATGGGATCATGGAGGCACTGCTGGGCTACATGGTCCCATTGGGCCAGTGTGAAGCGGCAGGGCTTGGTGGAACCAAAAGGCCATTGTTGAATTGCAGGGCTTTGTGTAGCCAAAGGGCCACTGTGATCCTGCAGGGCACCCTTGATCCATAGAGACCCTTGTGGCATTGCAAGGCCCCATGGAATCATGGAGACCATGGTGACACTGCAGGGCCCCACAGAACCAAACAGCCACTGTGACCATGCTGGGCCTCTTGGAAGCCTGGGGCCATTGTGACACCTCAGAAACAAAAAGGACATTATGACCCTGTGAGGTCTCGTGGAATTAAGGGGAGATGGAACAGGTCTGGCTGGTTTTGCTTCCCAGGGGCGACCTGACAGGTGCAGCTGATCTTGGAATGCTGAGGGCTGCCTCTCATCAGACCCTGTAGAAGTGGGGCTCTGTGTTTTCCTTCCCATGGAAAAGAACAATCAATCTTTCCAGGTGCCTGTGGCCAAAACTGATAGTTCCCCTGAAAATTTTCCTCTATGCAAGGGTTCTCCTGGACAAAAGCTGCCAGGACAGAGAGCTCTGGCTGGCCTTGGCCTTTGGTGGCCACCTCTTATCTCAAGGAAGCCCTGAGGAAAAGATTTGAATAGGTTTGACTACTGGAACATCAATGAGTCTCTCATCCTCTGAAAAACTCTGATGCTCTTCTGATCATATGTTACTTTTTCTTCTCTTTGGTATTATCCATGAAATACTATTTGCATCCAAAAATTATGATTCTTATAACTCTTCCAGTGTTATCTGAAACAAAACACCTCCTCTACATATGGATGCAGGTCACCTGTATAATAGAACACAAGAAAGAATCCAGCAGGAATTCTGTGTGTCTGCTCCCATCTGTCACATCTCCTCTGGAGCTGGAGATGCAGCCCCAGAACTAGAGAGGGCTCAAGGGATCACAAGCTCAGCTCCCACACAGAGAATCTGGGGGCCCTGGGGTGCTTTTCTTGGCCCCTGCGCACTCCCACACACTGGGATGGACACTGATGGTTTCTCTGCCAGGCTCTCTCAGCCCAGCCCAGCTCCCTCCAAGCTCTGCCAGCTGCCCTGAGCTCTGGGCAGCACCAAGGGCCTCTCCCCAGCACAGCCCAGCCGCCTCTGGCCCCACAGCTCTGCTCAGGCCAGGCTGCTCTGGGCAGGGGCCCCACGGCCTCAGCCCCTGGCAAGGGCACAGCAGCAGCTGCAGCTCAGACAGGACTCAGCCCCAGCCATGGGGAAGGTGCTGGGCCAAGGGAAAAGGAGGCTCCCTGTGTGCCCTGCTCCCCTCTGGCTGAGGTGCTGAGAGCTCTGCAGCCCCTGCTGCCATCCCATCTGCCCAGGCCAGCACAACAGCCGTGGTTTTGGGCCCCTCCAGAGCTGCTCCTGGTGCAGGCCCAGGGACCATCCCAGAGCTGGGGCAGGCAGAAAGCTGTGCCCATTTCTCTTCATTGCTGCTCTGATGAGGATGGAACCTAAGCCCTTTGAAAGTTTCTGATGAATTTTACTTTTCCAGAGGCCTCTTCTTTTTTGACCTCATGAGTTGAGAAATTCAGTGGGAAAAGCTCATAAACACTTCATAAACAAAAGCTCATCACCCAAACCAGATAAACCCCTGGGGGAAAAAAAAAAAAGTTTTCAGTTTTTCTGTGGTTAATTAGACAGATTTCGGAAGTTCAAAAAACTTCTCAAGAAGTCAAAATGAAATTCAAACACTGAAGTTTCTTGAAGTATTAATGGGTCCCACTGAGGGACATGACTGAGAAAGTGTCCCTAGGTTTTAGTATGAGCAGGCTGAGATGACAGGTGGGGACAAACAAGGAAAAGGTGTCTCTGGTGCTGAGCAAACCTGGATGTGTTTCAGAAATGCAAAGGTCATAGCCCTAAGGTGCAGCCTCTGGAAGGGAACTTCCTGTCCCTCTCTCCTTGCTCAGGGCTCTTCCTGGGGCACTGGGATGTGGGGATTTTCAATGCCAAGGGCAGCACCATGGGGCAGCCCCTGCCAGGCTGCTGAGCAGGGACAAGGAGGCAAGGAGGCCCCAGGCCTGCAAGGGTCACTTGTCCCCTGCTGGCCTCAGGCCCAGGCCCAGCAACCATGGCCAAAGTGCTGCAGGAGTTGGCTGTGTCAGGGTCTTTCAGCTGCTGCCCATGCCTGTGCCCTGTCCAGCCCAGGCTGTCCTACGGTGTCCATGCCCTGTCCCTCTGTCCCTGCAGACTGTCGTCATCCCCCGGCTGCCCCACCTGGCTGGCCCCTTCCTTTGCTGACAGCTCTGCATCCTGCCTGCCTCTGCCTGAGCACACAAAGCTTCGGGATTGATACCTAAAGGGTTAATTTACATTTACCATGCCTGTGAATTTTTAGCACAGGAACAAGGCATGCAAAGCCTGCTTTTCCAGCGAGGATGGTTGGAAGACAAGACATCTGACTCAAGGATGCAGTGATAGAAAAAGCAAGGAGTGAATCTGGGAACTTAGGGTGTGTTTTCTGATAATGGATAAATTACAATACACATGTAGTGACAGTATAAAAATAACACTCTTTTAGAATCACATGTCCATGTAAGTTTAGGAGTTCTCCCACGTTGGAATTCAAGGCTGAATAAATGATGCCCGCTTAAATTCAAGTTTGTGTTAATGAGTCTTATTCTGATATTTTGGAGATTTTTGACAGCAGGGCATCACAGAATCAAGGAGCCTACTAGGACACCTTGGAACCTCATGAAACCAAAATCTTTTGTGACACAGCAGGGCCACATGGAACCAATGGTCCATTGTGATACTGAAGATCCAAAGAGGCCATTGTGACACTCTGGAACCTCATGGAACCTCATGGAATCAAAAGTACATTGTGAAAGAGAAAGGCTTCATGGCATCAAGATTCCATTGTGACATAGCAAGGCCTTGTTTCAGCAAGGAACCATTGTTGATAGTACAGAAACTCATGGAACCAAGGGGCCATTGTGACACACAAGGGCTGCATGGCATGAAAGGTCCATTGTGACAATACGGATGCAAAGAGACCATGGTGGGGCTTCGTGGAACCATGGGGCCATTCTGACACAGCAAGGCCTTGTAGAACCATGTGCCACTGTGACAACGTGGAACCTCACAGAACCAAAGTGACCATGTTATACTGTGGGGCCTCATGGAACAAAGGATCCAAGGTGACACTGCAGAACCAAGGAGATTGGTTTTGGTAGTATGAAAGCTCATGGAACCAAAACATCATTTTGACACTGCAAGGCTTCAGGGAATTAAGGGTCTATTGCAACTCTGTTGGGCCTCATGGAACCACAAGACATGGTGACACAGTGTGGCCACTTGGAGCCAAGGGGACTTTGTGACTGAGGAACCTCATGGAACCAAGAGTCCATTGTTACACTGTGGGGCCCTGGGGAACCAAGGGGACCAGAGTGACCTTGCAGGGCCTCATGGAACAGTGGAGACTATTCAGACACTTTGGGAACCACTGGCATCAAGGGGCCATTCTAGCATGGCAGGGCCTCATGGAATCAAGGGGGCTAAAGTGAACACTGTGGGTCTCCATGGGATGCAGGGTCCATTCTGACACCGTGGATCCAAGGATACCAGTGTGACACTATGGGGCATGATGGAACCAAAGGTCCGTTGTGACACAGCAGGGCCTCATGAAACCCTGGAGGCCTTGTAAAACCAAAGGGCCATTATGGATTTTTAGGGCCTTGTGGAACAAAAAGGTTTATAGTGACACTGTGGGGCTCAGAAGAACCAAGAGGCCAGTGTGGCACTGTGTGGAACCACTGAACCAAGAAGACCATTGTGACACTACAGGGCCCCATGGAACTGAGGATTCATGGAACAGCGCAGGACCCCATGGAACCAAATGTCCATTGGGACATTGCAGGGCCTTGTAGAATCCTGGAGACCTTTATGAAACTTTGAGGTCTCATTGAACCAAGGGGCTCTGCCGGACCTTGTGAAACCAAGGAGACCCTTTCTGACATTGTGAGTCCCCATGGAACCAAGGGTCAATTGTGATGCTGCGGTACAAGGACACCATTGTGACATAGCAAGGCCTCATGAAAGCAACGGGGGACAATTGTGACACTGGGGTCCATAAGAAGTGAGGGGCCAGTGTGACACAGCTGGGCCTCATGCAGCCAAAGGATCCACTGTGATCCTCAGGAGCTCAAGAGAATTAAGAGAGCACTGTGACATTGCAGGACTATGTGGAATCATGGATACCATTGTGACACTCTACAGCCTCATGGAACCAAGGGGACCATTGTGTCATTGTGTAGCTCCATGGAATCAAGGAAACCATTTTGACACTGCAAGGCCTCATGGAATCCAAGGATCATTGTGACACTATGAGGCTTCATGGAAACAAGTTGCCAGTGTGATACAGCAGGGCCTCGTGGAACCAAGGATCAACTGTGACACCACCATTGTCACACTGTGGGGGCCCATGAATCCCAGGGAACAGGTAACAGGTCTGGTTGGCTTGGCCTGACTGGCTTGATTGACCTTGGCATATTGAGGGTCTCTTCTCATAGAAAACGTCCTGACTAAGTGCATTCCTTTCTGTGGAAAAGAACCATCCCTCCTGCCAAGGCACTTATGGCCAATATTGGTGCTTCTCCACAATTCACTGCATGCAAGAATTTCTCCTAGACAAAAGCTGCAAGGACAAAGAGCTCTGGCTTACCTTGGCCTCTGGTGATCACCTCTCATCTCAAGGAAGCCCTGAGGAAAGGGTTTGAAGAGGTTTGACTACTGGAGCATCAAGGAGTCACTCTTCCTCCGAAATACTCAGATGCTCCTCTGATCACGTGTCTTTTTTTTCCTCATTGTGTATTATGCAAGGAATATTATTTTCAGCTAAAAAGCATTATTCTTATTATTCTACCAGTGTTATCTGACAGAAAACACCTCCTCTACATGTGGATGTGAGTCACCTGCATAATGAAACACAAGAAAGAATCCAGTAGGAATTGTGTCTGCTCCCATCTGTTATACCTCCTCTGGAGCTGGAGGTGCAGCCCCAGAACTAGAGAGGGCTCAAGGGGTACAAGCTCAGCTCACACACAGAGAATTTGGGAATCCTGGGGGGCGTTTTTGGCCTTTGCACACTCACACAAGCTGGGATAGACACTGCTGGTTTCTCTGCCAGGCTCTCTCAGCCCAGCCCAGCTCCCTCCAAGCTCTGCCAGCTGCCCTGAGCTCTGGGCAGCACCAAGGGCCTCTCCCCAGCACAGCCCAGCCGCCTCTGGCCCCACAGCTCTGCTCAGGCCAGGCTGCTCTGGGCAGGGGCCCCATGGCCTCAGCCCCTGGCAAGGGCACAGCAGCAGCTGCAGCTCAGACAGGGCTCAGCCCCAGCCATGGGGAAGGTGCTGGGCCAAGGGAAAAGGAGGCTCCCTGTGTGCCCTGCTCCCCTCTGGCTGAGGTGCTGAGAGCTCTGCAGCCCCTGCTGCCATCCCATCTGCCCAGGCCAGCACAACAGCCGTGGCCTTGGGCCCCTCCAGAGCTGCTCCTGCTGCAGGCCCAGGGCCCATTCTGAAGCTGGGGCAGCCAGGAAGCTGTGCCCATTTCTCTTCATTGCTGCTCTGATGAGGATGGATCTTCAGCCCTTCGAGGTTGCTGGTGAATTTTACTTTTCCAGAGGCCTCTCCTTTCTTGAACTCTTCAATTGAGAAATTCAGTGAGAAAAAGCTCATAAACATTTGTTCAAAACACCCAAACAAGATAAGCCCCTGGGAAAAAAACCTAAGTTTTCAATTCTTCTGTTGTTTATTAGACAGATTTCAGAAGTTCAAAAAACTTCTCAAGAACTCAATACGAGATTGAAATACATAAGTTTCTTGAAGTTTTAATGGGTCCCACTGAGGGATAGGACCGAGAAAGTGTCCCCAGGTTCCAGTGTGAGCAGACAGTGATGACAGGTGGGGACAAACAAGGCAAAGATGTCTCTAATTCTATGCAAACCTCGATGTGTTACATGAGTCCAAAAATCCAAGGCCTGAGCCCCAGCCCCTGGCAAGACAGATCCTGTCCTTCCCTCCTTGCTCAGGGCCCTTCCTGGGCCACTGGGATGTGGGGATGTGCAATGCCAAGGGCAGCACCATGGGGCAGCCCCTGCCAGGCTGCTGAGCAGGGACAAGGAGGCAAGGAGGCCCCAGGCCTGCAAGGGTCACTTGTTCCCTTCTCATGGCCTCAGGCCCAGGCCCAGCAGCCATGGCCAAAGTGCTGCAGGAGTTGGCTCTGTCAGGGCCTTTCAGCTGCTGCCCATGCCTGTGCCCTGTCCAGCCCAGGCTGTCCTATGGTGTCCATGCCCTGTGCCTCTGTCCCTGCAGGCTATCGTCATCCCCTGGCTGCCCCACCTGGCTGGCCCCTTCCTTTGCTGGCAGCTCTGCATCCTGCCTGCCTCTGCCTGGCCACACAAAGCCTTGGGCTTGATACCAAAATGTTTAGTTCAGTTTTCACAGTGCCTGTTCACTTTTAGCACAGGAATATGGCATGCTGGGCCGGCTTTTTCAGTGAGGACAGTTGGAAGACAAGAAGACATCTGACTCAAGGATGCAGTGATAGAAAAAGCAAGGAGTGAATTAGGGAACTTAGGGTGGGTTTTATGGTAATGGGTAGAGCATAATATGCTTTTAGCAACTGTATGTAGGCAACAAAATGGTAAAATTGCATACACATGTAAGGTTAGAAGTTATCCCTCACTAGACATCAGGCCTGAATAAATGATACCCTCTTAAATAGAAAATTCCTTTTAAGGAGCCTTATTTTTATATTATGGAGATTTGGTGGTGGCAGCAGGGCCTCACAGAACCAAGGAGTCTGCTGTGACACTGTGCAAACTCATGGAACAAAGGGTCCATTTTGACACAGTGGAACCACATGGCACCAAAATCCATATTGGCACAATGGGGCCACACTGAACCAGTGGTCCATTTTGATACTGGACACAGCTCCAAGGAGACCACTGACACTGAGAAACCTCTTGGAACCAAGGGGCCATTCAGACACAGCAAGGCCTTCTGGAACCAGGGGTCCATTGTGACACTGCAGAACCTCACGGAACCAAGGTGACCGTGTTCTACTATGGAACCTCATGGAACAAACGGTCCATGGTGACACTGTGGAACCAAGGAGATTGTTTTTGGCAGTATGAAAGCTCATGGAACCAGAACTCCATTGTCACAAAGAATGGCCTCATGGCTTTTGTTAGACTGTGTGGCCTCATACAACCATGAACCATTGTGACACAGCTTGGCCACATGAAGACAAGAGGCCATTTTGACTGAGGAACCTCATGGAACCAAAAGTCCATTGTTACACTGTAGGGCCTGTGGAACCAATGGGATCACAGTGACATTGCAGGGCCTCATGGAACAGTGGAGACTATTCTGACACTTTGGGACCCACTGGTACCAAGGGGCCATTCTAGCATGGCAGGGCCTCATGGAATCAAGGGGGCTGCAGTGAGCACTGTGGGTCTCCATGGGATGCAGGGTCCATTCTGACACCATGGAACCAAGGATACCAGAGTGACACTATGGGGCATCCTGGAACCAAAGGTCCATTGTGGCACAGCAGGGCCTCGTGAAATCCTGGAGTCCATTTGTACACCTTGAGACCTTGTGAAACCAAAGGGCCCTTGTGGCACTTCAGAGCATTTCTGGAGCCAAGAGGACCCCAGAGACACTGTGGGGTTCAAAGGAACCAACGATCTGTTGTGACACTGCAAGGCCTTATGGAATCATTAGGACAATTGTGACACTACAAGGCCTCATGGAAGCAAGGAACCATTGTGACACTATGGACTCTTGGCAGGCCGGGGGGCAGGTGTTACAGTGTGTGGCACTATTGAACCAAGGAGTCCATTATGACCCCTACAGGGCCCCATGAAACTGAGGATTCATAAAACAGTGCAGGACCCCATGGAACCAAATGTCCATTGGGACATTGCAGGCCCTCGTGGGGTCCTGGAGATCATAATGAAACTTTGAGGCCTTGTTGAATCAAGGAGCTCTGCCGGACCTTGTAAAACCAAGGAGACCCTTCTGACATTGTGATTCCCCTGGAACCAAGGGTCCATTGTGATACTGTGGTACCAAGGAGACCACTGTGACACGGCAAGGCCTCATGGAAGCAAGGGGGGACAACTGTGACACTGTGAGGCCCAATGAAATCAAGGGGCCAGTGTGACACAGCTGGGCCTCATGCACCCAAGGGGCCACTGTGATCCTGAAGAGCCCAATAGAAGCAAGAGAGCTCTGTGACACTGCAGGACTATGTGGAATCACAGAGACCATTGTGACACTGTGCAGCCTCATGGAACCAAGGGGACCATTGTGTCATTGTGCAGCTCCATGGAACAAAGGAAACCATTTTGACACTGCAAGGCCTCATGGAAGCCAGGGACCATTGTGACACTATGGGGCCCCATGGAAGCAAGGGGCCAGTGTGATACAGCAGGGCCTTGTGGAACCAAGGATCCAATATGGAATGACCATTGTCATATGCTCCAGCAGCAGCTGGAGCTCAAAGAGGACTGCATGGCCCTGTGGATCCAAGGGAACAGGGAACAGGTCTGGATGGCTTGGCCTGACTGACTCAACTGACCTCGGCATTTTTGGGGTCTCTTCTCATGCACCCCTGAAACACTGAGGCTTTGAGCGTTTCTTTCTAAGGGAAAGAACCATCCCTCCTGCCCAGGCACCCATGGCCAAAATTAGTACTTCTCCAAAATTCACTGTGTGCAAATGTTTCTTCCAGACAAAAGCTGCCAGGACAGGCAGGCCTGGCTCATCTTGGCTGTTGGTTGTCACCCCTAATCTGCCTTGGAAATACTGGGGCTCTGTGCTTTCCTTCCAATGGGGAAGAACTGGCCTTCTCATCCACGTGCTCATGGCTGAAATTGGGATTCTGCCCCCCCCAAAATTCCCTATATCTGGGATACGGAATCCAAGAAATTTTTTCCATTGCTCCTTGAAGAAAGCTGCCAGGACAGACAGCTCTGGTTGGCCTTGGCCTCTGGTGGCTGCCGTTCATCAGCCCCTGCAACACTGGGGCTCTGTGCTTTCCTTTCTTTTGAGAGCATGGTAGCACTTCAGGGGCTCATGGAACTAATGAACCATTGTGACACTCTAAGAATTCATGGAACCACAGGGACCACTGTGGTACTGCTGGGCTGCATGGTCCCAAGGGGCAAGTGTGACCAGCAGGGCTTGGTGGAACCAAGAGGCCATTGTTGCATTACAGGGCCTCGTGGAACCAAAGGGCCACTGTAATCCTGCGGTGCCTTATGGAAGCACGAGGCCATTGTGACAGTACAGAAACCAATAAGACATTGTGACACTTTGGGACCTCATGGAAACAGGGGAAGATGGAACAGGTTTGGCTGCTTTGGCCTCCCGTGGGCCTCCTGACAGGTCCAGCTGATCTTGGAATGCTGAGGGCTGTGTCTCATCAGCCCCTGGAGAACTGGGGCTCTATGCTTTCCTTCCTATGGAAAAGAACCATCCATCTTTCCAGGTGCCCACTTATTGAAACTCTCTCTGAAAAATTCCCTATAGGCAAGGGTTGTCCCAGACAAAAGCTGCCAGGACAGAGAGCTCTTACTGGCCTTGGCCTCTGGTAGTCACCTCTCATCTCAAGGAGGCCCTGAGGAAAGGATCTGAACAGGTTTGACTACTATAACATCAATGAGTCTCTCATCCTCTGAAAAACTCTGATGCTCTTCTGATCATATGTGTCCTTTTTCCTTCTATGTGTATTATGCATGAAATATTATTTTCAGTGAAGAAATAATATTCTTATCCCTCTGCCAGTGTTATCTGATGCAAAACACGTCCTCTACATATGGATCCAGGACACCTGTATAAGCAAACTCACATTTTCCCCCTCAGAGAAGTCCAACGCTGCTCGTGCCGAACAGGGTCCCCTGTCCCCCTGGGTCCCCCCTGCCCCCAGCGCTTCAGCCTCCCCCAAAGCTGCTCCACAAATCAACCCCCAGAGTCTAACACGGGGACAAGGCGCTGGCCTGTGTGACCAGGACATCCAGGACGTGGATTATCCAGGTCACTGTGGCCTGGCTTGGGTTCTCCAGGGCAGGAAGGATGTCTGGCAGCTGGAGTAGGGTTTGGGAAGGGCTCCAAGGTGGGGCTGGAGCCCCTTGGCTGTGAGGAGAGGCTGAGGGAGCTGGGCTTGTCTAGCCCGGATCAGGGAAGGCTGAGGGGCTCCTCATCCCAGCCTGGCAGTGCCACCCAGGAGGTGATGGAGAACACAGAGCCAGGCTCTTCACTGGGGGCCTGGTGGGAGACTGTCGGAACCCAGGACATCCCTCTGGGTGCCCTGGGTGATCTGAGACTCTGGCAAGGGTCCAGAGACAAGCCATGAGAGTTTGATTGGGATAGTATTAATTTATCACCGGGTGTAGATGTAGAATTTAGGGGTCTAATGGAGGTTCAAGAAGGCAAGATGGAGGAATCTGGGCGTGTCCCTGTCCTTCTGCTTCTTCTTCTTGCCCTCCATCTTCTGCTGTGATGGTGGCACTTTTAGATTGGATTAGAGTAGAAATACACAGTTCAACAAAGGTGATGGGTATTGGTATAATATTGTAAACATAGAACACGTAGTACATAGTATAAGAGATAGCGACCGCCCAGGAGGCTGGCAGATAGCCTTGGACAGCGGTGTAGGTAACATCTACGCCAGCTGAAGAGAAAATATTTAAGAACATCAATGAATAAACAACTTTGATAGAGAAACGGACGCATCCTGACTCCTTCTTCTGGCACCGGGCTTGGGAAGAAAGGACTTCATCTGCAATCTCGGAAGGCTATCAGCCCGGGATCCGAGAGGAGACAAAAGCCAATGGGTGGAAGGGGAAAGAGGGGAGATCAGCCAGGACAGGAGGAGATTAAATGAGTCAGGCTGGTTTCAGCATTTCCTCCACACCAAAAGTTGCCTGATCCCCTTCTCCATCCACCACTGACAGCTTTGCAAATCAGGAATTGTTCAGGCTGTTTTATCTCCACTTCACTCAGAGCATCCTGATTCAACAACTGAACTGTGTTTATATCAATTACAGAATCATCTTTGTCTAAAATTGGTTTTTACCGGAATCCCCTGTGAATGGTGGACATGTCAGATGTGTCTGGGATGTCTCACACTGCTGAGGGAAGAGTTTCAATGTTTCATAAATTGTATCATGTTTACATTTTTTGTGTTGGCAATGAAGAGACATTTTCTGTGCCTCTGAGTCCCACCAGTTCCTGACCCCTAAAGAACACAAACCTGATGAGTTGTGGCTCTCCCTTGCACCTCCCTCCACAGCCACAGCAGAGCTGCCTTGTCCCAGGAAGTCCCTGGCAATGCAGGGATGAAGGAAACAGGACAGGCTGTGGGGATCACGGGCAGGGCATACCCAGGGATTTGGGGTGGTTGTGAACCCTGGGCAGGACCCAGCCCTTGGCCTTGGGGAACCCCATCCAATTGTCCTGGGCCCATGGCTCCAGCCTGTCCAGATCCCTCTGCAGAGCTTCCTGCCCCCCAGCACAGCCACACTCCCACACAGCTTGGGCTCACTGGGAACTGACTGAGGGTGCCCTCAATGCCCTCATCCAGATCACCCATAAAGAGATTTAACTGACCTGGCCCCAATCCTGAGCCCTGGGGACACCCCTGGGTGTGACTCCATTCCTCAGCTCCTCTGAGTCCCAGGGGTTGGATGAAGAAAACGGTGGGGTGGGGGTAGGGACAGAGTCTGATTGATTGTCAGCCATGAAGGGTCCTGATTTTCAGATCTATTCAGAGTGCAATAGGAGGTGCTTGGGATCAATACCACCTGGAGATTGCTGATATCAATCTAATAAAGGGACAAAAAAAATTCTTTTCATTGTTTTCAATATATTACATCCTCTTTGAATACACTTCTGAAATCTCTACAATTACCACGTAAGAATTGAAGATTTCTGTTATTCCCATGGGCTTGTATTGCTTGGGTATTTTGAACAAATGATTATGAGCCTTTGTTAGCTGAATTTCCCAACGGAAGAGCTCAAGAAACAAGAGGCCTCTGGAAAAGTAAAATTCAGCAGCAACCTCCAAGGACCTGAGGATCCATCCCCAACAAAGCAGGAATGAACAGAAATGGGCACAGCTTTCTGGCTGCCCCAGCTTCAGAATGGGCCCTGGGCCTGCAGCAGGAGCAGCTCTGGAGGGCCCCAAGGCTGTGGCTGTTGTGCTGGACTGGGCAGATGGGATGGCAGCAGGGGCTGCAGAGCTCTCAGCACCTCACAAAGAGGGGAGCAGGGCACACAGGGAGCCTCCTTTTCCCTTGGCCCAGCCCCTTCCCCATGGCTGGGGCTGAGTCCTGTCTTAGCTGCAGCTGCTGCTGTGCCCTTGCCAGGGGCTGAGGCCGTGGGGCCCCTGCCCAGAGCAGCCTGGCCTGAGCAGAGCTGTGGGGCCAGAGGTGGCTGGGCTGTGCTGGGGAGAGGCCCTTGGTGCTGCCCAGAGCTCAGGGCAGCTGGCAGAGCTTGCAGGGAGCTGGGCTGGGCTGAGCCTAGCAGAGAAAGCATCAGTGTCCATCTCAGCCTGTGTGAGCATGCAGGGGCCAATAAAAGCATCCCAGGGTCCCCAAATTTTCTGTGTGGGAGCTGAGCTTGTGATCCCTTGAGCCCTCTCTAGTTCTGGGGCTGCACCTCCAGCTCCAGAGGAGATGGGACAGATGGGAGCAGAGACAAAGAATTCCTGCTGGGTTCTTTCTTGTGTTTCCTTAGACAGGTGTCCTGGATCCATGTGTAGAGGAGGTTTTCTGTGTCAGATAACACTGGTAGAATTACAAGAATCATAGTTTTTTGCTGAAAATAATATTTCATGCATAATACACAGTGAGGAAAAAAAGACATGTGAAGAGAAGAGCATCAGAGGTTTTCAGAGGATGAGAGACTCCTTTTTGTTCCAGTAGTCAAACCTATTCAAATCTTTTCCTCAGGGCTTCCTTGAAATGAGAGGTGGCCACCAGAGGCCAAGGCCAGCCACACCTCTCTGTCTTGGCAACTTTTGTCTGCGACAACCCTTGCATACAGGGAATTTTTCAGGGGAAGTAACAGTTTTGGCCATGGGCACCTGGAAAGACGGATGGTTCTTTTCCATAGGAAGGAAAGTATAGGGCCCCAGTTCTCCAAGGGTTTATGAGAGGCAGCTCTTGACATTCCAAAATCAGCTGGACCTGTCAAGTGGCCCCTGGGAAGCAAAACCAGCCAGACCTGTTCCATCTCCCCTTAATTCCAAGAGACTGCACAGGGTCACAATGTTCTCTTTGTTTCTGAAGTGTCACAATGGCCCCCTGGTTCAGTGGGGCCCCATAGTGTTGCCATGGTCTCCACTGGAAAGAAAGCACAGAGCCCTAGTGTTGCAGGGACTGATGAGCGGCAGCCACCAAAGGCCAAGTTGGGAGCTGTCTGTCCTGGCAGCTTTCATCTGGGAGCAATGAAATAAATATCTTGGACTCAGTATCTCAGATATATGGAATTTTGTAGACAGAATCCCATTTTCAGCCATGAGCACGTGGATGAGGAGGCCAGTTCTTCCCCATTGGAAGGAAAGCACAGAGCCCCAGTATTCCAGGGCAGATTAGAGGTGACCACAAGAGGCGAAGATGAGCCAGGCCTGCCTGTCCTGGCAGCTTTTGTCTGGGAGAAACATTTGCATATAGTGAACTGTGGAGAAATACCAATTTTGGCTGTGGGTGCCTGGGCAGGAGGGATGGTTTTTTTCCTTAGAAAGAAAAGCTCAAAGCCTCAGGGTTTCAGGGGTGCATGAGAAGAGACCCCAAAAATACTGAGGTCAGATGAGTCAATCAGGACAAATAATCTGGACCTGTTACCTGTTCCCTTGGATCCATGGGGCCCAGCAGTCCTCTTTGAGCTCCAGCTGCTGCTGGAGCATGTGACAATGGTCATTCCATATTGGATCCTTGGTTCCACAAGGCCCTGCTGTATCACATTGGCCCCTTGCTTTCATTGGGCCCCATAGTGTCACAATTATCCCCCCTTGCTTCCATGAGGCCTTGCCGTGTCACAGTGGTCTCCTTGGTACCGCAGTATCACAAAGAACCCTTGGTTCCAGGGGAATCACAATGTCAGAAGGGTCTCCTTGGTTTTACAAGGTCCGGCAGAGCTCCTTGATTCAACAAGGCCTCAAAGTTTCATTATGATCTCCAGGACTCCACGAGGCCCTGCAATGTCCCAATGGACATTTGGTTCCAT
Organism: Acrocephalus arundinaceus; assembly: GCA_021534815.1. Classification (NCBI taxonomy): domain Eukaryota; kingdom Metazoa; phylum Chordata; class Aves; order Passeriformes; family Sylviidae; genus Acrocephalus; species Acrocephalus arundinaceus. The sequence continues at coordinate 287,562 of JAJEOU010002771.1, forward strand.
GAGGTCCTGAGCTGTTCCATGAATCCTCAGTTTCATGGGGCCCTGTAGGGGTCATAATGGACTCCTTGGTTCAATGGTGCCACACATTGTAATAACTGCCCCCCGGCCTGCCAAGAGTCCATAGTGTCACAATGGTTCCTTGCTTCCATGAGGCCTTGTAGTGTCACAATGGACCCTTGGTTCAATGAGGCCTTGTAGTGTCACAATTGTCCTAATGATTCCATAAGGCCTTGCAGTGTTGAAACAGATCATTGGTTCCATTGAACCCTACAGTGTCTCTGGGGTCCTCTTGGCTCCAAAAATGCTCTGAAGTGCCACAAGGGCCCTTTGGTTTCACAAGGCCTCAAGGTGTACAAATGGCCTCCAGGGTTTCATGAGGCCCTGCTGTGTCACAATGGACCTTTGGTTCCATTATACCCCATAGTGTCACACTGGTATCCTTGGTTCCACGGTGTCAGAATGGACCCTGCATCCCATGGAGACCCAGAGTGCTCACTGCAGCCCCCTTGATTCCATGAGGCCCTGCCATGCTAGAATGGCCCCTTGGTACCAGTGGGTCTCAAAGTATCAGAACAGTCTCCACTGTTCCATGAGGCCCTGCAATGTCACTGTGATCCCCTTGGTTCCACAGGCCCTACAGTGTAACAATGGACTCTTGGTTCCATGAGGTTCCTCAGTCACAAAGGCCCCTTGGCTCCATGTGGCCAAGCTGTGTCACAATGGCTCATGGTTGCATGAGGCCACACAGTCTAACAAAAGCCCCTGCTTCCATGAGGCCATGCTGTGTGACAACGGACTTCTGGTTTCATGAGCTTTCATACTGCCAACAACAATCTCCTTGGTTCTGCAGTGTCACCATGGACCCTTGGTTTCCCAAGATCCTGTAGTAGAACACGGTCACCTTGGTTCCGTGAGGTTCTGCAGTGTCACAATGGACCCATGGTTCCAAGAGGTTTTTCAGTGTCACAATGCTCTACTTGGAGCCACTGTAGCACAATGGACAATTGGTTCAATGTGGTCCCAATGTACCAAAATGGATTTTGGTTCCATGTGGTTCCACTGTGTCAAAATGGACCCTTTGTTCCATGAGTTTGCACAGGGTCACAGTAGACTCCTTGGTTCTGTGAGGCTCTGCCATCACCAAATCTCCAAAAATCAGACTAAGGCTCCTAAAAACTAATTTTCTATTTAAGAAGGTATCATTTATTCAGGCCTGATTTCTAGAGAGGTATAACTCCTAACCTTACGTGGTCATGCAATTCTACAAGTTTGTTGCTGACATACAGTCACTAAGAGCATATTATACTCTACCCATTACCATAAAACCCACCCTAAGTTCCCTAATTCACTCCTTGCTTTTTCTTTCACTGCATCCTTGAGTCAGATGTCTTCTTGTCTTCCAACCATTCTCACTGGAAAAGCCGGCCCAGCATGCCTTAATCCTGTGCTAAAAGTTAACAGGCACTGTAAAAATTGAACTAAACACTTTCGTATCATGGCACAGTGTCACAATTGTTCCCAAGGCTTTGTGTGCCCAGGCAGAGGCAGGCAGGACGCAGAGCTGTCAGCAAAGGAAGGGGCCAGCCAGGTGGGGCAGCCGGGGGATGACGACAGCCTGCAGGGACAGATGCACAGGGCATGGACACCGTAGGACAGCCTGGGCTGGACAGGGCACAGGCATGGGCAGCAGCTGAAAGGCCCTGACAGAGCCAACTCCTGCAGCACTTTGGCCATGGCTGCTGGGCCTGGGCCTGAGGCCATGAGGGGACAAGTGACCCTTGCAGGCCTGGGGCCTCCTTGCCTCCTTGTCCCTGCTCAGCAGCCTGGCAGGGGCTGCCCCATGGTGCTGCCCTTGGCATTGCACATCCCCACATCCCAGTGGCCTGGGAAGAGCCCTGAGCAAGGAGGGAGAGACAGGATGTGCCCTGCCAGGGGCTGGGGCTCAGGCCTTGGCCCTTTGGATTCATGAAATATATCCAGGTTTTCTCAGCATCACAGACATCTTTCCCCTGCTTGTCTCACCCTGTCATCACTTCCTACAGTGTTCTGCTCTAACTGGAATCTGGGGAAACTCTCAGTCATGTCCCTCCGTGGGACCTATTTAAAATAAAGAAACTTTGGACTTTGAATCTAAAATTGACTTCTTCAGAAGTTTTTTGATTACGCTCTGGGGGACTGAGTCTGATGTAAACAGCACCCAAGTCCCTGAGAGGGTCATTAAAGTCCTTGTTCTGTGTCTGTGCTGCTGAGCTGGGCTGCGCTCCTCATCCAGAGGGAGATTCGAGCAAAGAACAGCTTAAAAACACATTTCTCTGGATGAGCAGCTTTTCTGCCAGCCCAGCAGGGCTGGGGCACTGCCTGCAGCCACCCTGGGCACAGCACACAGGCACAGAGAGCTTCAATCACTCAGGGCTGGGAAGGGGCTGAGAAGGGACTGGGGGAGAATCACTGCCAGCCCTTGGCACAGGAACCTCTGGCTGCAGGACAATGCAGCTGCAGCTCCTGGAACAATCTCCTCAAGCTGGAACATCCCTGTGCCTACAGACTGTGTGAGTACATTCTCTGATGATCTCTTGTGTAGAGCAGCCAGGGGTGCCCAGGGCTGTGGTGCAGAGCAGGGTCCTGCAGCCCAGGGTGCTGTGCTGGCCTAGGGACTCTGCTGCCTGCCAGGGAAAGCTCTCAGCCGGCCCGGGGAGCTGCTGCCAGCACTGGGGGAAAAGATCTGGGTGGAAGGAGACAGCTGGAAAGGCTCGGAAGTGTTCTCCCTGTGTGCTGAGGATGCTGCATTGTTCAGGACTGCTCCCAGCATAACATTTAACTGCAGAACATTTCCAAGTAGATTACACAGGAGACAACAGCAAACAATAGCTGCATAAAAGGGAATATCCTGCTTTTATAATCTACCACTCTGTGTTGCCTGGATGGGAAATTGCACATAGATATTCATCTCAGTTCAGGTTCAGAAAAAACCCCAGTTTCCTCTCAGATCCTAATAAACCAGGCAGTGACAGAAATCAGCACAGAGTCCCTTACAGGCAGCACCAGGGTTGCTTTTCCAGCCTCCTCAGGGTTGCTTTGAGGTTGCCATCAGAGGCTACAGAGCCAGAGCTGCCCCTGGGCAGTGCCTGAGCTGGGATGGCTCTGCAGGGCAGAGCTGTGACCGCATGGCTGGGCTGGGCTCTGGCAGCACTGGCAGGGCCCAGCTCTGGGCCCAGGGAAGCAGCTGCAGGCAGGACAGCTGCAGGCAGCAGAGCCCTGGGCAGGCAGTAGGGGGAAAGTGCCACCAAGCTGTGCTGGGATATTGAAAGTCCTCTCCAAACTGAACTATTCCATGCTTAGTTTTTTTTTACAGCTGCTCATGCCAAGACACTTCTAATGTCGAACAGCAGCTCCATCAGCCACTTCCTCCTGCTGGCATTGGCAGACACGCGGCAGCTGCAGCTCCTGCACTTCTGCCTCTTCCTGGGCATCTCCCTGGCTGCCCTCCTGGGCAACGGCCTCATCATCAGCGCCGTAGCCTGCGGCCACCTCCTGCACAGCCCCATGTTCTTCTTCCTGCTCAACCTGGCCCTCACCGACCTGGGCTGCATCTGCCCCACTGTCCCCAAAGCCATGCACAATTTACTCTGGGACATCAGCACAATCTCCTACTCAGGATGTGCTGCACAGCTTTTTTTCTTTCTCTTCTTTATCACTGCAGAGCTTGCCGTCCTGACCGTCATGTGCTACGACCGCTACGTGTCCATCTGCAAACCCCTGCACTACGGGACCCTCCTGGGCAGCAGAGCTTGTGCCCACATGGCAGCAGCTGCCTGGGCCACTGCCTTTCTCAATGCTCTCATGCACACAGCCAATACATTTTCCCTGCCCCTGTGCTACGGCAATGCCCTGGGCCAGTTCTTCTGTGAAATCCCACACATCTTCAAGCTATCCTGCTCACACTCCTACTTCATGGAAAAAGGACTTATTGTGCTCGGTGCCACATTATCATTTGGTTGTTTTGTGTTCATTGTTTTCTCCTATGTGCAGATCTTCAGGGCTGTGCTGAGGATCCCCTTGGAGCAGGGACGACACAAAGCCTTTTCCACCTGCCTCCCTCACCTGGCCGTGGTCTCACTGTTCATCAGCACTGCAGCATTTTCCTACCTGAAGCCCCCCTCCATCTCGTCCCCATCTCTGGATCTGGCCCTTTCAGTTCTGTACTCGGTGGTGCCTCCAGCCCTGAACCCCCTCATCTACAGCCTGAGGAACCAGGAGCTCAAGGCTGCAGTGTGGAAAATGATGACGGGATGATTTCAGGAACAGTAAAAAGTAAATTTCTGCAAATCACTTGTAATAAAAGTCATCTTTAATACTTCTTGTTTGGTTGGTTGCCAGTTTTTTCTATTTTTATTCTTCTCCAAAGAAATATCATAGTGCCATTTCTCATTTGTTTCCCTCCACCTTCCCTGTGGCCACAGACTGTGTCAATGTGGGGCTGCAATCTTGGTGACTTAAAAGGAACTCAAGGATCTCCCAGCCAAGTTTTCTGCAGAGATGCCCCTTTGGTTCCCTTCTCTGCAGCTGCAGCAGCAATGTCTGTGTGCAGAGCTGGGGGCAGATCAGTGCTGGCACAGCAGCTGTGCCCAGCAGCAGCAGCAGCAGCCCTTGGTGTTGCCAGTGCTGCTGCCGTGGCCCTGCCCCGCTGCCCTGCTGGCCCTGGTGTTGCTGTAGGGCCTGAGTGCTCTCGGGGCCGGGCACAGTGCTGGGGGTGGCAGTGCCGGGGCTGCAGCAGGGACAGGCCATGGGCACTGCTGGGGCAGCGCTGACGCCTCAGGCCAGGGCCTGGGGGCTGCAGGCTCCTTGCCCAGGCTCTCTCCAGAACACTTTGCCCAGGCCAATGCTGAGCACAGAAAAGCCCCGGGAGCAGCCCCAGGCTGGCCGTGGGCAGGCTGGGGGCAAACAGCATGGCTGGGGCTCTGCAAGGTTCCTGGGGGAGACAAGGGGAAGGAGCAGCAGAGCAAGGGCTGATCCATCCCCACTGCGCTGGACACCCCAGGGCAGCGTCCCACAGCGTCCTCATGCATCTGCCAACAACATCCCCCCTCTGCAGCCCTGGCCTCTCCCCCAGCTCACACAGGTGCTGCATCCTTGCAGGCACAGACACGGCAGCACTGCCTCAGTAGCCCCTGTTTGCACTGCCCAGAGCAGGTGTCAGCACCCCCATGGTGTTCGTGTGGGGAGATGAAGCTGAGGGAGCACAAATGCCATCAGCCCCTGGGGCCAGGAAGGGCTGGGGGACAGCAGGGAAACCACTCATGTTTGTGGTGGCCTCTGAAGTCACACAGAAAGTTTGTTCCCATCAGCTGGGAGTTTCCTGTTCCACTGCAGACGTAGTTGCTCAGAGCCAGGGCTGCCTGGCAGCCAACCCCAAAGTGCCATGACCGTTTCCTTTAATTAAGCTTTCCTTTCCTTCCTCTTCCTTCTATAATTTTCTTCCCCTTGCCCACCCCTTTTCTCTCTCGTTCACAGGGGGGAAGGTTGTTGCACTGTTTGTCCTTTCCTTTTCTGGCCCCACTCCCCATTTTAGTTCCTGACTTGGCACCATGGGAACGTCCCTTGGAGAGCAGGATCATCCTCCAAGTGCTGCAGGAATTGTCTGCAGGCTCCTGCAGTGCCTCCTGCTGCTCCCTTGCCAGAGGCACCACAGGCCAGGGGGTCCCATCTGGGATGGTGTGTCTGGCGGTGGGCAATGAGGAGGAGCTGCAGAGGCTCTGCAGGACTGACAGGATGGGCTTGGGGGCTGTGAGGAGAAGCTGAGGGACCTGGGCTGCTGGACCTTGTGAAGACGAGGCCCAGGGCTAATCCTGCAACTGCTGCAAGGGTGGTTACAGAGAATCCCAGAATCAGCAACGTGGGAAAAGACTTTGGACATCATCAAGTCCAACCTGTGCCCTGACACTGCCTTGTCTCCCATGAGCCTCCTCTCCTCCAGGATAAACAACCCCAGCTCCCTCAGCCACTCCTCACAGGACTTGTGTTCCAGACCCCTCACCAGCCTTGTTGCCCTTCTCTGGACATGCTCCAGCCCCTCCATGTCCTTCCTAAATTTGGGGGCCCAGAACTGGACACAGCACTCGAGGTGCTGCCCAACCAGTGCTGAGTACAGGGAAGAATCACTGCCCTGCCCCTGCTGGCCACACCATTCCTGATCCAGGCCAGGGGCCATTGGCCTTTTTGGCCACATGGGCACACTGCTGCCTCATGTCCAGCCTGCTTTCCATCAGTCCCTGCAGGTCTCTTTCTGCCTGGCTGCTCTCCAGCCACTCTGTTCCCAGCCTGGAGTGCTGCAGGGGTTGTTGGGGCCAAAGAGCAGGATCCGGCACTTGGGCTTGTTACACCTGACATTGTTGGATTTAGGCCCTGGATCCAGCCTGTCCAGCGCCATGTGCAGAGCCCTCCTGCCCTCCAGCAGATCAACACTCCCAGCCAACTTGGTGTCACCATGGTTCCAGGAGGCCAGGCAGTGTCACAATTGTCTCCATGATTCCATGAGGCCTCCCAGTGTCACAATGTCCCTTTTGTTCCATGAGACCTCTTGGTGTCACAAAGTCCCTTGGATCCTTGGGCTCCGCAGTGTCACAATGGTGCCTTGGTCCCCCAAGGCCCTGTAGGCTCACAATGGATCCTTGGTTCCATGAGGTTTGGCCGTGCAGCAATGCTCTCCTTGCTTCCACACTGTCACAATGGCCTCTTGCTCCCAAGGGGCACCACAAAGGTGTCAAATGTGTTTCCTTCATTCCAGGAGTCACTGAGGAGCAACCCTGGCCTCTTGGATCCATTGGGCCCTGCAGTGTCACAATGGCCCCATCATGACACCAGGTCCTGTTCTGTCCCAATGCTCTGCAGGGTTCCACAAGGCCCTGCAGTGTCACAGGGGCCTCTTGGTTCCATCAGGCCTCAGAGGGCCACCATGAATTCCTTGGTGCTGCAGTGCCACAATGGAGCCCCGGTCACACAAGATCCTGCAGTGTCACCAGGGACCCTTGGTTCCCTGGGCACCCCAGGGTCACAGTTGTTCCCTCAGTTCCCAGAGTCCTTGCAATGGAACAATGGCCTCTGGATTCCATTGGGCCCCAGGCTCTCCCAAGGCTCTCCTTGGTTGCACAGTGGCACAATGGCCCCTTGGTTCAACAAGGCCCCACAGGGTCACCGTGGCCTCTGTGGTTCCATCAGGCCCCAGTGTCACCATGGACTCCTTGCTTCTATTCAACTCCACAGTGTCACAATGGCCCCTTGGCTCTATGGTGCCATGTCATACACAGTGTCACTCTGGTCCTCTCAGTGCCACCAGGCCCTGCAGTGTCACAATGGCCCCTTGGCTCTATGGTGCCATGTCATACACAGTGTCACTCTGGTCCTCTCAGTGCCACCAGGCCCTGCAGTGTCACAATGGCCCCTTGCTTCCCCAGGGCCCTGCAGTGTCACCATCATCAGGGAACCCACCAGGCTGGAAAAGACTTTGGAGAGCATCAAGTGCAACCTGTGACCCAACACCACCTTGGCACCCAGACCATGGCACTCAGTGCCACACCCAGGTTTTCTTGAAACACTTGCAGGGATGGTGACTCACCCATCTCCCTGGGCAGCCCATTCCAATGCCAAATTACCCTTTCTGTGAGGAATATTTCCAAATGTCCAGCCTAAATGTCCCCTGCTTACGCTTAAGGCTGTGTCCTCTTTTCCTGTAACTGTTCCCTGGACAAAGAGCCCGACCCACTGTACCCTCCTGTCTGGAAGTTTCAGAGACTGATGAGGTCTCCTCTGAGCCTCCTCTTGCCTAGGATAAACAACCCTAGCTTCCTCAGCTGCTCCTCACAGGATTTTTGCTCCACGCCCCTCACCAGCCTTGTTGCCCTTCTCTGGACGCACTCCAGCCCCTCCATGTCCTTCCTAAATTGGAGGGTCCAGAACTGGACACAGCACTCGAGGTGCTGCCCAACCAGTGCTGAGCACAGGGGAGGAATCACTGCCCTGCTCCTGCTGGCCACACTGTTCCTGATCCATGGGAGTGCCAGGGGTTGGATGAGGGAAATGGTGGGCAGGGGGTGGGGACAAAGTCTGATTGATTGTCAGCCATGAAGGATCTTGATTTTCATATCTGTTCAGAGTGCATTAGAAGGTATTGGGGGTCCATATCAATTGGACATTGCTGATAACAGTCTATAAACAGGAAAAGAAAACTTTACAGGACAAACTACTTCTCTCTGCATTGTTGTCAAGATAGTAAATTCACTTTGAATACACTCCTGAAATCTGTCTTAATTAACCACAAAATAATTGAAAACCAAAATTATTCCCAGGCACTTTTCTTTTTTGGGTGTTTTGATCAAATGTTTAGGAGCTTTTCTCACTGAATTCCTGAACTGAAGAGCTCAGGAAAGAAGAGGCGTCTGCTGTATTAAAATTCATCAGCAACATTTGTTGGGACCTAACCCTAACCCCAGCCCTTGCCAGCCCTGGCTGCTCAGCCCAGGTTTGTGGGCACTTTGGCTGTGGCCCAGCTCCATCCTCCTGCGGGGCTCAGGGCCTGTTGCCGGCCATGGCCAGCCCTGCACGGCCTCTCTGCTGGCCCAGAGCCTTGCAGAGCCCGGGGCAGGGCTGTCTGTGCAGGCCCACAGGTGCCCCGGGCTGTGCAGGAGCTGGCAGAGGCTGCCCAGCAGGGAGGCCATGGGGCACAGAGCCCCAAGGCTGCTGTGGGCACCACGGCACAGGGGCCCTTCCCAGCCGCAATGCTCCTGTCCTGCCCTGGGCCTGCACAGGGGCTGTGGCACCATGGCTGGGCCAGCGCCGCACAAAGGGGCCACGCAGCTGCTGCCGGGGCTGACAGCAAGGCCAGGCACACACAAGGAATTGCTGGGCATTGCCTGCAATGCTGGGCAGGCCTGACTGTGCCAAAGGCACAGCTCAGCTGCCCTTGGTGGCTGCAGGAAAAGTCCAGAGCCCCAAGAGCCTCCATGGCTGTGCTGGAGACCAAGGCTGGAGGAGGGAAAGGCAGGGCTGCTGTGGGATGGGCAGGGGATTGAATTCCAGCACACACCTCAGTTCTCTGATGATCCCGGCACCATGCTGGTTCCTGTTTGAGACTGGAGCAGAGCAGATGTTGATGGGACAGGAGCCCTGTGGGGCTGTCCGGGACCTGCAGCTTGCAAGGTGCTCTGCTCTCCCTCAGCTCCTCTCTGAGAGATGCCAATCCCAGCGGGGCACCTCAGGGCACAAGTGGCACTGCTTGTTCATGGGCACACAACTTACATCTGCCTGGAAAGGAGCATAAAATTCCTGGTATTTTCGTAATATACAAGCAAATCTTTATTGTCTGGGTCATTTGAGTACTTTCACAGAATTCACAGAATGACCACGTTGGAAGAGACCTTCAAAATCATTGAATCCAACCAACGCTGTAACACCTCAACTAAACCATGGCACCAACTGCCATATCCAGTCTTTTTTAAACACATCCAGGAATGGTGACTCCACCACCTCCCTAGGCAGTCCATTCCAGTACTTTATCCTTCTCCATGAAAAACTTGTTTTGTAATATCCAACCTATATTTCCCTTGACACAGCATGAGGCTGTGTCCTCTTGTTCTGTCACTTGCTGCCTGGAGAAAGAGACCAACCCCCACCTGACTACAGCCACCTTTCAGGAAGTTGTAGATAGTGATAAGGTCACTCCTGAGTCTCCTCCTCCCCAGGCAAAACAACCCCAGCTCCCTCACTCATTCCACATAGGGTTTGTGTTCCAAGCCCCTCCCCAGCTTTTTTGGCCACCTTTCTTGTGCTCAAGCATCTCAATTTCCTTCCTGAACTGACAAAGCCAGAACTGGACAAAGCACTCAAGGTGTGGCCTTACCAGTGCAGAGTACAGGGGAAGAATGACCTCCCTGCTCCTGCTGGGCACACCATTCCTGATCCAGGCCAGGAGCCATTGGCCTTCTTGGCCACCAGGGAACACTGCTTCCTCATGTCCAGTCAGCTGACACCAGTGCCCCCCGGTCCCTTTCTGCCTGGGCTCTGTCCAGCCACTCTGTCCCCAGCCTGTAACATTGCAGAGGGGTTTTTGTGGCCAAAATGCAGGACTCAGCACTTTTTTAACTTCATCTTATTGGACTCTGCCCATCCATAGAACCATTCCAGGTCTCTCTGCAGAGCCCTCCTACCTTCTGACAGATCAACACACACTCCCAGCTTAGTGTCACCTGCAGATTTACTCATGAAAGACTCAATCCCCTCATCCATGTCAGCAATAAAAATATTGGACAGAGCTGGCCCCAGCACAGAGCCCTGAGGAACACCACTGGTGCCTGGCTGCCAGCTGGATGCAGCACCGTTCCCCAGCACTCTCTGGGCCCGGCCATGCAGCCAGTTCCTAACCCAGCACAGAGTGCTCCTGTCCAAGCCGTGGGCTGCCAGCTTTTCCTGGAGTGTGCTGAGGGAGACAGGGTCAAAGGCCTGGCTGAAGTCCAAATAGACAACATCCACAGCCTTCCCTGCATCCACCAGGTGACTCACCTGGTCATAAAAGGAGACCAGGTTGGTCAAACACAACCAACTACCTTTACCCCTCCTAAACCCGTGCTGGCTGGCTCTGATACCCTGTAGGTGCTGTGTTGACACTCACTATAAACTGTTCCATTACCATACAGGGTACTGAGGTCAGGCTGACTGGCCTATAATTACCAGGATCCTCCTTCTCACTCTTTTTGTGAATGGGCATCCCATTGTCCAGCTTCCAGTCGTCTGGAACCTCACCAGTGAGCCAGGACTGTTGGTAAATGATGTAGAGCAGCTTTACAAGCTCATCTGCCAGCTCCCTCCTCACCCTGGGGTGGATCCCATCTGGGCCCATAGATTTATGAATATCCAAGCATCTCAGCAGTTCTCTGCCTGCCTCCTCATGGGTAACAGGGGGACCAATCTGCTCCCTGACACCCCTCTATGATCCACACTGGGAAATGGTCGTGTAAATGTGGGGAGTGTGGGAAGGGCTTCAACTGCAGCTCCATCTGATCATCCACCAGACGATCCACACAGGAGAAAAGGCCCTATGAGTGTCCCAAATGTGGGAAGAGGCTTCACACCAGCTCCAGTCTCCTCCTGCACCAGCAGATTCACACAGAGGAGAGGCCCTTCCACTGCCCTGACTGCAGGAAGGGCTTCAAGCACAACTCCACTCTCATCACCAACCAGCACATCCACACTGGGGAGACACCAAATGACTGTGGGGAATGTGGGATGAGCTTCAGCACAAGCTCCAGCCTGATCTGCCACCAGAGGAACCACACCAGGGAATGACCCTACGAGTGTTCCCAGCTTTTGAAGAAGCTCTCACTTGACCAGACACCAACAGAGGCACCAGTAAGGGAAGCCCTGCGAGTGCCTCAACTGCGGGAAGAGCTTCGTGCAGTGCTCCAAATTAACCCCCATCAGAGCAACCACATTGGGCAGAGCCCTGGTGACCCACATTCCCTGTGATCCATGTTGGGAAGACACGTGGCTGGTTACCCTTTTGGTTTTGCCCTAATTTTGTTCTGATTTATCTTCACCCCTTACAAACCCCCAAAATAGGACTAAAAAGAAAGAAATTGATCAAAGACGTCTAAAGTGCCACCATTTCACATATATTTGAGGGGGAATTTAGGATTTGGGGACATAGTTTGGAAGATTTATGGGTTCTTGGGGGATATGGGGCAGTGTTCTCCATCTTTTTGCATTCTAAAAACCAAGATGGATTGATCTGTCACCTCAAAATGATTAAATCCCCCTGAAAACAACTCAGTATTACTCCAAAAGGCCTCAATCCCACCTCAAAAGGGCTTATTCCCACCTCAGAAAAACTCAGTCCCATGCCAAAATTACTCAGTTCCACAACCTCCAGAGTTGGATGGGGTTGGAAGGAGACTGGGAGAAATGGGATCCAAATTTGAGGGTGTGGAATAGGGATTGTGTGGGGCTGGGTGGGTGGGATGTCTGCTGATAGTAAAGAAAACTTTCAGAATTAATAAATTCTATCCCATTCATTTTCCATCAGTTGCAGTTTGTTTTTCGGAGTGCCACCTTCTCAGCTGATTGTGCTTGTGTCCTCCTTTCTCTCCTGCCTTTCTCTGCCTGCTCTGTGTCTCTCACAGTGTCTCTCCTGAGCCAGAGCAGCTCCCACCAAAGATCCTCCCCTAATTTAATTCCCAATCCATGAGCTACAACACCCATGGGTGAAGTTCTGAAGGCTGGCAGTGAAATGTCACTGTAAGATCTTGCTCCACTTGGCTTTTGGCTCTTTCCTATGAGCTTTGCCTTCAAGGGCAGGAACATCTTTTCCTGCCTAGGAACTGGAATTGCAGACCCTGGGAGTGTGTGCACATCCTAGAGGGGCATTCCCCAGGCTCCCAGGGTGCTGCTCCTGCCGTGCCTCCCAAAGAGCTGTGCAGGGCCAGGGCACAAGGTCCAGCAGCTCTGTTGGTTCTGCAGTGCCACAACAGCCCCTGGGTCCAGGGGACCCCAGTGTCACAATGGACTCCTTGCTTCCATGTCACCCCCTCAGTGTCACAACGGCCCTTTTGTTCCATGAGGAACACAAAAGCTTGGTAAAAACATGGAGAAAATCCTGCCTAACACACCTGGGAACATCTGTCTGAATTCAAATGTGAGGTTAGAGGTGAGGATGGCACCAGCAGCTTCCATCTGCAACAGAGATCCAGGGAAAGGACAGGGACAGAGAATTCAGCTGAAAGACTCCGAGAATTCTGCTTACAGAGATCATTTCTGCTCCCACTGTCCTTGTAGAAAGGTGACATCATTCCAGGCAGCCTGGACTGAGCATGTGGTTCCTGAGTGGGGTTTGTTGTTCAGGAAACCTGCTCAGGCTTTTCCATTCTTTCCTTACCAACAGGAAAACTTCTCCTGGGCCTGTGTGCAGGAAGAGCCCTGAGGAGAGCAGGTGGGACATGGTGCAATGGGCTGGGACATGGAGCTGCAGAGCTCAGGGGACAAGGTTCTGATGCAGGGCACAGGGATGTCAGGGCCAGGTGGGCAATGTCAGACATGGTGAGGTTGGGGGTTAGGAGCAGGTTGTCCAAACAGGGTCAGCCCTCAAGGGGCTCATTCTTATATGTGCCCAAACCTCCTAAGGAGACATTTGGCATCAAGATCACCTGGGGAATGCTTCTATCAGCTCTTCTATGAACTGAAAAATTTAAAAATACTCACTTGAATAAAGATAGAAAGTCATGAGATGCACTTTGAAATCGTCCTCCTTTAAAGAACTCCAAACTGACTCTAATGAGCTGCACCAGCCATGGAGACTTGAAGACAACTGAGAGAAGACAAAAAGCTTCTGAGGGCTTTCTGTATTTCTATCAGCCTCAAGGTGGATTCAGAGCTCAGTCCAGGACCCTCAGGCACTGAGAGAACATTGAAGAAGCTGCGCAAGGAATCAGAAGCAAAACTCCAAATTCCTTGGAGCATCACTGGGCCCCACTGAGGGCAGGGAATGCCAAAGGCTCCCCAGGGACTGGTGAGAGCAGATCCTTGAGGCCAGGATTGCAGGGAGCCAAAGGCTCTGAGCAGGGAACTGCAGTGCTGAGCAAGGCCTTGGCTGGCTGGAGGAAGCAGAAAGGCCAAGCCCTGAGCCCAGGCCTGGCACAGCAGGGCCTGTCCCTCACGGGTGGCTCGGGGCTGTTTGTGGGGCACTGGGATGGGAGGGGCAGCAAGGACAAATGTCATAAACCTGTGGGACACTCCAGATCCTTATGGAACCAAGGGGCCTGTGTGACACTGTGGGAAGTTGTGGAACCAAGGGGATCCTTGTGGCTCTGCTGGGGCCCATGGAACCAAGGGGCCAGTGTGACACTGTGGGACCTCATGGAAACAAGAGGCCACTGTGAGCCTGCAGGGCTGTAACACCCCAGAACACTTGAATGCTGGTGGTAACCAAAGGTTCCTTTACTTGAGTTTGGTGCACAGGAGAAACACCAACCAGATATTCTCAACATGGACAGATGCAAAGAATATTCTTGGTAGGAAGGGACCCACAAGGATCATCAAGTCCAACTCTCAAGTGAATGCCCCACACAGGGTCTGAACCCACAGCCTCGGTGATACCAGCACCATGCTCTTACCAACTGAGATAAGAGGTCAGAATGACACAAAACTTTACTGACAAAATACAGGCAATCAAGGAACTTTGTCAAATAAAACATCCAATTCAATAAAAAAGTTTCATCATAGTGAAAGGGATAAAACAACAACTACACAACAGTTGTATGTTGAGTTAAGTTGCTTTGTTATTGTTGTTGTACTGTTTAAAACTTACCCTGTTATCTGTACCCTTGCTGTACCCCCATGTTCCCCCGACATCCAAGTTATATGCCCTTCTTCCCAAGTCCCTCCCTTCCCTTTCCGGGTCAAGCCTCTGTTGCTCCCTGCCAGCCTGTCTGTCAGACCCCAGGACGCCACCCCATATGCAAATGAACTCGACCAATGAGCAAAGACACCCATAATGCTCAGCTCCACAAAAAGGTCGCCCTGACTTGAAAAGCAGTCAACCAAAGAAACACCCCTAGAGCGAGCCCAGCTTTTCGAGTTCCTTGAAAACCTCCGTGAGGGCGAACTCCCGGCCCTGCAGCGTAGCAGCAGGAACGGCGCGGACCTCCTCCTCGGCGGTGTCCCCAGGCGTCCTAAGGGAGCAACAGAGGTGGCGTGTGCAACCCCCCCCCCCGAGCTCCCCATTTTAAATAAAGGCATCCAAAGGAGTTAAAAAGATCTCCTGCCCCGTTTATTTACAACAATAGCATTAACTTCATTAAACCCTAAAACCTTTAACCTTTAGGATGTTAAATTACCCAAAAATATTCCAGGTTGGTATTGCCAGAAGAAATAGAGAACAAGAGAAAGATTGAAGATCTATAGAAATACACTCACACAGGTACCAGCTGCTCAGGTTCCAGCGTCGCTCACAGAGGAACCCCAGGACAAGGCAAGATCTGAGATCAAGCATGGGCTGACCTCGTGCTCTGGCTTTTAACCCCCTGGGAGCCTCCATGGGCCTGCCAATTGGGTGGGACTTCCAGGTGCTTGTCCAATCAGAGTCAGGGTAGGCGGCAGCTGTGAGTGTATGATTGATTGACAGTTGGCCAATCAGAGCTGGATTAGTGCTGCCTGTTGTGTGATTGATTGATACCTCAGCCAATCAGAGCTGGGTTAACCCCACTCCTGCTGTGTTCCCAGTGCTCCCATTTTCCCCTTCTATATTCCCAGTCACTCCAGTGATGATCCCAGTCTCTCCCAGCACGATCCCAGTCATGCCCAGTTGCCCACAGTGCAGACCAGTCACTCCAACCTGCTTTCAGCAGTTCCCAGCATGGTTCCACTTCTCCCCAGTGTGCCAGTTTGAAAACAAAACCAACAGGAGATCCCAAGTAAGAACTGTTCCATGAATTTTTTTCTCATAACTCTGGGGGGATATCTTCTGTTAATGGGCCAGCTATTACAGTGTTCTTTATCTCTTCCACCACCCACACTCCCTCCAGGGAGATATCTTCTGTTAATGGGCCATTGAGTCTCACTGCATCACTGATCAAATTCCACCATCCCATTGTGAGATGCTCCACCCAGGGGGAGGAGCCAAGCATTCCTACCTGGATATAACCTGAGATTTCACACACCAGAAGCAGCCTGTTTCCACTGGATTCCCAGAGGAACACCAGACCCATCTACACCACCACTGGACCTTCAGAGGAAAAATACACCCTTCTACAGGAACATTGCTTCAACAAAACCACATCTGTGACTCCAGGAGGACTGCAGCCACGATTTGATTGCACTGCTACCAACACCCTGCCTAACTGGGTATAAGGTTGTATTCTGACTCTGTCAGCATTTCTTTTTTTTTACTGCTGCATTTTTTGTTTAATTTTCCTACTAAAGAACTGTTATTTGAATTCCCATATCTTTGCCTGAGAGCCCATTAATTTCAAAATTATAATTCAGAAGGAAGGGGTTTATGTTTTCCATTACAAGGGAGGCTCCTGCCTTCCTTAGCAGACACCTGTCTTCCAAACCAAGACAGGGAGCTTTGCCCAGATATCTTGGGGGGTCCATGAGTTGGGTTTTTTGGGGGGAATATTTGGTGGATGAAGAACTCCAAAGCTGAGTGGAAAATGCCCCTTGGGGGGGACCTTGGGGGGTCCCTGTGGCAGCAGCTGGCAGAGGCAGCCTGGAAAAGCAAAGCCCTGTGTCCTCCAGGACCCCAAAGTGGGGAGCCCAGAGAGGGGGGAGTGCCGTGATTCACAAGACCCTCAATAGCCTGGAGAGGGGCAGGGGGGACTCCTTGGACCCCCTGCACCCTGAAGCAGAGAAAAAGGGAATGAAGGGACTCCTGGGACCCCAAATTCCCAAGCATCTCCAAGTGCGGAGGTGGAAAAGGGGGGACTTTTCAGATTCCTGGGAATCCCAGCAGCCTGAGGAGGGTGGGGACAAAGTAGACAAAGGACCCCCATTATCAACATGAGTCCCAGCAGCTGGGACAGGGAGGAAGCCCTGAACAGCAAAGGAGAGAGAAAAGATACAGGGAATCCCTGGGAGGCATTTTCAGGGCTGAATCTTGGTGTTTGGGAGACTTTTATGGACCTGTGATAGCTGGTGACTTCTAGAGATGGCCTGGGCAGAGGAACATTTAAAACCAATGTGCTCATCCCTTGTTTTTCCTCAGACCAGGATTTACCATTTCCAAACCTTGGCTGGATAGAGAAGGAGACTGCAAGGAAGAGGAAGATGCCCTGGGACAGCCAGGCAGGTGAGGAGGAAGTCGCTGCCCCTTTCTCCCTCTCCCCTGCTCCATCTCCCAGCCCAGCATGGCCCCCAGCTGCAGGACAACCCCACTGCTGACACTGTCCTGCCAGGTATTCCCTGGAGGGATCTCTTTCCCCTTCCGTCTGGCACAGAGGCAAATTCCATCCTCTCCTTGTCCTTCCTTCCCTAGACAAGGAGCTGAAGACAGAGACCAATGAGGACAAATCTCTGCTGCAGAACTTCGTGGAAGAG
The DNA here is from genome assembly GCA_021534815.1 of Acrocephalus arundinaceus. Lineage (NCBI taxonomy): Eukaryota > Metazoa > Chordata > Aves > Passeriformes > Sylviidae > Acrocephalus > Acrocephalus arundinaceus. The sequence goes on from JAJEOU010002771.1 coordinate 304,638, forward strand.
GCTGTTTTGAGTAGTTCCACATTGCAGGATTTCAATGGGGAGGAAAAGCCCCGGAGATCCTGCATAAGGAGGGGCTCCAAACCCATCCCAGGCTGCTCTCAGGAGAAAAGACCCACCCTGTGCCAGGAAGGTGGACAGAGCTTCAGCCGTGGCTCTGAGTTGGTGGTCCCTGAGCAGCCTCACGATGGGGAGAAGCCCTACAAGTGCTTGGAGTGTGGCAAGAGCTTCAACCGGAGGAACACCCTGATCCAGCACCAGATGATCCACACCAAGGAGAGGAACTTCGAGTGTTGGGAATGTGGGAAGAGGTTTCAGACCAGCTCCCACCTCGTGACCCACGAATGCATCCATGCTGGGGAGAGGCCCTATGGATGTCCCCAGTGTGGGAAGAGGTTTCACACCAGCTCAGATCTCCTCAAGCACCAGCGGATTCACACTGAGGAGAGGCCCTTCCACTGCCCCGACTGTGGGAAGGGCTTCAGGCAGAACTTCCACCTCATCAGGCACCGGTGCATCCACACTGGGGAGAGGCCCTACGAGTGTCCCCAGTGTGGAATGAGCTTCAGCCGGCGCTCCCACCTGATCCGCCACCAGAGGATCCACACCAGGCAATGGCCCTATGAGTGTCCCAAGTATGGGAAGAAGTTTCAGACCACCTCAGATGTCCTTGAACACCAGCAGATTCACACAGAGGAGAGCCCCTTCCCGCTGCCACCACTGTGGGATGGGCTTCAAGGACAATTCCCACCTCATCACTCACTAGTGCATCCACACTGGGGAGAGGCCCTACAAGTGTGGGGAATGAGGGATGAGCTCCAGCAGAAGCTCCCACTTGATCTGCCACTGGAGGATCCAAACCAGGGAATGGCCTCACGAGTGTCCCGCTTGTGGGAAGAGCTTCTCCAGGAGCTCTCACTTTAACAGACACCAACAGAGCCACCAGTAAGGGAAGCCCTGTGAGTGCCCTGACTGTGGGACAAGCTTCCTGCACTGCTCCAACATCATCCTGCTTCAGAGGACCCACATTGGGCAGAGACCTGATGACCCAAATTCCCAGTGATCTGTGTTGGGAAGACACTGGGCTGGTGGTCTTTTGGGTTAGTGGTCCCTAATATTCTTTTGATTCATCTTCATCCCTTTAAAACAGAGATAATTGGGGTAAAAATCAACACATTCATCAAAGGCATCAAAAGCCTCACTTTTTTACTAGTGTTTGGAGGGAATCTGGGATTCAGGAGATACTTGGGAGGATTTGGGGGTTTGGGTGGTATTTGGAGTACTTTTCTCCATTTCTTGGCTCTCAAAGAGGCAAGAGGGTTCAATCTGTCATCTCAAACACACTTAATGCCACTGAAAACTACTCAATCACACCCAAAAATGAGTAAATTTCACAGCCCCTTAGGGTGGAATGGGGTTGGAAGGGGATTGGGTGAAGTGTGCTGCAAATCAGGACGGGTGAGATGGGCATTGGGAGAAGCAGGAAGGGTGAGATGGGGTTTGGGAGGTGTGAAATGGGGAAAATTCTGCTTGGGAAGGGGGTGTTGATGTCCAGCAGGGGTTAGGATTGGGGAAATGGGGTGGGGTCTGGAGTGAGACAGCCAAAGTTTGGGGATGATGAAGGGAGGGAGAGCCCGTTACTAAATGAGTTTTTGGACATTTCACATTCCTGAAGACATTTTGGTGTATCTCACATTTCTGAGGCGGTTTTGGGGCACTCTCCAACTCTTGTGGCAGTTCCTGAGAGCAGCTCCATGGAGCCCCATTGCCAGGGGTGGTTGCCTTGGGCACGAGCTCAGAGCTGCAGCCAGAGTCCATTGCCTCCGTGCTGGAGAGAAGAGAAATGATGAATGGCCCCAGACATCTGCAGTGTGTGTTTGGGGGACAGGGCAAGCTCTGCATAGGTGGGGCGGTCACTGCCCCAGCCACTGCAGCCTCTGTTCCAGCCCCAAAGCAGCTGCCAAGCCCCTGGCTCCCCAAAAACCCAACTGTGAGAGGGACCAGAGCAGGTGAGGCTGTGACACGGGTGTGACACTGACACGTCCCACAGCCCCGGAGCTCACAGCAGCTGAGACGGTCCTGGATCCAAGGGTGACTGTGGATCTCTCTCTCCCTCTGTCTCTTCTCCTGATGTCCTCTTCTTGAAATCTGGTGAACTGGAAGTTGGACAGGTTTTAGTTTGCTCTACCAGTGCTTTGTCAAGTGATTTACTGTAATTCCATGTTGCTTTAAGATGTCCCAAGTACCTCATTCTCTGAAGTTTGCAACTCAAAGTTTGTTCTCCACCCTCCTGAGAAGTTTGTTGTTTTTTCCCATGTGCTGCCTGAGGGGATCAAGGTACCCCAAGTCCCTTTCCAACACAGGCCGAGAGGGCTTGGGGCACAGCAGCAGGACCTGCAATGCTGAGGAGGCCTGGGCTGGCTGGAGGAAGCAGAAAGGCCAAGCCCTGAGCCCAGGCCTGGCACAGCAGGGCCTGTCCCTCACGGGTGGCTCGGGGCTGTTTGTGGGGCAGTGGGATGGGAGGGGCAGCAAGGACAAATGTCACCAAACTGCAACCCCTGCCAGCCTCCTCAGGGAGGGGCCAGGGAGCACCAAAGTGCAGCCCCTGAAAGGAAAGTTCCTTCAGTGGGGCCTCCAGAGGCGCTGCCAGAGCCCAGGGGACAAAGGCCTGGGTGCCTGTGGCCCTGCCAGCACTGCCCAGCCCTTGGCCATGTGTCCTGCAGGCTGTGCCCCCTGTGCGTGCTGCTGCTGTGCCCTGGCCGGCTGCACACGCCCATCTGGCTGTGCCCCCAGCATTTCTCAGCCCAGCATTTCTGTGCCCTCCCTGGGTTCCCTGCACCCAGTGCTGCCGGCTCCTGGCACAGAGCCAGGCCATGGCCCAGGCTCATGCTGGGACACCTCCTGCACCAAAATTCTACCCTGGCAGGGACTTTTCTTTCTCCTCATCTCCAGGCTGAACCTTCCAAGCTGCACTTGGGGGAGGTTTCCTTCTCTTGCCACTGCCAAGGAAAGCTCTGTCTCCTGCTGTTCACAAACAGAGAAGGGCTGCTGGGGGATGTGGTGGTCAGAGGCTCTTTGGGATACAGTGACCATGAAATTATTGAGTTTTCAATATTCAGTTAAACAAGGAGGGGGCAGCAACAAAATTTCTACACTGGACTTTCAGAGGGCAGACTTCAGCCTGTTCAGGCTGTTGATTTGGAGACTACTGGATCAGGTACTGTTTCTTTTGAGGCAAGGAGCCCTTCAACAAAGGGGTCCAGGAAGGACTGACACACTTCAAGAAAGAAATCTTGAAGACACAAGGCTGTGCCTATGTGCCAAAAGATGAGCTGGCAAGGAGAATGATTGGCCTAGAAGGGGCAGGGAGCTTTTGCAGGAATTCAGGGCAAAAAAGAGGGTGCATCATCTTTGGAAGGAAAGGAAGGCTGCTCAGGAAATGTTTAAGGATGTGGTAAGGCCCTAAAGAAGAAAATGAGGGATGTGAAAGCCCAATTAGAACTTACACTAGCCACTTCTGTGAAGGGTTATAAAAAATATTTTTATAAATATAATAATGACAAAAGGAGGGGCAAAGATAATCTCCATTCTTTATTAAATGCAGGGGGAAATACAGTAACTAATGATGAGGAGAAGGCTGAGGTACTTAACCCCTTCTTTGCCTCAGGTTTCAACATTAAGACAGCTTGTCCTCAGGACAAGTGGCCTCCTGAGCTGGTATATGGAGTAGAGGAGCAGAACAGCCTCCTGTAGTCCAGGAGGAAGCAGCAATGCTGAGCCACTCAGATGCTCACAGGTGTATGGGATCAGATGGCATCCATCTTAGAGGGATGAGGGAGCTGGTGGATGAGCTCCCCAAGCTGCTCTCCATCATTTCTCATCAGTCCTGGCTCACTGGGGAGCTCCCAGAGAACTGGAGGTACCAATGTGAGCCCACCTCAAGAAGGGCTGGAAGGAGGATCTGGGGAACTCCAGGCCTGTCAGCCTGGCAAGGTAATGGCACAGATCACCTTGAGTGCCATCACACTGCACCCACAGGATGGCCGAGGAATCAGAGCCAGCCAGTGTGGGTTTAGGAGGGTCAAGTCCTGCCTGACCAAGCTGATCTCCTTTTACACCCAGGTGGCCTGCCTGGTGGATGCAGGAAAGGCTGTGGATGTGTCTACCTGGACTTCAGTAAAACCTTGGACACCATGAGCCACAGCATTCCCTGGAAAAGCTGCAGCCCACAGCTTGGGCAGGTTCCCTCTTTGCTGGGAGAATGAAGAACTGGCTGGAGGCTGGGCCCAGAGAATGATGGGGATGGTGCTGCATGCAGTGGGTGTCCAGTCACTGGTGGTGTCCCCAGGGATGTGTGTTGGGCCCACTCCTGTTTAATCTCTTCTTGGAGGATCTGAGTGAGGGGATCGAGTCCACCATGAACAAATTGCAGCTGACACCAAGCTGGCTGTGAGTGTGGATCTGCTGGAGGGCAGGACAAGAAGACACAGCCTTAGGCTACACCAGGTTTAGCCTGGAAAATAGGAAGAAAGGGGAATTGGGAATTGGGGTGGGCTGACCAGGGGAGAGGTGTCAGAGTCATTGTCCCTCTCCAGTGGCACGGTCTGGATGACAAGGTGATATTTGGGCATTGGTTGGACTTGATCTCAAAGGTCTTTTCCAACCTGTTTGATTCTGTCATTCTGTGATGATTGGGGCACTCTGGGGGAGGAAGAGGCCATTGTGACCCTGTGGGGTCTCATGGAGCTAAGAGGAACTAAGAGGAGCAAAGTGTCACTGTGCAGCCCCAAAAAAACAAGGGGCTTCATGGAACTTTGGGGCTTCATGGAACCAAAAGGCATGCTGACACTACGGGGCCCCGTGAAACCAAGGGAACACAGAACACATCTGGCTGGCTTGCCCTCCCTGGGGGCTGCCCTACAGTTCTAGCTGATCTTCACAACTGGAGCTCTGGTCTTTCCTTCTTGCAGAAAAGAACTCTCGTTGTCCTTCAGGTGCCCATGGTCAAAATGGCGAATTCACCTCCAACATTCTAAATATCCTGGGACAGCTCCCAGACAAAAGCTGCCATGACTGGCAAGTCTGGCTGCTTTTGGCTTCCTGCCTTTGAAACACCAGGGCTTCATGCTTACCGTGCTATGGGAAAAACCCATCTCTCCTGTCCAGTAACCTATGACAGAAACAAAGATTCCACCTTCAAAATTCTCTATATGCAAGGGCTGCTTTCAGGCTAAATCTGCCATTACTGAGGAGTCTTGCTGGCCTTGGCCTCCTGAGGGCTGGCTCTCACCTGTCTTTCAAACTCTGCAGCTCCATGCTTTCCTTTTAATGCAAAAGAACTGTCACTCTTGTACAGGCACAAGTGGCCAAAATTGGGATTCCACTTTAAAAATTCCATATATCCAAGGGTTACTCCTAGACAAGCCTGCCAGGACAGACAGGTTGGCCTTGGCCTCATGTGAGCCCCCTCTCATGTCCCCTCAAATGCTTGGATTTTGTGCTTTTCTCTCCCATCTGCCCCTGAAACACTGGGGCTCCGTAGTTCCCTGCCTGTTGAGACCATTGTGGCCTTGTGGAACCAAGGGGCCATTGTGACACTGTGGAATCTTGTGGAACCAAGAGGACCACAGTGATACTGTGGCATTACATGGAATCAAGGGGACAATTGTGACACTGCAGGGCCTCCTGGGACCAAGGGAACATGGAACAGGTCAGGCTGCCTTTGCCTCCCAGGGGCCATCTCTCATCTGCCTTTGAAACCCTGGGGCTCTGGGCTTTTCTTCCTATGGAAAAAAAAAAATCTTTCACATCCAGGCAGCCATGGCCAAAATTGGGATCTGCCTCCAAAATTCCTTATATCTATGGATACTCCCAGAAAGAAGCTCCCATGACTGTAAAGCTCCGGCTGCTCTTGGCTTCCCAAGGGCTGGTCTCATCTGCCTTTGAAACACTGGGGCTCTGTGCTTTTGTGCCTATGGAAAAGAACTGTCATTCTCATCCAGACACCCATGGCAGAAATTGGGATTCCACTGCCAAAATTCCATCTATCCAAGGGTTGCTCCCAGACAAGCGCGGCCAGGACAGACAGGTCAGGCTGGCCGTGGCCACGTGGGAGCCACCTCTCATCTTGCCCTTAAACACTTGGACTTTGTGCTTTTCTTTCCTGTGGAAAAGAGCAGTCATTATCCTCCAGGTACCTATGGCCAACACTGGGATTCTAGATCCAAAATTCTGTATATCCAAAGATTGCTTCCTGATGAATGCTGACATAAAGACAGGTCTGGCTGGCTTTGGTCTTTTGAGGTCCACCTCTCATCTGCCCCTGAAACACTGGGGCTCTGTGCTTTCCTTCCTGTGGACATGACTTGCCCTTCTTATCCAGATGTCCATGGCCATAATTGGAATCTCACTTTCAAAATTCCATCTATGCAAGGGTTCTTCCAAGATGAATGCTGCCAGGACAGATGGGTCCTGCTGTCTTTGGTCTCCTGTGATTTGGAGCCATAAATCTTGAAAAATGAGGTCTGGTTGTAGAAACCTGCAAGAGTGGGGCAGGAGGGATAAGCCGGGGCCCCTCTGATGCTCACAGTGAGTCCCCCATGGCTCCTTCCTTCCCATAACCCATGCTCTGAGCACCCTGCTGGGACTGGGCTCATTGGGCTCCTCACCCACCAACACCATTTCAGGCCTCCGTACCCAGTATCATTCTACTGCAGTTCTCTTGCCACCCATAAAACTGAATGGACTCCCAAAGGACAGAACAGGGCTACAGGAATGGTCAGAGGGTGGAACTGTCTCCTCTGAGGGACAGCTGAGGGAGCTGGACTTGTTCAGCATGAGAAGAGAAGGCTCAGGGAGAGCTTATTGCCACCTGCAAACACTTCAAGGGAACTTCAGAAACTTGGGCACACAGCTTTTGTAACAGGGCCTGTTGCAATGGGACAAGAGGGAATGGCTTTAAATGCAAAGAGGGGAGATTGATGCTGGGTCTAAGGAAGAAACTGTTTAAGAGGAGAGTGGGGAAACATGGGCACAGACATCCTTGAGATGTGGTGGATTCCCCATTCCTGGACACTACTGAGCTCAGGTTGGAAGAGGCTTGGAGCAACTAGATATACTCGAAGATGTTCCCATTTACTGCGGGGCACTTGGTCTAGATGACCTTTAAGGGTCCTTTCCAACCCAACCCATTCTAGGATTCTCCTTAGTGTTCATCTGGAAAGAACCAGGACTGGAGATTCATAAGAGGCAGGTACCCAATGAATTCAACCACGGAGACACACAGGTAAATGCATTAATCATAGCCCCATCATCCTACAAACTGCCAGGCAAGAAATGGGAGGTTTGGGGTGCTGAAAGCTCAAGCTTGGTGACAAGGAGTGAGTGGCTTGGTCTAGGAAAGACATACGTTAGACCACGAGGACTTTAGAAAATCTTCATGTTTTGGACAAGTTTCCCAATGAGAAGAAAGGGAGGTTTGCGATACCTGTTTTCAAAACACTTTCAGAAATGTTGTTGGTCTTGAGTGGGAGTTTTGGGGTTGGATTTTTTGCAAGATAACATTTAGATCTGATATGCTGGCTTCATCTTTTCAGGTTGTCCTCACAGACAGAAGAGCTGCAACAACTTAAAACCCAAAGTAAATGGTTGCTGGAGAATGGGAAGTATACATCTGTGTTAAGGCTTGAGTCTTTGGGGATTCCCTTCAATGGTGTGCATAAACATCCAGCTGCCTGTCCCAAGGCACAATCCCTCTGTGCACTCAGGCCTGTGCAAACAGAAATTTTCTTCTTACCATGGCCTGAGTTCCCTTAAAGGAAGGAGGTTCTCCTCTACCATCTCTACTGCCACCATCCCAAGTGACCAGATGTCCACCCTGGGGCCATGAGCACCACTGCTCCCAGCTGGGGCCATCCTGTGAGCAGTCCCCACCATTGAGCTCAGGGTGAGCTGGGCACAGAGGCCAAAATCAGCTGAGGAGAAAAACAAATCCTTCTAAAGGCAGCTGGAATGAGGAAACCAAGAACAGGAATTCCCCACTCTCAGGCTGACAGTGTGCTGTGGAATGGCACTGGAAAAGCAGCTGTGCTATGTTTTGTCAGAGCTGTAGCCAAGGAAAGATGGAAGTGGCCCCTTAAAGAAACCCTCAAGTTTCATGCAGTGGCTTTCATTTATTCACTGGAAGTTTTCGATTGGAACTCCATTCCTCTGGAAGGGACACACACAAACCAAAGCCCCTCCTGACACCCCTCTCTGGCCCTCTCAGCACAGGGCAGCTGCTCCCAGCTCACAGCAGGGCTCCGTGCACTCCCACAAGCATCACTGCTGGGGAACTGGCACCACACAGAAGCAGCCCCAAACCCCACAGCCCAGGAATGCTGCCCCTGACCAAAACCACCCACCCAGCCTGACAGATCCATCCATGCCCAGAAGAATGCCTGAGCTTTGAACCTCTCTGGGGATGACCTGGCTGGAATGAAGGAAATCCAGGCTCTGCAGGCTCTGATAGAGGAAAAAGAAATATGAGGTTCAAAATCAAAGACCTGAATTCATCACACAAAGAAAGGAAACGGCTCCAAGAGATTTCCTGTCCTGGGGAATGGTGAGTATAACAGAACATGGTGTGGCCAAGAGCAAGAGCTGCTGCTCCAACACCATTAGAGCAGATCTTTCTAAGCGAAGGCATGAGATAAACAAGGTAATTTGGCTACAAATGAAGTCATGGTTAGTCCAGTGCTCCTTGTTAAATGTTCACCCCCACCCTGTTAATCACCTCTTTTGTTCCCTTTCTGCTGCACCTTTGAGCCGAGCCCCCCCTCAGCTACCCCAACACCCAACATAGCAACCAAAAAGCCAGGGGGAGCAGAAATCCAGCAGGCATGCAAATAGAAGTGATGCAGCACCAGCTGGGAGAAGAAATTACTGCTCCGGACCAGAAAAACTTTATTAGACTGAACCACCAAGACACATGAATGGACCATGCAAGGAGTGAGACTGCCTCCTCCCAAGGTTGAGCGGTTTTCATCCCTCACCCTGACTCTCAGAGACGTTGCCCAGAGAGGGAATTTCAGAACCAACCAAGCCTTCGGGATCGGCCTTGAGGACCGTGAACCCGACCCTGCCTGCATTCCAGTGAATGAGGCTGCTACACACCTCCCCCTCTGAGTTGCTTCTGGGAGTAGCCTGCAGCCCAGTGGACAAAGATGCTGCACACCTCCCCCTCTTAGTTGCTTCTGGGAGCAGCGGCAGGGTGCACTCGACCTTTCGGGCCCCCACCCTGAGCTGATCACAATAAAGGCTTTTAAAAGGAGAAAAATCTCCTGCCCTGTTTATAACATACATATGCACCTCCTTTGCCAAGAGACCATCGCCCCCATCCCACAGGTGCCTGAGGAGGGGGAGCTCACCCCAAATATCCCAGGTATCCCTGGCTTTGGGGTCTTTTAGGGGGGATGTTTGGAGCTTGCAGGGCTCCAAAGCTGAGCTGCAGATTCCCCTTGGGTGGACATCAGGGGATCCCCAGGTGGTGTTTTTGGGGGGTCCCTGGGGTGGTGGGGGCACAGCCCTGGTGGGGGCAGGGGGATGTGGGTCCTTCTGTGGTGGGAGTTGGGCTTCCTGGGCCAGGCCCTCCGAGCTCTGCTGGGGCCACGTGGGGACTGGCGGGGGGGACACCGGTTTGGGGAGCCCCAGGAGAGCTGCAGCTTCCCTGAGTGAGACCCCCAAGAGAGGAGACCCCCAGGACCCCCAAGGGGGGACCCTGAGAGAGGGGGGACCCCTGGGATTGCCGGGACCCTGCAGGGGTGCTGGGGCTTGAGGTCAGGGATGGCCAGGAAAGGGGTTCGTGGGTCCCGGTGATGGAAATGGCTGCTCCCAGTATGAGCCCAGTCAGTCCAAGTATGATCCTGGTCACTTCTTCTCACTCCCTCTATGATCTCTGTTGCTCCCAGTATGAGCCCAGTCACTCCCAGTCATTCCCTGTTATGATGCAATTTGCCCCCAGCACAGTCCCAGTTTCTCCTAGTTGCTCCCACTTTCATACAGTGTGTTCCCAGTTCTCCCAGTTGCTCCTCACAAAGACCCAGTCTCGCCCATCAGGGCCCCAGCCACTCACACTTGTGCCCAGTTGCCCCGAGCAAGGTCCCAGTTCTCCCCAGCACATTTCCAGTGGCTCCCAGTGTAGTCCCAATCACCACCTGCATGGTCTCAGACACTCCCAGTATATCCCAGTTTCCCTGAACACTCTTGTAGTTGTTACCAGGCACTCCCAGTTACCCCAGCATGGTTCAGTTGCCCCCAGTTTTATCCCAGTCACTGCCAGTACATCCCAGTTGTCACCAGCATGCATCCTGTCATTTCCATTTGCTTCCAGTTTCTCCCATTGTGTGCCCAGTTGGCCCCCAGCATCACCTGGCAGCTCCCAGTAACTCTCAGTCAGGGTCCAATCACACCCACTGTAATCTCAGTATTATTGTAGCCACTCCCAGTATGATACAAGTCACACCCAGTATGATTAGGTGGCCCAAGTGTGATCCCAGTTGCTCCCTGTCAATTCCAGCACGTCCCCAGTAGCCTCCAGTATGATCCCTGTGACTCCAGACTCTCCCAGTATATCCCAGTCACTCCCAGCTGCTCCCATTTACCCCCACTGTGGTTTCAATCTCTCCCAGTGTATCCCAGCATGCTCCCAGTCACTCCCAGTTCCTCCCAGTTGCTTTCAGTGGGACTCCAGTTGTTTACAGCCACTCCCAGTCAATCCCTGTAGGAGTCCAGTCACCCTCGGTGTGACCCCAGTCTCAACCAGCATGAACCCAGCTGCTCCCACTATGATCCCAGTTGCTGCCAGAACAGTTCCAGTTGTTCCCAGTTCCTCCAAGTATGATCCTACTTGTCCCTAGAATAGTCCCAGTTGCTCTCAGCATGGTCACATGCACTCCCAGTTTTCCCCAGCATGGTCCCAGCTGTTCCCAATGTGGTTCCAGTCACCCCAGTATGGTTACAGACACTGCCAGTATATCCCAGTATATCCCAGTAAGGTTCTGGTTACCTCAGAATGATCCCAGTCTTTCCCAGTTTCTTCCAGTCACCTCCAGCATGATCCCAGGTTCTGGCAGTTGCCCAAAGTGTGGTCCCAGTTGCTCCTAGTATGATCCCAGTTTCCCCAGTTGTGGTCTCCGTCCCCTCAGCATGGTCCCAGTCACTTCCAGTTGATCCCAGTTACTACCAGTGTGTCCACATTTTCCTTCCAACAGTAGCTCCAAGTAACCCCCAGTCAGGATCTGTTCACACCCATTGTAATCCCAGTGGCTCCCAGGATGAACCCAGTAGGACGCAGTCAACCCCAGTATGGTTCCAGTCACCCCAGTATTGTTCAAGTCATTCCCAGATACTCCCAGTATTATTCCAGTGACTGCCTGTCACTCCCAGTTTGAGCCCAGTTGCTCCCAGTCACCTCCAGCATGGTTCCAGTCACAGCCAGCATCTTTCCAGTCATTCCCAGTCTGGTTCCAGTAGGATCCCAGTATGAGCCCAGCATGGGCACAGCTGCTCCCATTTACCCCCACTGTGGTTTCAGTCTCTCCCAGTGTATCCCAGTTGCTCCTAGCATGTTCCCACTCACTCCCAACTGTCCTCAGTTGCTTCCAGCCTGATTCCAGTTGTTCACAGCCACTCCCAGTCACCCTCAGTGCAGTCCCAGTTGCTGCCAGTATGATCCAGTATGATCCCAGTCTCCTACAGGATGGGCCCAGCCTCTCCCATGGTGATCCCAGTAGGATCCCAGTTGCCTCCAGGCACCTTGCAGAGCCCCAGCCATGCTGTTTGCCCCCAGCCTGCCCACGGCCAGCCTGGGGCTGCTCCCGGGGTTTTTCTGTGCTCAGCATTGGCCTGGGCAAAGTGTTCTGGAGAGAGCCTGGGCAAGGAGCCTGCAGCCCCCAGGCCCTGGCCTGAGGCGTCAGCGCTGCCCCAGCAGTGCCCATGGCCTGTCCCTGCTGCAGCCCCGGCACTGCCACCCCCAGCACTGTGCCCGGCCCCGAGAGCACTCAGGCCCTACAGCAACACCAGGGCCAGCAGGGCAGCGGGGCAGGGCCACGGCAGCAGCACTGGCAACACCAAGGGCTGCTGCTGCTGGGCACAGCTGCTGTGCCAGCACTGATCTGCCCCCAGCTCTGCACACAGACATTGCTGCTGCAGCTGCAGAGAAGGGAACCAAAGGGGCATCTCTGCAGAAACCTTGGCTGGGAGATCCTTCAGTTCCTTTAAAGCCACCAAGAGTTCAGCCCCTAATTAACACAATCTGTCGCCACAGGGAGGGTTGTGAGAAACAAAATGAGATATGAAACAAAACAACACATTACTTTTTGAACAAAGTAAAACTAAAAAACACAGGAAAAATCCACACAGCAAAACCAACAAGAAGTATCAATGATGACTTTTATTACAAGTTATTTGCAGAAATTGGCCAGCAGTTTCATGTTCCTGGACACATCCAGTCATCAGTCTCCACACTGCAGCCTTGAGCTCCTGGTTCCTCAGGCTGTAGATGAGGGGGTTCAGGGCTGGAGGCACCACCGAGTACAGAACTGACAGAGCCACATCCAAGGATGGAGAGGAGATGGAGGGGGACTTCAGGTGAGCAAACACAACAGTGCTGACAAACAGGGAGAGCACGGCCAGGTGAGGGAGGCAGGTGGAAAAGGCTTTGTGCCGTCCCTGCTCAGAGGGGATCCTCAGCACAGCCCTGAAGATCTGCACGTAGGAGAAAACAATGAACACAAAACAACCAAACACTAAACAGGAACTAACAGCAATGAGTGCAACTTCCCTGAGGTAGTATTTGGAGCAGGAGAGCTTTAGGATTTGGGGCACCTCACAGAAGAACTGGCCCAGGGCATTGCCACGGCACAGAGGCAGGGAAAATGTATTGGCTGTGTGCATGAGAGCATTGAGAAAGGCAGTGGCCCAGGCAGCTGCTGCCATGTGGGCACAAGCTCTGCTGCCCAGGAGGGTCCCGTAGTGCAGGGGTTTGCAGATGGACACGTAGCGGTCGTAGCACATGATGGTCAGGAGATAGTACTCTGCTGAGAGGAAGAACAGGAAAAAAAAGAGCTGTGCAGCACATCCTGCATAGGAAATTTTCCTGGTGTCCCAGAGGGAATTGTGCATGGCTTTGGGGACAGTGGTGCAGATAAAGCCCAGGTCAGTGAGGGCCAGGTTGAGCAGGAAGAAGAACATGGGGCTGTGCAGGAGGTGGCCGCAGGCTACGGCGCTGATGATGAGGCCGTTGCCCAGGAGGGCAGCCAGGGAGGTGCCCAGGAAGAGGCAGAAGTGCAGGAGCTGCAGCTGCCGCGTGTCTGCCAATGGCAGCAGGAGGAAGTGGCTGATGGAGCTGCTGTTGGACATTTGCTGTCTCTGGGCATTGGGTACTGCCATGGAGAAAAGGATGGGGAAGAGTTAGAGGAGATAGCTGTAACCAAAATAAAATCTGTTTCCCATACATCCAGCCCTGGAACACACAGACACCGGTAAATGGTGAACCTTTTCTTTGATGATCCTCTGTGTCCCTTTCAACTCCGAATGTTCCTTGATTCTGTGATTACAATTCCTGTTCTGCTTCTCTCATCTTCCTGTTGCCTACAATCAAAAGAGAAAAAAAAACCCTTGTAAAAATGTTATAAGAGTAAAGTAACAACTAGACCTTCTTTGGAAACTTCCAGGAGTCCTAAAGGGGATGGGGCACACCCAGCCCTTCAGTTCAGCAACCTTTGAAGTTTATTAATTAACATATTTACCACGAACATCCAAAACTTAATTCAGTTTCCCCAGTTACGTACCCCTGGGTTAAACACCTTGGAGTAGGTCCAAGGGCTTCTTTGCCCCACTTATTTTTGACTGCTCAAACTCTGGTTAGAAACCAAAAGATTCTTCTAGTAGGTCGTCTTCCTGATAATAAGTCTATACAGTATTTCAGGAATGTATTTACAAGCTTATTGTTTAAATATCTACGAGAAAGGGAAGGAAAGATAATAGAGTTAATTAATGATTATAGTAAGAGAAGTATGTAAAAGCAATTGAATAGAGTTAATTATGGTTTATAGATTTACAACTAAGTAAAAGTATTTAAGTGAGCTATGAATATATGAAAAATATATAAAAAGCAAAAATCTTTTAGTCATCACCCAAAATTTCCCACCCTTCTCCAAGCATGAAATTGAAAACACTCTCAGGAAAGCTCCTGATCCTTACAGCAATGCCAGGCTTACCTTCTTTTGGCAAGTGTCCTCCACAGCTGTGCCCAGGCTGGTGTGGAGCTGGGAGCAGCCCTGCCCCACACAGCCCCTCTCAGCAGCAGCAGCAGCAGCTGCCCTGCTCAGGGTGGCTCCTTCCCCCCACAGCTTCTCCCCAGCGCTGGCAGCAGCTCCCCGGGCCGGCTGAGAGCTGTCCCTGGCGGGCAGCAGAGTCCCTGGGCCAGCACAGCGCCCTGGGCTGCAGGACCCTGCTCTGCACCACAGCCCTGGGCACCCCTGGCTGCAGCCCCGGCTGCTCAGCCCTGCAGCAGAGCCTGGCCCCAGGGAGCTGCCTTGTGCTGGGCCTGGGCTGGGGCAGCAGGGAAACCCAGCCCTGCCCTAGGGCCACATCCCTGCCCTGCAGCAGCTCCCACAGTGCTCCTGGAAGGTGCTCCAAGCTGTGGGATGTGGCAGCTTCAGGAGATCCCTGCAGGAGCTGCAGCTTCTCTTCCCCCAGCCAGAGAGTGACTGTTTGCAAGCCTGGGAGGATTTCTCCTGCAGTGAGCCCTGAGTGAGCTCTGCTCTGTGCTGCCAGCCCAGGCTGGGCTGAAGCCCTGTGTGCCTGTGTGCTGTGCCCGGGGTGGCTGCAGGCAGTGCCCCAGCCCTGCTGGGCTGGCAAAAGAGCTGCTCATCCAGAGAAATGTGTTTTTAAGCTCTTCTTGGTTGCCAGGATCTCCCTCTGGATGATGAGCTCAGCCCTGCTGATCAGCACAGACACAGCACAAAGACTTTAATGACCCTCTCAGGGCTTTGTGCTGACGCCCTGAACATCAGTCCCTGAGAGGGAGCTGAAGAAACCTCTCCAGAACTCCAAGTCAGAAGCCAACTCCAAAGTTTCTGAAGTTTTAATGGGTCCCACTGAGGGACACGACACAGAAAGTGTCCCCAGGCCCCAGGCAGAGCAGAGAACTGCAGGCAGTGATGACAGGTGGGGACAAAGAGAAGCCAAGGCTTGGTGCCCTGGGCCACAGCAGCCTCTGTGCCACCAAGGACACTGAGGAGACCCCTTGTCCTGAGGCCCTGGGGCCTCCTGGCACAGCCCCAGCAAGGCTGGGCACTGTCAGCCCCTTGTCCTGCCCTCAGCATCCCCCTCCCATGCCAGTGGCCTCCAGGATGTGCTGGAAGGAGTCCCTGGGGAAGGAGCCTTGGTCAGCAATGGCCCTGGGGGGCTCCTTCATGCTGCCAGGGACTGCAGGTTTTTCCAAGGCCTTTGGGTTTGGCTTTTGCCTTGGAGTCTCTGAGAGGTTTGTGCAATCCTGGCCTCCAATTCTCTGCTTTAATGAGTCCCTTGAGAGGCTTTGTCAGTAACAACACTCAGTGGGGCTCATTAATGCTTCAAGGTAGTTCAGTTATTTTAGGGTACTTGGTGTTTCCCTTTTCAAACTGACTCTAGGAAAAGTTTGTGCAATCATGGCCCCTAGTTATCTCATTTTTAACGAGTCTCTTGGGATTCTAAGTCGGTAAAAACACTCAGTGGGGCTTATTAATACTTCAGTGTACTAAAAGTTTGTAAAAGAAAGGGATTTGACACTGACTGACAGGTTTGTGCAATCATGGCCTCCCATTATGTGCTTTAATGAGTCCCTTGAGATTTTTAGCCAGTACCAACACTCAGTAGGGCTTATTCATGCTTCAAGGTACTCAGGGTTAATTTAAGTACTTCTTTTTGACACTTAGTCTCTTAGAGGTTTTTGTGCAATCCTGGCCTCCCATTCTCTGCTCCAAGGAGCCCATGAGGAGCCTGTGTTTGGGATGGACATCACTGGGACCCACAAATGCTTCAAGACACTTTGGGTGTTTCTTCTGACTTTGACTCCTGGAAAGGTTTGTGCAACCTCCTCTCAGGCCCTGAGGTTCCAGGGCTCAGCACCAAATGCACCACGGGGCTCATTAGGATCAAGCAAGTCCAGGAAAACCATGGCTGTTCCTTGATTTCTCTCTGGTCTGGTGCAGTTCACTAGGAAGTCTTTTTTCTTAGAGTTATGGAGAAATATTTCAAAGAGCTTCTGAGAGATGTCTTCCTATTTTCAAGAGTGTATTTTTCTATTAGAGCAGAGGTGATTGCAGTATTCAATGATTGATATTGCTCCAGGGTCTCTCCTCAGGAGGTCTGGCCTGCTCAGAGAAGCTGTGCCTTGAGGTCTGACCCAGTGTGGAAAACTTTGCTCCACATTCTCCATCCCCATCCTGTCTCTCCTCACTCATCTGGGACCTGCTTTGCTCAGAGAACTGGCTGCGCTCAGTCAAAGAGGGGTTTTCTTCCTTTTTGAAGCAATCTAAAACTCCTGAGTTTCAGACACTCTGCTCATGTCTGTGCCAAGCCCAAGGCGCCACCAAGGAGGTTCCCCTTCCCCACGGCAGAATCATGCAAGGAATTGTTAGAAATAACTGGGCAGGAGAATGATTTTAACTCCTTTTATGCCTTTATTAATTGGGGAAGCTTGGGTTTGGGTCGCCTACGCCACCGCTGTTGCTCCCTTGGGACACTGCCGACACCACGGAGGAGGAGGTCCAGGCAATCCTGTGGCTCACGCTGCAGAGTTGGGATTTCCAGCCTCACAGGGGTTCCCAGGAACTCGGTGTGATTGGCTCAGTCTAGGGGTGTCTCTCTTCTGGGTCACTCTTCAGGTCACGGTGAGAACTCTCTCTCACAAATTGGAGAGTATCCTTACGTAGCTGAAGGTCTCGCTGTCACAGCACTGTCTTTTATGGGTCTCGGTCCTGAGTGGGCTCGCTCTTCTAGTGACTCTTTGCTGCTAACTGGACTTTCTCTTGGAGCTGAGCATTATGGGAGTCTGCTCGATTTTCATATTGGGCGGCATCTCCGGATGTGACGAGCAGGAAGGGAGCAGCAGAGGCCTAACCCGGTGGAAGGGAAGGGGGAAACTTGGGATTTGGGGGAGAAGGAAATATACAATTTGGAATACAGGGGACTGGGAGGATGTGAGGGGTACAGTGCTGGCACAAACAATCTGGAATAAAAGGTAAGTGACAATATAGCTTTAAATATAACAGCAGCGTAACAATTCAACATACAACACATCACAGCATATAACCGTGATTCACCTGGAGTCCTTTTTGGTTCTATTTATCTCAGAATGTTTTAGACATGTAGGAAGTTCTGCAATAAACACAAATCCAGAGTTGGCTGAAGGCAGAATTAGACCAACTGCTGAAGGACAGACAAGCTTTGAACTCCTTGCAGCTCAAAGCTCCAGCTGGGTTGTTGGGAGGTGTGTGAGTGAGGCAAGAGTGAGGGGAAGAGAAATGCAGAGAGCCCTGGAAGTGCTTGTGTGCAGCCAGGCTGTGGGGAAGGGCACTGCAGGCCTGGCCTGGGCCAGGAGTGAGGCTGGATCATCATCCCAAGCTGCCCTGGGCCATTGCAAGGGGCTGTGGCCATGGACACTGCACTGAGGCCACTGTGGCAGCGCCTTGCTCAGCGCTGGTGTCAGTGCCCAGAGGCAGAGAGGATCCCTTGCTGGGGGCTTGTGCCATGGCCACCTGCCCTGTGCCGTGCTGGCTGCTCAGGCACCGCGGAACCAGCAGCAAACGCCACTGCCAGGGCCAAAGGCCAGCTCAGGCAGACAGAAAGGGGCAGGGCTGGGCACTGTTTCCATGGCAGCCCTCACTGGGACACCACCCCTGGGTCACCTGGAATGGCAATTGCCATGGAAACCCGGCTCATGGGAAATGCAAGGGTGGGCAAAGGTTTTAGTAGGACCTGTCCCATAAGGACAAAGGGTGGTGGTTGTTTTAAACTACAGAAAGGGAAGTTCAGATAAAGAGAGATAAGGAGGAAATTTTTGATGGTGAGGTTGGTGATCCAGCAGGACAGGTTCCCAGGGAGGTGGTCAATGCCCCATCCCTGGAAACATTCCAGTCCAGCTGGGACAGGGCCATGAACAACCTGAGCTGCTCAAAGATGTCCCTGCTCATGGCAGGGGTTTGGATGAGATGAGCACTGCAGAGCTCTTCCCATGCAAACCATTCCAGGATTGCATGGGGAGAAGGGGCTGCTCCCTGGACTCCATGCACTGCCTTGACTCCTCCTTGTCTCTGCTGGAGCCCACATGCAGCAGGCAAAGGCAGCCCCTTCTCTGGCCTTTGCTGGCCCTGCCTTCCCCAGGGGCTGACAGAGCCAGGCTGGCCCAGGTGACCTTGAGGCTTTGCAGGGCTCAGGCAGAGCGGCTGTGCCAGGCTCAGGGCTGAGGTCACACTCTGTGGGCTGGGGCAGAGCCCAGGCAGAAAGGAGCCCTGAAGCAGCAGCAGCAGCTCTGCAGTGCTGGCCACCAGGCCGGGCTGCCAAGGGAGGCTTGTGGCCATGGCCTGGGAGCAGCTGCTGCTGCCAAGCTGCCTTTGGTGCCTCAGGCTCTCCCTGCCACAGCTCCCAGCACGGCACTCTGCACTTGTGCCCGAGGCCTTCACTGTCTTGGGGCTTGCCTGGGGCTTTTCCTGCAGTGGGATCTGTCCTGGTGCTGGCACAGGAAAGGCAGTTCCTGCTGGAGCAGGATGCTCTTCATGAAACGGGCTCAAAAAACTCCATCAAGGCCCTAATTACTACAAAATGGCTTCCTAGAGCACTATAGTCTAATAATTGTATCGCTCCTGTACTCTGGAGTAACTAGCTCTTTTTTTGAATTTACTCTGTGGTGTAAATAAATTGTTCTGCCTAATCCTGATAAAAATCAATCATAGCTGAATTTATATAAATATATCTGGTATTCAGTCTTTAACCCTGTGGGACAAATTGCATTTCAGTTAAATTCCCCCTCTCCAATCCTTTACACATAAAGTTTTGATAAAGTCTGGGGCTGGTATTAGATCCAGACATTCCCAGTCTCCTTACTTAGATGGAATTTTAAAAGTCTAGGTCTCCTGGAGGTGTTTGAGGATCCATGGTGGCTGTTGGGTGTCATTTCTCCACCCCATAACTCAGCAACAGTTTCTCCGTTGAAGAAATCAAGCTTTTGCCTGAAGCTCCCACTCTGCCCATGACAGGAACCCCTGGGAGCGTCTGGGACATCCCGGCTCTTTGGCAGCCTGGGGACTCCTGGGATGTCACCGTGGAGCCCCCGTGAGTGCCTGTGACAGATGGGTGCCTTTGCAGCCCAAGGTGCCCTGGGATGTCCCCATGGAATGGCTGTGACTGCCTCTGAGCACAGGGCGCTTAAGCATTCCCAGAAACCCCTGGGAGGTCTCCAGGATCCTCGAGTCCAACTCGTGGCCCTGCACAGGACACCCCAACAATGCCAGCCTGGGCCTGGCAGCGCTGTCCAAATGCTGCTGGAGCTCCCAGAGCCCTGGAGTTGGGACCCTTCCCTGGGAGCCTGTTCAGTGCCCCAGCAGCCTCTGGGGGAAAAACCTTTTCCTCAGATCCAACCCAAACCTGCCCCAACTCAGCTCCAGCCCTTCCTTTCAGTCCTGTCTCTGGGCACCAGAGGGAAGAGGTTCCCACAGCCCCAGCCAGGGACCCGCTCCCAAGGTTGTTCCAGGGCAGCCAGGGCTGGCACCAGCTGGGATGCTCGGTTTCCATGGGCCAGGGTTTGGGAATGGGATTCCCCCATTTTGTGCTCCCACTAAAATCATGCCACTGCTCGCTGCCCTCCAGCCTCCCACTGAAAGTACAAAAGGCAAAGATCCCAGGGTGGGATAAGAACAATTTACTGCGAAGAGCAACAAGGTAAGCAAAAATAGAAACAGAAACAATATTAAGGAATATAACAATATTAAAGAAATAAAATATAATAAAATTACATAATAATATAACAATTAAAACCAACGTAGGAACAGAAGGGATAAGACACACAATATAAATGGAAAAATGAAACAAGACCAACTGGCTCTTCCTTGCCACATATTTTCTCCTGCCTGGAAAGGACACCCTTCTCCATGGAGCAGAGAGAGAGTCCCTTATCTGCCCCTGACAATGACCTGAGATGGGATCAAATACAATAATGGGGCCATGGCCAGACCCTCACATTGTTCAATCCCAGCCCACATCATTGCCAGGGGCAAGGAAAGGGACAGGTGTCTTCCCAGAATGGATCACAGGGAACTGTGGCTCAGCAGGGCTCTTCCCAGTGTGTGTCCTCGGATGAGGGATGAGGTTGGAGATGCACATGAAGCTGTCCCCAGAGTCGGGGCACTCGCAGGGCTTCCCTTGCTTGTGCCTGCGTTGGTGTCTGGTCAAGTTAGAGCTGTGGGTGAAGGTCTTCCCACACTGGGGATGTTGCCATTTGATTATATAAACTGTATTAAGAAAATAGTGAACCTTAATAGTTGACATTAGTAGTAGTCATGCTAAGGCTTAGTAGGCCGCATTTAACCCGCAGATGAACTATCATAGTAGATTTTGTAATGTAAGCAGTGTAGTTAAGAAATAATCATTATCTTAAGGCGTGTATCCAGTTATCTAAGGAATGTACCTTTTGGCAGAAGCTTAAATGTCAGAGAGATTAGGGTACCAGGTATTGAAAATTAAGTAAGAATCTGTTGTGATGAAGAAATCATGTAAAGAACCATATAAAAACCCTGTAAATTTTCTGTGAGATGGGGCTCTGTCTTTGGACATTAGTCCACAGGCTCCCGGGCCCTCAATAAAGCACCGCATAAACAACTTCGGTTGTTTGTGTCTTCTTCGGATCGGGCAACAGTTTTGGCGACCGCGGCAGGACTCCGGAGGTGGCTGGGGCGGTTCACGCTCTGATCTACTCCAACGCCGGCACCGAGTGATTCTCGGGGAGTCATCGGTTCGTGCCCGACCCCTGCGCCTGGCGGACGACTGCAAAAGGTAAGCCCGAAGGTGCTTTATTTTCTGATTTTGGTTTGGGTGCCTGCCCGGTAAGACGAGGCGGCGATCCTCGCAGGGTTGGGCTAAAGACGTCTGGTTGGTTTGGGTAAGCCTAGGCGCCGGCTGTCAGACGCGGCGAAAGCTGCGCAGGTCCGGCACTTGCCCCTCGCGGCGTCGAGAAGTGGCAAGTTGGATTGGTCTGGTATTTATTTGGTATTTATTTATTTTGTTGTGTGAATATGAGTATGTGGTATGTGTGAGACCCCGGGGTATGATTGATTCTGTTAAATTGTCAATATTGATTGTGGTTATTATTGTTTTGTACGTTGCTGCATATTGGTTGTTGCGACCGGTTGTCGAGTCGTTGTATAGTTGTAAGTGAAGCCGGCTCAAAATGCCACTTAAAGCACTTAAGTCTATGGTTCAGTTCTCTAAGGGTATACCCGGGAATACTCCCTTAGGATGTTTGTTGAAGAGGTGGAAAAGTGAAGGGTTTTTCCAAGAGATGAGTAAGGACAAGATGATTGATTATTGTAATCACTGGTGGCCAGAATATGAGCGAGAAGGGCCGTCATGGCCAGAAAATGGTACTATAGATTATGATACGCTGAATTCACTAATGCAGTATTTAAAGGAAAATGAGAAATGGGATGAAGTACAGTATCTAGACTTGTTTTTCTTACTGCGCCGTAAAAAGGAGTGGCAGACTGAATGTGGAATAATGGTATTGGAGATGAAAGAATCTGGGTGCGGGGGTTGTAAAGAGAAATCTAAATGTGTTCAGTGCTTAGCCTTAACCTCTCGACCAGAAGAGGATTTGTCATTACTGGTGTCACCTGGTGCGCCTTCCGCTTTACCCTCTCCTGCCGTCTCACCCCCTCCTGCTGCCTCACCCCTCCCCGCTGTCTCACCCCATTCCTCTTTGTATCCACCGTTGCCGGAGAGCAGTGCAGATGAGGAAGAGGAGGAGGAGGAGGAGGAGGCGACAAACATAACAGTAGTACCGGGGAATGCTAAAAAGGTTGTTGTGCGTTCCCCAACCCCTTCAGGCGAAGTACCCCGCTCGCGGCACGAACTAGACATGGACGTAAGAATCATGAGGAACCCCGGCTTATTGCCCCTCTAAGGGAAGCTATGGGACCCCACGGAGAGAAGGTGCTTGTGAAAGTACCTTTCTCCCCGGGAGATCTGGTAATTTGGAAGCAATCAGCAGGCAGTTATCGTGAAAATCCTGAAAGAGTGGCACGGGTGGTTAAAATGATTATTAAAACCCAGAATCCAGACTGGAATGACATGCAGGTTTTGTTAGATACCTTAATGGATTCAACTGAAAGGGAGATGGTTTTACGGGCAATGAAAGAGCGTGCTCGAGAAATGATTAGACTGCATTTAGTCGGAAAAACTGTGAATGACTTAGTACCGAGTGATGATCCAGGATGGGATCCGAACAGGGGTGAAGGAAGGGAATCTATTAGGGAATATCAGGAGTTGTTGGTAGAAGGAATTAGGACTGGAATGCCTAAAACACTAAATTGGTCAAAATTGTACTCAGTTAGACAAGATAAGAATGAATCACCTTCGGCGTTTCTGGAACGACTTAAGGAAACTGCTAGA
Source organism: Acrocephalus arundinaceus (assembly GCA_021534815.1). NCBI lineage: Eukaryota > Metazoa > Chordata > Aves > Passeriformes > Sylviidae > Acrocephalus > Acrocephalus arundinaceus. The sequence continues at coordinate 327,321 of JAJEOU010002771.1, forward strand.
CGTTTCACTGATTTGGAAGTTGACAGTGAAGCAGGAAAATTGCAGCTTGCTCTAATCTTTTTAGGTCAGACACAGGAAGATATACGTAAGAAACTGCAGAAATTAGAGGGACATGATACTCGAGACTTGGACAAAATGCTGGAAATAGCTTGGAAAGTTTATAATAACAGAGAAAAAGAAGCTAACAAAAGGCAACAAGCGAGCCTTTTGGCAGTGTTGCAACAAACAAATGCTAGCAGAGGGAGGGGTAGAGGTGGTTTTGGGCGAGGGCGAGGGCAAGGAAGAGCAGGGTTTCAGAATATGGGAACAGGAGGAAGAGGGATGGTTTCCCCAGGATTCCAACAAGGAGGACTTGCCTCTAATCAGTGTGCCTTTTGCCGACAAATAGGACATTGGAAAAATGAATGCCCTGTGAAAGCTGGGTTAGGGGGAGCACCTGGGCTGGCCATGAATAATTCAGGGGGTTACCCAATGAATCCAGAAGGGGTCGCCCAAGCATTGGTGTTGGACAACTATCAGAATCAAAGCTGACTAGAAAAGGATTTAAAGGTGAGAGTGGATGTTGGAGGACAAGAACAAGAATTTACTGTGGACACCGGGGCAACATATTCTGTTTTAAATAAGCGATTAGGGCCAATCAGTGACACTATTATTCAAGTGGTAGGGGCCACAGGACAGTTAGAAGAAAGACCTTTCTTACAGCCATTAAATCTAAAATTAGGGAGAAAGGAGTGGGATCACCAATTTTTGTACATGCCAAATTGTCCAAATCCATTGATGGGCCGAGATTTATTATCATTACTAAATGTGAAAATAATTTTTGAAAATGGAAGAGTTAAATTGGAATTCCCTGAGGAAGAGATTGCTAAATTATTCACCATAAAGGAAGTTGATCCCTCCCCTATTCCCATCGAAGTGGATCAAGCTGTAGTACCTTGGGTATGGGAAACGGGAAACCCTGGAAAAAGCAAGGCTGCCCAGCCAGTAGTAGTAGAATTAAAGGAAGGAGCTCAGCCAGTCAGAATAAAACAATACCCAATTAAATTAGAAGCCAAGAAGGGTGTTGCTCCTTTGATAACTCAGTTCTTAGCACAAGAGATTCTGCAGGAATGTGAATCAGAATTTAACACTCCTATCTTTCCAGTTAAGAAACCAAATGGTAAGTATCGATTAGTGCAGGATTTAAGGGCAGTTAATAATATTGTCAAAGACATTCACCCTGTGGTTGCCAATCCATATACCCTGTTAACATCTGTGTCAGAAAAATTTAAATGGTTCTCTGTCATTGATTTGAAAGATGCTTTCTTCTGCATCCCTCTGGCATCTGAAAGTAGAAAATATTTTGCATTTGAATGGGAAAATCCTGACACTGGAAGGAAGAGACAGCTCACCTGGTCCCGGCTGCCTCAAGGTTTTAAAAACAGTCCTACGATATTTGGAAATCAATTGGCAAAGGAATTAGAAGAGTGGAAGACTGCTGAGGTAAGAGAATCACCTTTCTCTTATGTCATCCTCCAGTATGTAGATGATATTTTTCTAGCAACGGAAGAAAAGGAAACGTGTCTGAAATTGACCATTGCATTGTTGAATATGTTGGGTCTGGCTGGTTACCGGGTGTCAAAAGAAAAAGCACAGTTAATAAAAGAGAGTGTGATTTATCTGGGATGCGAAATCATGCAAGGACAAAGGAGGCTGGGAGCCAATCGAATAGAAGCAATATGTGCCATACCCCTTCCAAGAAATCATCAAGAGCTTAGGTCCTTTTTAGGAATGGTAGGATGGTGCAGACTGTGGATTCTGAATTTTGGACTCTTAGCTAAACCCTTGTATGAGGCCCTGAAGGGACCACAGTTACACTGGGATCGACAAAGGAAAAGGGCCTTTGAGGGCTTAAAACAGGCCTTGAAGGAGGCCCCTGCATTAGGCCTCCCAGATCTGAACAAGGATTTCCAGTTATATGTGAATGAAAGGCAAAAATTAGCACTCGGAGTGCTGACTCAGAGACTCGGATCCTGGAAACGTCCGGTGGGGTATTTTTCGAAACAACTGGATCCAGTCAGTGCTGGATGGCCGTCATGCTTGCGGGCAGTTACGGCCACAGTGATCCTCATCCAGGAGGCCAGGAAATTGACTTTGGGGAGGAAGATAGAGGTATTTGTGCCTCACATGGTACTGGCAGGTTTGGAACAAAAGGGGGGTCACTGGCTTTCGTCCAGCAGGATGCTACAATATCAGGCAATCCTGAGAGAACAGGACGATGTGGAACTGAAAATGACTAATCACGTTAACCCAGCAGAATTTCTCCGCAGTGAGCAGGAAGAAGGAAAACTGGCACACGATTGCATGGAAGTGATTGAACAGGTACATGCTAGCAGAATCGATTTAAAGGATACCCCAATGGAAAACCCGGACTGGGAATTGTTTACTGATGGATCCAGTTTTGTGGAAAATGGAACCAGGTATGCGGGGTACGCTGTAACAACAGTAAAAACAGTAATAGAGGCAAAAGCCTTGACTCCCGGAACCTCGGCCCAACGAGCAGAAATTATTGCATTAACCAGGGCTTTGGAATTAAGTGTGGGAAAAAAAAGGTAAACATATGGACTGACTCTAAGTATGCTTTTGGAGTTGTACATATTCATGGAGCTTTGTGGAAAGAACGAGGGTTATTGAACTCTCAAGGGGTTTCTATCAAATATAAAACTGAGATTCTTGCTCTATTGAATGCGGTTCACCAACCTGAGAAAGTAGCAGTGATGCATGTTAGAGGACATCGGAAGGAAGATGGAAAAATCTATGAAGGAAACCGGATGGCAGACTGGACAGCTCGGGAGGCAGCTAGAGAAGTATGGACTCAAATGGCCTTGATACCAGTTAAGGTGAGCCCAGTAACCCCACATTTATTACAGGAACCAAAGTATTCTCCAGACGATGAAAAACTGGCATCTCTGCTGCTAGCCCAAAAGAATGCAACCGGATGGTATGTAACCGGAATGGGACAGGTTGTAGTACCTGCCAGGATCATGAAGACAATTCTGGAGACAGAACATAATAAATGCCATTGGGGAGCAGAAGCATTGGTGAAATTTCTAAAAAGGGAAGTAGTTTCTAACCAGATGTTAACATTAGCAAAACGGGTGAATGCCATGTGTCCAACTTGTTTGAAGAATAACCCAATAGTTAGGAAACAGATCCAGCTAGGAAAATTACAAGTGGGACCAGAACCAGGAGATTACTGGCAAATAGATTTTTCAGAATTACCGAAAGCACAGAACTATAAATATCTGTTAGTGTATGTGTGCACTTTTTCAGGCTGGCCTGAAGCTTTCCCTTGCCGAACAAATCAAGCAAAAGAGGTAGTCAAAACACTGTTGAGAGAAATCATTCCTAGATTTGGGGTGCCGTTGGGATTGTCATCAGATAGAGGCCCACACTTTGTAGCAGGAATAGTACAGGAGGTGGCTAGGATACTAGACATATCTTGGGATTTACACACTCCGTGGCGACCTCAATCAAGTGGCCAGGTAGAGCGGATGAATCAAACAATTAAAGGACAAGTTAAGAAAATTTGCCAAGAGGCAAAAATACAGTGGCCACAGGCATTGCCATTAGCATTGCTCAGAATCAGAATCAAACCCAAAGAGCGGTTGGGAGTTAGCCCATATGAAATCCTATATGGGAAACCATACCATGCCAATGTGTTGAAAGGGGATTTGCATGTGCAAGGTGATCAGACAATATTTAGTTATGTCATGACATTAAATAGAATTCTTAATGCCTTAAGGGGAGCTCTGCAGTGGAACCGGCCTATGCCACTGGAAAATCCAGTACATGACATCCAACCAGGAGACCAAGTGTATGTGAAGAATTGGTCCGCCCACCCCTTGAAAGAAACATGGGACGGCCCACACCAAGTGATCCTGACAACCTACACGGCGATAAAGGTCGAAGGGATCGACTCATGGATCCATTACACTCGGGTCAAGAAAGTTCCTGTACAATGGGGGACTCAGCTAATCTCTCCAACGCGGATGATTTTTCGCGGAAAATAGCATTTTGATTATATTGTTACTGGTACTAACGAAACCAATTCTTGTTAACAGTTCTGTTGTAGTTGCAGTTACTAAACCAGTGGTTGGTGTTATGGAAGGAATGGATGTAAACCTGACCTGTTTTATAACGAATAACCAGAAAGCTGAAGTCCAGAATGTGCAGGCAATCTGGAAGAAAGGTGCCGATTACCCAGAAGCAAACATTACCACGGTTTGGGATAAGGATGCACAAAAAGGTAATACTACATTACAACTGAAGCGAGTCAGGCAAGAAGATATGGACAGATACATGTGCATTGTAAAATCCCGAAAAAGCTTTGATTACAAGCAAATTAAATTGAGAATAGTGCCCTGGAAATTGAGGAAGAATGCTCCATCCCCGGGATCCGTAGAAATAGAAACCCCTTGGACTGTACAAGATATGTGGGATGGACTTCCTTTGAAGGTGAATTGTTCATTTGTGTTAAAACAAGAGTGTAATCAGACATTGCAAGTCAAATGGTGGAAAGAAAACAACCGAAAGTCATGGGCTAGAATAGACCAAGGAATTAGCTGGTGGGAAAAATTTGGGAAAGGTATAGGATGGTTAAATATTAGCAACCCCAAATTTGGCTCTACTGAGGGAAAATACTTATGTCTAGTGATATGCGAAATCGATGCTGACTATGGAATAAGAATAGTAGAGGCTGGACAAGGAACCAGGCCCATTCACCTAGTAGCCTCAACAGGAAAGAAGCATAGAGAGCCAAGAGATACAGGAGTAGCTGTACATCAAAGTCACGAACAAGAAAATTTAGTTGTAGGGTTGATTAGAGATTTTGGGATGGTGCAAAATGTATCCCGAATTACAGCATGCTTGCCATTTCCACAAGCGGCGGGAGAACCAATTCCATGGGGAATAATTCCCATTCCATTACCACCCGAAACAGAAGAGAACACATCTACTGTATGTCAAATAGAAAGGAAAGAGAAGGAAATAATAACTACTAAAAAGGAATTTTCCCCCAGATGGCGATATTCATCAGTTTGGGACTGCAATAAAAACGGGGGCAAATATGAACCAAAACCTGGATTATATGGAGGGTTGGGTAACTATGGGTGGTGTTATGACGCTCAAATAAAAGAAATTAAAACAAAACAGCCTTACCAAGAAATTAAGTGTCAAAATATAAGCCAGCAAAATGTAATTTGGGATGATTGGAAAACAGTGTGGGGTCCGAGCTTATTAGAACATTACAGTTACATCGGAGCAGTGAACTGGTGTATACAATGGACAGGGAGTCAGAATAAAACGAGTCCATTGGAAGTCTATAAGACAGACACTTCTACAAGAGAAATTAAAGAAACTAGAGAAATTTGGAACTGCACTAAAGTTATTACATGTGACACTCCAGAAAGTCAAATTAGTCTAGCTCCTCTGAGAGTGTTACTCAAGTGGGGATGTGAATGCAGGAAAATCAATCATACAATTCAAGGAAAAATAGTTGCACTTAGCAGGAGCAATGGAATTCAAAGAGCTGTAGGCTGCAAAGACACTACAATCAGAAGTCCAGGAAATTTAGTTTGGGTAATGGGACATGGACAATGGACCACCCATATTCCTATAGATGGACCGGTAACACAAATCACTCTAGGAGTCCCCACCCTTTGTCCTCTATGGAAACAATCAAAGTTGAAATCTAACCGGAAGAAGAGAGAAGTAGACGCATTCACTGAGTTAGAAAACGAATGGCACGAGCCTGATGGTGGAGTTAAATTTGGGTGGGCCTTAGAATCACTATTCGCACCTATAGCCACCTATAGGAACAGAGACATGCTGTACAAATTACTAGGGCAGACTGAGAGATTAGCAGCAGCCACTAAGAAAGGATTCAAAGACATGAATTTGCAATTGCAAGCCACATCCCGAATGACCTTGCAGAATAGGATGGCATTAGATATGCTCTTGCTAAAAGAGCATGGTGTGTGTCAGTATCTAAAAACGAAAGCTGACCATTGCTGCATCCATATTCCAAACATGACTATCGAAGTGGAAAAAGATATCTTTCAATTAGCAAAAGTTGAATCCAAAACAAGAGATATTGAAAAAGAAGCACAACATGATTGGATTGGAGAAATTTTTGAGTCTTTAGGACTTCAGATTTCTGGATGGGTTTCGTCTGTAATACAGTACATTCTGTTGATTGTAATTTTATTATTAATTGTTTGGTTAGCATATAAGTGTGTTTTAGGAGTTATTGACAAAGAAACAAGACGCACCAGAAGAGTAGTAAAAGCCTTGACAAGAACCAACGAGATGCACCTGTCTCACCTGCCTCCTCCGAAGTATGAAGTTGCTACGGGGCAGGAAAATCCAGCATTTGAAAGATCCAATGACAACTGAGAAGTTGAGCATCCTTGCAGAAGACTGAAGAATGCTCAAAAGGGGGGGAATTGTTGCCATTTGATTATATAAACTGTATTAAGAAAATAGTGAACCTTAATAGTTGACATTAGTAGTAGTCATGCTAAGGCTTAGTAGGCCGCATTTAACCCGCAGATGAACTATCATAGTAGATTTTGTAATGTAAGCAGTGTAGTTAAGAAATAATCATTATCTTAAGGCGTGTATCCAGTTATCTAAGGAATGTACCTTTTGGCAGAAGCTTAAATGTCAGAGAGATTAGGGTACCAGGTATTGAAAATTAAGTAAGAATCTGTTGTGATGAAGAAATCATGTAAAGAACCATATAAAAACCCTGTAAATTTTCTGTGAGATGGGGCTCTGTCTTTGGACATTAGTCCACAGGCTCCCGGGCCCTCAATAAAGCACCGCATAAACAACTTCGGTTGTTTGTGTCTTCTTCGGATCGGGCAACAGGGACACTCATAGGGCCTCTCCCCAGTGTGGATGCGCCGGTGGGTGATGAGGGTGGAGTTGCGCTTGAAGCCCATCCTGCAGTCAGGGCAGCGGAAGGGCTTCTCATCCGTGTGAATGCGCTGGTGCTTGAGGAGATCTGAGCTGGTGTGAAACCTCTTCCCACACTGGGGACATTCATAGGGCCTCTCTCCGGTGTGGATCATTTGGTGGATGATAAGGTGGGACCTCTGGTTGAAGCCTTTCCCACATTCCCCACACTTGTATGTCCTTTCCTCAGTGTGGATGTTCTGGTGGCGGATCAAGTGGGAGCGCCGGCTGAAACTCTTCCCACATTCCCCACACTCATAGGGCCTCTCCCCAGTGTGGGTCCTCTGGTGGACAGTCAGGTTAGAGCTTTGGCTGAAGTTCATCCCACATTCCCCACACTCATAGGGCCACTCTCCAGTGTGGGTCCTGAGGTGGACAATCAGCTTGGAGCTGTCTGTGCAGCCCTGCCCACATTCCCCACACACCTAGGGCCGTTCCCCAGTGTGGATCCTCTGGTGGCGGATCAGGCTGGAGTTGCTGCTGAAGCTCTTCCCACACTCCAAGCACTCATAGGACTGCTCCCTGTCATGAAGCTGCTCATGGACCACCAGGTCTGAGCTCTGGTTCAATATCTGGCCATGTTCCTGGCACAGGGTGGGTCTTTCCTCTTCTGAGCTCCCTGGGATGGGTTTGGAGCCCCTCCTCCTGTGGGATCTCTGGGGCTTTTCCTCCATGTTGGATTCCTGCACCATGGAGCCACTCAAAATGTCCTCTTCCATGAGGTTCTTCCGAGGGCACTTTTCCTTTCTGGTCTCTGTCCTCAGCTCCTTGTCTGGGGGAGGAAGGACAAGGAGAGGATGGGATTTACCTCCATGCCAGAGGGAAGGGGGTGGAGATCTCCTAAAACAATCCCTGTCCGGATGTTGTTGGCAGTGGGGTTGTCCTGCAGCTGGGGGCCATGCTGGGCTGGGTGATAGAGCAGGAGAGAGGGGGAAGAAGAAGTGACTTCCTCCTCACTGCCTGGCTGTCCCAGGGCATCTTCCTCTTCCTTGCAGCCTTTTCCTCAATCTGGTCAAGGTTTGGGGAAAAACAAGGGATAAGCACATTGAGTTTAAATGTTCCTCTGCCCAAGTCCATCACAAGAAGCCACCAGGCATCTGGTGCCCATATAAACCTCCCAAACACCAAGATTCAGCCCTGCAAATACCTCCAAGTTATTCCCCATCCCTGGTCTCTCCCCTTTGGTTTTCAGGGGTTCACCCCTGTCCCATGCTTGTATTGAGGTTCCCCCACCTACTCAGTCCCTGCCCTCCCCAGGCTGCTGGGAGTCCCAGCAATCAGAAAAGTTCCCCCCTTATCCATCTCCCCACTTAGGGATGCAGGGGGATTTTGGGGTCTCTGGGGTCCCTTCTCCCCTTATTCTTGGCTGTGGGGTGAAGAGGTTCCAATAAGTCCCCCCTGCTCCTCCAGGCTGCCTCTTCTGTCAGCCACCATCAGGACGCTCCATGTCCCCCCAAGGGGCATTTTCCACTGATCTTTGAAGTTCTTCATTCTTCAAATATCCCTCCTAAGAACCAAGCCCAGGGACCCCCCAAGATTTCTGGGCCGAGCTTTGTTTTGAAAGACAGGTGTCTGCTAAGGAAGGCAGGAGCCTCCCTTGAAAGGGAAAATAAAAACCCGCTCCCTCTGATTATAATTTTGAAATTAATGGGCTCTCAAGCAAAGATATGGAAATAGGAATAACAGCGCTTTAGTAGGAAAAGCAAAATAAAAATGCAGTAGTAAAAAAATAAGCTGACAGTCAGAATACCTGATACCCGGTTAGGCAGGGTGTTGATAGCAGTGCAATCAAAGGGTGGCTGCAGTCCTCCTGGAGTCACAGATGTGGTTTTGTTGAAGCAATGATCCTGTAGAAGGGTGTAGTTTTCCACTGAAGGTCCAATGCTGGTGTAGATGGGTCTGGTGTTCCTCTGGGAATCCAGTGGAAACAGGCTGCTTCTGGTGTGTGAAGTCTCAGATTATATCCAGGTAGGAATGCTTGGCTCCTCCCTCTGGGTGGAGCATCTCACAATGGGATGATGGAATTTGATCAGTGATGCAGTGAGACTCAATGGCCCATTAACAGAAGATATCTCCCTGGAGGGAGTGTGGGTGGTGGAAGAGATAAAGAACACTGCCCCACCTGGTTTGAACAGCTGGCCCATTAACAGAAGATATCCCCCAGATTTATGAGAAATGGGTCATGGAACAGTTCTTAGACAGGATCTCTGGTTGTTTGTTTTTTTAATTGGTACACTGGGGAGAAGTGGGACCATGATGGGAACTGCTGTGAGCAGGTTGGAGTGACTGGTCTGCACTTTGGGCAACTGGGCATGACTGGGACCGTGCTGGGAGAGACTGGCATCATACTGGGAGTGACTGGGACCATAGAAGGGGCAACTGGGAGAAAGTGGATGAAAGTGGGAGCAACCTGGACCATGCTGGGGGCAAACTGCATCATAATGGGGAAGGACTGGCAGTGACTGGGCTCATACTTGGAGTGCCGAGGAAACTGGAACCACACCAGGGGGGAAACTGGGCTGATACTGGAGCAGCCACTTCTGTCACTGGGACCCAAACCTTTTCCTGGCCACCCACCTCTCCCAGGCCCACCATTTTCTTTGACCTGGGCCCCTGGACTCCTACTCCTGCCTTTCCCAGCATCCAGCCCTCTTTCCCTAACCACTGGAGGAACCTGGGACCCCTATTCCCAGCATCCTGGGTTTTCAATTTTTAAAGGGATTGAGGACACTGGGAAACCATGGAGCACAATTCTTTAACTACAGAGACCACTTTACCCAACCATCTCATATCTACCAATCCCACCCTCCCTTTTCTCAACCCTGGAACCCCAAAGCCCCTTCCTGCTCTCCCAGCCTCTCCCCTGTTCGTGTGCGTCCGGTGGGTGATGGGTGGAGTTGCGCTTGAAGCCCATCCTGCAGTCAGGGCAGCGGAAGGGCTTCTCATCCGTGTGAATGCGCTGGTGCTTGAGGAGATCTGAGCTGGTGTGAAACCTCTTCCCACACTGGGGACATTCATAGGGCCTCTCTCCGGTGTGGATCATTTGGTGGATGATAAGGTGGGACCTCTGGTTGAAGCCTTTCCCACATTCCCCACACTTGTATGTCCTTTCCTCAGTGTGGATGTTCTGGTGGCGGATCAAGTGGGAGCGCCGGCTGAAACTCTTCCCACATTCCCCACACTCATAGGGCCTCTCCCCAGTGTGGGTCCTCTGGTGGACAGTCAGGTTAGAGCTTTGGCTGAAGTCCATCCCACATTCCCCACACTCATAGGGCCACTCTCCAGTGTGGGTCCTGAGGTGGACAATCAGCTTGGAGCTGTCTGTGCAGCCCTGCCCACATTCCCCACACACCTAGGGCCGTTCCCCAGTGTGGATCCTCTGGTGGCGGATCAGGCTGGAGTTGCTGCTGAAGCTCTTCCCACACTCCAAGCACTCATAGGACTGCTCCCTGTCATGAAGCTGCTCATGGACCACCAGGTCTGAGCTCTGGTTCAATATCTGGCCATGTTCCTGGCACAGGGTGGGTCTTTCCTCTTCTGAGCTCCCTGGGATGGGTTTGGAGCCCCTCCTCCTGTGGGATCTCTGGGGCTTTTCCTCCATGTTGGATTCCTGCACCATGGAGCCACTCAAAATGTCCTCTTCCATGAGGTTCTTCCGAGGGCACTTTTCCTTTCTGGTCTCTGTCCTCAGCTCCTTGTCTGGGGGAGGAAGGACAAGGAGAGGATGGGATTTACCTCCATGCCAGAGGGAAGGGGGTGGAGATCTCCTAAAACAATCCCTGTCCGGATGTTGTTGGCAGTGGGGTTGTCCTGCAGCTGGGGGCCATGCTGGGCTGGGTGATAGAGCAGGAGAGAGGGGGAAAGAAGAAGTGACTTCCTCCTCACCTGCCTGGCTGTCCCAGGGCATCTTCCTCTTCCTTGCAGCCTTTTCCTCAATCTGGTCAAGGTTTGGGGAAAAACAAGGGATAAGCACATTGAGTTTAAATGTTCCTCTGCCCAAGTCCATCACAAGAAGCCACCAGGCATCTGGTGCCCATATAAACCTCCCAAACACCAAGATTCAGCCCTGCAAATACCTCCAAGTTATTCCCCATCCCTGGTCTCTCCCCTTTGGTTTTCAGGGGTTCACCCCTGTCCCATGCTTGTATTGAGGTTCCCCCACCTACTCAGTCCCTGCCCTCCCCAGGCTGCTGGGAGTCCCAGCAATCAGAAAAGTTCCCCCCTTATCCATCTCCCCACTTAGGGATGCAGGGGGATTTTGGGGTCTCTGGGGTCCCTTCTCCCCTTATTCTTGGCTGTGGGGTGAAGAGGTTCCAATAAGTCCCCCCTGCTCCTCCAGGCTGCCTCTTCTGTCAGCCACCATCAGGACGCTCCATGTCCCCCCAAGGGGCATTTTCCACTGATCTTTGAAGTTCTTCATTCTTCAAATATCCCTCCTAAGAAACCAAGCCCAGGGACCCCCCAAGATTTCTGGGCCGAGCTTTGTTTTGAAAGACAGGTGTCTGCTAAGGAAGGCAGGAGCCTCCCTTGAAAGGGAAAATAAAAACCCGCTCCCTCTGAATTATAATTTTGAAATTAATGGGCTCTCAAGCAAAGATATGGAAATAGGAATAACAGCGCTTTAGTAGGAAAAGCAAAATAAAAATGCAGTAGTAAAAAAAATAAGCTGACAGTCAGAATACCTGATACCCGGTTAGGCAGGGTGTTGATAGCAGTGCAATCAAAGGGTGGCTGCAGTCCTCCTGGAGTCACAGATGTGGTTTTGTTGAAGCAATGATCCTGTAGAAGGGTGTAGTTTTCCACTGAAGGTCCAATGCTGGTGTAGATGGGTCTGGTGTTCCTCTGGGAATCCAGTGGAAACAGGCTGCTTCTGGTGTGTGAAGTCTCAGATTATATCCAGGTAGGAATGCTTGGCTCCTCCCTCTGGGTGGAGCATCTCACAATGGGATGATGGAATTTGATCAGTGATGCAGTGAGACTCAATGGCCCATTAACAGAAGATATCTCCCTGGAGGGAGTGTGGGTGGTGGAAGAGATAAAGAACACTGCCCCACCTGGTTTGAACAGCTGGCCCATTAACAGAAGATATCCCCCCAGATTTATGAGAAATGGGTCATGGAACAGTTCTTAGACAGGATCTCTGGTTGTTTGTTTTTTTAATTGGTACACTGGGGAGAAGTGGGACCATGATGGGAACTGCTGTGAGCAGGTTGGAGTGACTGGTCTGCACTTTGGGCAACTGGGCATGACTGGGACCGTGCTGGGAGAGACTGGCATCATACTGGGAGTGACTGGGACCATAGAAGGGGCAACTGGGAGAAAGTGGATGAAAGTGGGAGCAACCTGGACCATGCTGGGGGCAAACTGCATCATAATGGGGAAGGACTGGCAGTGACTGGGCTCATACTTGGAGTGCCGAGGAAACTGGAACCACACCAGGGGGAAACTGGGCTGATACTGGGAGCAGCCACTTCTGTCACTGGGACCCCCAAACCCTTTTCCTGGCCACCCCACCTCTCCCAGGCCCACCATTTTCTTTGACCCTGGGCCCCCTGGACTCCTACTCCTGCCTTTCCCAGCATCCAGCCCCTCTTTCCCTAACCACTGAGGACACCTGGGACCCCTATTCCCAGCCATCCTGGGTTTTCACATCTTTTAAAGGGATTGAGGACACTGGGAAACCATGGAGCACAATTCTTTAACTACAGAGACCCACTTTACCCAAACCATCTCATATCTACCAATCCCCACCCTCCCCTTTTCTCAACCCTGGAACCCCCAAAGCCCCTTCCCTGCTCTCCCAGCTCTCCTTGTTCCCCCTGTCCTTCACCTGTGACCCCCCAGACCCCAAATCTCTGTGTCCCCCCAGTTCTCCTCTCCCTGCGGTCCCTGCCCGTGGCGCTGTCGGAGCCCGGCCCGGGGTTCCCCCAGTTCCTGTCCATGGGGTCCCTGGATGGGATCCCCTTCCAGCGCCGCCACAGCCAGCGGGGCCGGGCGGAGCCGCAGCTGCCGGGGATGGCGGCCGGAGCCGAGCTGGGATATTGGGATGGCCGGAGCCGGCACAAGGAGCGGCACCGGCACGGGGCCAGCAGGGAGCTGCAGATGCTGCAGGAGCGGCACAGCCAGAGCGGGGCTCAGGGTGGGGAGCCGGGGCTGGGGGATCTGTGGGGCTGCCATGGCACCTGTGGGACTGCAGTGGGGATCCGTGGGGCTGGGCCGGGATCTGGGGCGCTGGGATGTGCATCCATGCGGATCCAAGGGGCTGGGATGAGGCTCTGTGGGTCTCCATCAGACTCTGGGGCTTGGTGGGGCTGTAATGGGGCTCCGTGGGGCTTGGACACAATTCCGTGGGTCTCCGTGGGTCCAATCTCTCCCCAGGTCTCGACACGCTGCAGGAGGTTTCCAGCTGTGACCTCCTGTCCCATGGGAGCGTCCGCGGACTTGATCAGTTTAACTTCAACGAGCGAGAATTCCTCTCCTTCCAGCTGGGATCTGGGGCATTCCTGGTGGCTGATGGTACTGCCCAGGTCACCAAGAGGTGCTGGGAACAGGATGAGATCGAGGCTGAGGAATGAACAAATCCCCTGGGGCACACCTGCCTGGAATGTCTCTGGAAATATGTCAGATGTGGGTGGGAGGCACTTGAGAATAAAGGTGAGGAGGGTAGAATTCCCATGGGAATTTGGGATTTGGAAATGTGGGATTTGGGAGGGCAAAATTTGGGAACATGGGAATTCCCATGGGACCTCCATGGATGGATCCCACTCCTGTCCCATTTCCATGGGATTTCTGTAGATGGATCTCACTGCCATACCACTCCCATGGAATTCCATGAGCAGATCTCACCCCTGTCCCATTGCCATGGAATTCCTTGGGTGCATCTCACAGTTATCCCATTCCAGAACCCCCTGATGTCCATGTGTCTGGAAAAGTGGAACACAGGAACCTGACGTTGTCCTGCTCACGTATGGATTCTACCCCAGCACCATCAGGATCAGCTGGATGAAGGGGGATGAAATCCGGGATCGTTCCCAGCAGCAACAGCTCCTTCCACACTTGGGCCAGGATTGAGGCACTGCCGGAGGAGCGGGAGCAGCACCGGTGCCAGGTGGAGCATCCTGGAATGCCAGAGTCCAGGATCTTCTCCTGGGGTGAGGCTGGGAATGTGGAATGTGGGAATTGGGAATTTGGGAATGTGGAGCAGCAGGATGGGGGTTCCCCTCCCCTCCTCACCATCTTGTGCTTCCCAGAGCCAGAATCCAGTGGGAATCTCACCCTGGTGGTTGCTGTGTCCATCATCGCTGCCATCGTCATCATTGTCCTCATCAGATTCGGCATTTGGAGGCTCCAATCTGGTTCCCCCCAAACCCATCCTGGGGGTCTCCCTTTTCTCCTCTCCCTCCCAAGACTGCTGGGGGTACCCCCACGACCCACCCACCCCCCTAAACTCCTCCTGGGTCTGCACACAGGGACCATGTCCTCTCCCCGAGGATGACAAGGGGTCCTGGGCTGAGCCCCCCACTCAGCCCAGGGTGTGGAGGGAACTGGGGGTCCTGGTACTGGAAGTGGCTGCTCCCAGTATGAGCCCACTTGCTCTGTCCGTGTGGTTCCAGTTTCCTCAGCACTCCCAGTATGAGCCCAGTCACTCCCAGAATGATCCTGGTCACTTCCCCTCACTCCCTTGAGGATCCATCTTGCTCCCAGTATGAGCCCAGTCACTCCCAGTCATTCCCCATTATGATGCAATTTGGCCCCAGCACTGTCCCAGTTGTTCCCAGTTGCACCCACTATTATCCAGTGTGTTCCCAGTTCTCCCAGTTGTCCCCAGTATAGTCCCAGTCATTCCCAGTATGATGCCAGTCTCTTCCAGAAGGGCCTCAGTCACTCACACTTCTCCCCAGTTTCACCCAGTGAGTTCCCACAGTTCCCCCCAGCACATTCCCAGTGACTCCCAATGTGAACCCAGTCACCACCTGCATGATCTCAGACACTCCCAGTATATCCCAGTTGTCCTGAACATTCTCGTAGTCATTGCCAGGCACTCCCAGTTACCCAAGCATGGTTCAGTTGCCCCCAGTTTTATCCCAGTCACTGCCAGTACATCCCAGTTGTCACCAGCATACATCCTGTCATTTCCATTTGCTCCCAGTATACCCAGTAGGCTCTCAGCATGGGCCTGGGATCTCCCAGTAACCCCCAGTCAGGGTCCAGTCACACCACTTTAATCCCAGTCTGATGCCAGTCACTCCCACTATGATGCCAGTGGCCTCCAGTGTGATCCCAGTTGCTCCTTGTCAATTTCAGCATGACCCCAGTAACCTCCAGTATGATCCTCATAGCTCCCAGTCTCCCCCAGTATATCACAGTCACTCCCAGCATGCTCCCAGTCACTGCCAGTTCTTCCCAGTTGCTTTCAGTGTGATTCCAGTTGCGCACAGTCTCTCCCAGTCAATCCCAGTAGGAGTCCAGTCATCCTGAGTGTCATCCCAGCTGCTGCCAGAATAGTTCCAGTTGTTCCCAGTTCCTCTCAGTGTGGTTCCATTGTCCCCAGTACAGTTACAGGCACTTCCAGTGTATCCCAGTTTCCTTGGTAAGGTTCTGGTGGTGTCAGAATGATCCCAGTCTTTCCCAGTTACTCCCAGTTGCCTCCAGCATGATCCCAGTTTCTGGCAGTTGCCCAAAGTGTGGTCCCAGTTGATCCCAGAATGACTCCAGTTTCCCCACTTGTGGTCTCAGTCCCCTCAGCATGGTCCCAGTCCCTTTCTGTTTATGCCAGCTGCTCCCAATGTTCCAAATTTTCCTCCCAAGAGTACCTCCCAGTAACCCCCAGTCAGGATCTGTTCACACCCATGGTAATCCCAGTGGCTCCCAGGATGAACCCAGTAGGACCCAGTCACCCCCAGTATGAGCCCAGTCACTTCCAGATACTCCCTGTTGGGGAGGATGAAACAGGAAAACCTTATAAATATGACTTCTAATTTGTAGTTAATATAAAACATACAAGTGAAATAGAGTTGAAGGCAATTTTCGATGTCTAAGATGCCAAGCTTTAGTTACTGAACAACTGGAAAACAATGGTATGGTCAGCTGAAAGTAAATCCCCCTTTATGAAACAATGCCCTTCTCCTCACCGAAAGTCTAAGGGTCAGAGCAGACCCTGCTAGCTTGGCAGGAGGGGTCCAAAGAATAGTTTTTAGAGTTTAAAATGTAACACTGTATGGTAATGTAGTGATTCCTATAGGCTGTATGTAAATGTTATAGGATTTGTATTTTGTACTAGATTGGGTGGTGTAAATTAGAATATTCAGTAAAGAAGAAGATTTAATGTATTGTAATGGGAACATCGCTCTCTCTCTCTTCTTCCTCCTCTCTTGCTCCTTCTCTTCTTCACTATCTTCTAACTCTCTCAGACCTACTCCGAGCTGCAGCTGGCAGCTCGTAGCAGGGCCCTTTCACCCACGCCCTATGCAATAAACAGCCTGCTTAAAAACTAGGCTTGACTCCAGAGATCTCTTGTCTCCGTCCGTCACACCTGACCTGTTGTTCCCACACTCCCAGTATTATTCTAGTGACTGCCTGTGTCCTGGGTTGGCAGGCAACTTCTACTCTATATCCTACATCGTGGGGCTCTGTTTTGTCTAGCGGTTGTTTCTCTTCCCCCTCGGCGAGGACTGTGGCTGATAGGCGGGTCCTCGCTGGGGCGGAGGGGGGGGGGAACGGCTGCGGGCTCCCTTACTTTCACTTTTGGCTAGCAGCTTGCTTTTCTCTGCTTGGCGTGCTTGCTACTATCGCTATTCGTTTCTAGGTTTTTTCTCTTCCTTTTTCTTTCCCCTTCCCGAAGATTAGGACCGGCTCTGGACTGACCTGACCTCACCTGACCTGAGGAAGTTCGGGAATTTCCAGGGCTCGACACAGAAGATCTGCGCCTCTTCCCACACAGTATCTGTTTCCTTCTTTGTTTTTCCTTTTGTGTGGGGAGTGTTGTTAATAAAATAGGTTTTTCCACTTTCCCTCCAAGGAGTTTTTCTTCCCTCCCGAACCCAGGTCTGGGAGTGGGGGAGGGGTGGTGGAGGTTTGTCTTAGGGGTTCTCCCCCTAATCTGTTCTAAACCGGGACATTTCTTGGTGCATTGGCCGGGAAACGAGGCCAGAGAAAAGTGGAAAAACCTAAATAATAGTATTGGTGGTTCTGATTGTTTTTGTGGGTGTGCTGGGATGAGTTTTTCTGGATCTATAATGTTATACGGAGTGAAAGTCTGCCAATATTTCTGGTCCCTGGGGCTTCTTGAAATCTTAATACCTTTGTGGTGCCTGGGGTTATTTCCTTACCCAGAAATAGCTCTGGTACTGTTTCTAATACGTAGTTTGTGTAGCCGTGGGGTACTAACCAGAATATTTATTGGACTGGGCTTGGTGGTGATGTTTTATAGGAGGGTTGTTAAGATGCTCGAATCTACCCCAAAAATATATGGATCACTGTTGTGGTTGTGTACTCAGTTTGCTGGGGCGGAAGCAGGGGAAGAGTTTGTTCAGCCTCTGCTTTCTTTGTTTTCTTTTGAGTGGTTAGGAGATGTTCAGTTTCCCCTGAGTGTTAAAGAGACCATCTTTCTGGTGTTTAATCTGGTAAGCCTCCTCTATACAGTCCGCAGCTTCTCTAGAATATGGGCTGAGATTCCTAGAAGGGCTGATAAAACTCCTGACCCAGGCAGAGGAAATCCTGAGTGGTGTGGAGAATGGGAGAATATAGGCCAACTCCTCAGGGAATTCTCTGACCCTGTAGTTTGGGATTTTCCACAGGAACAAATTCAGAATCCAGTGGAGCTGGGGAAATACCTGAAAGAGAGATACCAGGATGGCTCTAAGGGGGAAAGGATTGTGGCAGTAAGCTGGGCCCTGGCATATGCTTATCGCACGCTGCTAGGTACTGTAGGGCAGCAGACAGAGGTAGAGGGGAAGGGATACAAATCAACAGCCACCCCAGTCACTCAGGCTGCAGCCAACACCCCAGTTATGAAGCCAGCAGCTACACTGGAACCCGAGCCTGAATCAGCAGCTAAACCAGATAGTAAGCCTAAGCCCCTGGCAGTTGCTCCAGCAAAGAAACACACCCACAAAACTGATCGACCAGTGGACGATGATGACCCAAGGGAAGGACCTTCACCAAAATCAGAAGCCAAAGCTTCTAGCCCAGGATCAGAGGCGAATATTGATGCCTTTTCCCTGAAGGACCTTCGGGGCCTAAGAAAGGACTATCGACGACAACCTGATGAATCTATAATTAGTTGGTTAGTCCGTCTTTGGGATGCTGCAGGCGAGGCTACAATTCTGGACGGCACTGAAGCAAGACATCTGGGATCCCTGTCACATGATCCAGTCATCGACCAAGAGATGATGAGAGAGGCCAGTCCATGCAGTCTCTGGGTACGGGTCCTAGGAAGTGTGGCAGAAAGATATTTGTGTGCAGATGATCTGTATATGCAGCAAACCCCATGGAAGACTATAGAACAGGGGATTCAACGTTTGAGAGAAATGGCAGTGGCAGAGCTGGTCTTCGCAGATGACCTAAACACTAGAAACCCAGACTTGATATCATGTACGTCTGTGATGTGGAGGAAACTTATACGACTTGGGCCATCTGAATATGCTACTGCTTTAGCAGTAACGAAGCGAGAGGACATGGAAGAGACTGTGCTGGATATGGCAAAGAAGCTCCGAGCATATGCAGATGCTGTGCATGGCCCAACACATGCCAGAATCGCAGCTGTGGAGACACGCCTACAGAAGCTGGAGGATAAGATAGATGAGAACCATAAGAAACTTAGGGAGGAGATTAGAGAGGACCTTCTCCAAATCTCAGCAGTACAGATCAGAAGTTCTGGTACCCAACGTAGACGCTCCCCGGGTAGGGAGAGAGGGTACACTCCACGTGCTGAGCTGTGGTTCTTCCTGCAGGATTGCGGAGAAAATATGAACAGATGGGATGGGAAACCTACGGCTGCCCTGGCACAACGGGTGCGTGAATTGAAGGAAGGCAAGACTCAGAGAGGGAGTTCCACCAAAAGGGAAGCAGCTCCAGTTGCCCGTAGCCAAACTGCCAGGCATGATGATGACATGTCCGACCCCCTTGAAGGCACTTCTAAGACATATGCTCAAGAAAAGAAAGATAACCGGGCTTAGAGGGGCCCTGCCTCTAGCCAGGTAGAGGCTAGGGAGAACTGCGTTTTTTGGACTGTGTGGATTCGTTGGCCTGGCACATCTGAACCACAAGACTACGAGGCCTTGGTTGATATTGGTGCGCAGTGCACATTAATGCCATCAAGACATGTAGGGGCAGAATCCGTCTCTATTGCTGGCGTGACAGGGGGATCACAAGATTTTACCTTGGTGGAAGCAGAGGTGAGCCTGACTGGAAATGAGTGGAAGAAACACCCTATTGTGACTGGCCCAAAGGCCCCATGCATTTTGGGCATAGATTACCTCCGAAGTGGGTATTTCAAAGACCCAAAAGGACTCAGGTGGGCATTCGGGATAGTGGCTGTAGTGACAGAGGGCATCCGACCATTGAACACCTTGCCTGGACTGTCTGAGAATCCATCTGCAGTAGGACTTTTGAAAGTACAAGAGCAACAGGTACCAATTGCCACTTCCATAGTGCACCGCCGAAAGTACAGAACAACTCGAGATGCTGTGACTCCCATACATAAGATGATTCGAGAGCTGGAGAGCCAAGGGGTGGTTAGTAAAACCCACTCACCCTTTAACAGCTCCATCTGGCCTGTGCGTAAATCTGAAGGAGAATGGAGATTGACTGTGGACTACCGTGCATTGAATGAGGTGACGCCACCATTGAGCGCTGCTGTGCCGGACATGCTGGAGCTTCAGTATGAGCTGGAGTCCAAGGCAGCAAAATGGTATGCCACAATTGACATTGCAAATGCATTTTTCTCCATTCCTTTGGCAGCAGAATGCAGGCCTCAGTTTGCCTTCACGTGGAGGGGAGTGCAGTACACCTGGAACCGACTGCCCCAGGGGTGGAAGCACAGTCCTACTATCTGCCATGGACTGATCCAAGCCACATTAGAAAAGGATAAAGCCCCAGTGGCCCATGTTAGAGGTTTGTTGGGAAAGACAGTATGGATCAACCCTGCCTCGAGTACAGATAAACCCATCCGTGGGGTTGTCTCTGCTCAAGGACCGGGTTATACATGGTGGATAATGCAGGAAGATGGAACAACACGATGTGTACCTCAGGGAGATCTGAATGTGGGGTAAGATTCATATGTGCGTTAAATCAGTCAGATATGGAACAAAAGAGACGTGTAAGTGTCAAGGATCTGAGCAAGTAGGACAGATGGAAATGTGTAAGTGTTGGAAGTCTGAGTAAGTGGAATGAAGTTTTATTGTGTGTCCACGATGTAGGATAAGGGGTGGAATGTCCTGGGTTGGCAGGCAACTTCTACTCTATATCCTACATCGTGGGGCTCTGTTTTGTCTAGCGGTTGTTTCTCTTCCCCCTCGGCAAGGACTGTGGCTGATAGGCGGGTCCTCGCTGGGGCGGAGGGGGGGGGAACGGCTGCGGGCTCCCTTACTTTCACTTTTGGCTAGCAGCTTGCTTTTCTCTGCTTGGCATGCTTGCTACTATCGCTATTCGTTTCTAGGTTTTTTCTCTTCCTTTTTCTTTCCCCTTCCCGAAGATTAGGACCGGCTCTGGACTGACCTGACCTCGCCTGACCTGAGGAAGTTCGGGAATTTCCAGGGCTCGACACAGAAGATCTGCGCCTCTTCCCACACAGTATCTGTTTCCTTCTTTGTTTTTCCTTTTGTGTGGGGAGTGTTGTTAATAAAATAGGTTTTTCCACTTTCCCTCCAAGGAGTTTTTCTTCCCTCCCGAACCCAGGTCTGGGAGTGGGGGAGGGGTGGTGGAGGTTTGTCTTAGGGGTTCTCCCCCTAATCTGTTCCAAACCGGGACAGCCTGTCACTCCCAGTTTGAGCCCAGTTGCTCCCAGTCACCTCCAGCATGGTTCCAGTCACAGCCAGCAGCTTTCCAGTCATTCCCAATCTGGTTCCAGTAGGATCCCAGTATGAGCCCAGCATGGGCACAGCTGCTCCCATTAACCCCCAGTGTGATTTCAGTCTCTCCCAGTATATCCCAGTCACTCCTAGCATGTTCCCAGTCACTCCCAGTTGTTCTCAGTTGCTTCCAGCCTGATTCCAGTTGCTCACAGCCACTCCAAGTAACCCTCAGTGCAGTCCCAGATGCTGCCAGTATGATCCAGTATGATCCCAGTCTCCCACAGCATGGGCCCAGCCTCTCCAACTGTGATCCCAGTAGGATCCCAGCTGCCCCCAGGCACCTTGCAGAGCCCCAGCCATGCTGTTTGCCCCCAGCCTGCCCACGGCCAGCCTGGGGCTGCTCCCGGGGCTTTTCTGTGCTCAGCATTGGCCTGGGAAAAGTGTTCTGGAGAGAGCCTGGGCAAGGAGCCTGCAGCCCCCAGGCCCTGGCCTGAGGCGTCAGCGCTGCCCCAGCAGTGCCCATGGCCTGTCCCTGCTGCAGCCCCGGCACTGCCACCCCCAGCACTGTGCCCGGCCCCGAGAGCACTCAGGCCCTACAGCAACACCAGGGCCAGCAGGGCAGCGGGGCAGGGCCACGGCAGCAGCACTGGCAACACCAAGGGCTGCTGCTGCTGCTGCTGGGCACAGCTGCTGTGCCAGCACTGATCTGCCCCAGCTCTGCACACAGACATTGCTGCTGCAGCTGCAGAGAAGGGAACCAAAGGGGGATTTCTGCAGAAAACTTGGCAGGGAGATCCTTGAGTTCCTTTAAAGCCACCAAGAGTGCAGCCCCTAATTGACACAGTCTGTGGCTGCAGGGAAGGTGGAGAGAAGAAGAATGAGAAATGGCACAAACAATGAAATTTATTTGTAAAAAAGATTTTAGAAAAAAAAAAACCCAAAGAAATAGAACGTCTAAATTTACAAACATGAAGTATCAAATATGGCTTTTATTGCAAGTGATTCGCAGAAACTGGCCAGCAGTTTAATGTTTCCTTAACCATCCAGTCATCAGTCTCCACATTGCAGCCCGGAGCTCCTGGTTCCTCAGGCTGTAGATGAGGGGGTTCAGGGCTGGAGGCACCACTGAGTACAGAACTGACAGGGCCAGATCCAGGGATGGGGAGGAGATGGAGGGGGGCTTCAAGTTGGCAAATATGGAAGTGCTGAGGAACAGAGAGACCACAGCCAGGTGAGGGAGGCAGGTGGAAAAGGCTTTGTGCCGTCCCTGCTCAGAGGGGATCCTCAGCACAGCCCTGAGGATCTGCACGTAGGAGAAAATGATGAACACAAGACAACCAAGGCCTAAACAGACACTACCAGCCATGAGCCCAAGTTCCCTGAGGTAGGATTTTGAGCAGAAGAGCTTGAGGATCTGGGGGATTTCACAGAAGAACTGGCCCAGGGCATTGCCCATGCACAGGGGAAGAGTAAATGTATTGGCTGTGTGCATGAGAGCATTGAGAAAGGCAGTGGCCCAGGCAGCTGCTGCCATGTGGGCACAAGCTCTGCTGCCCAGGAGGGTCCCGTAGTGCAGGGGTTTGCAGATGGACACGTAGCGGTCGTAGCACATGATGGTCAGAATGGCAAGTTCTGACCCAAGAAAGAAGACAAGCCAAAAAACCTGTGCAGCACATCCTGTGTATGAGATAGTCCTGGTGTCACAGAGGGAATTGTGCATGGCTTTGGGGACAGTGGTGCAGATGCAGCCCAGGTCGGTGAGGGCCAGGTTGAGCAGGAAGAAGAACATGGGGCTGTGCAAGAGGTGGCCGCAGGCTACGGCGCTGATGATGAGGCCGTTGCCCAGGAGGGCAGCCAGGGAGGTGCCCAGGAAGAGGCAGAAGTGCAGGAGTTGCAGCTGCCGCGTGTCTGCCAATGGCAGCAGGAGGAAGTGGCTGATGGAGCTGCTGTTGGGCATTTTCAGTGTCTTGACATGAAAATCTGTATAGAAAGTAATCATTGAATAGTTCAGTTTGGAGAGGACTTTCAATATCCCAGCACAGCTTGGTGGCACTTTCCCCCCACTGCCTGCCCAGGGTTCTGCTGCCTGCAGCTGTCCTTGCCTGCAGCTGCTTCCCTGTGCCCAGGGCTGGGCTCTGCCAGTGCTGCCAGAGCCCAGCCCAGCCCTGGGGGCTCAGCTCTGCCCTGCAGAGCCCTCCCAGCTCAGGCACTGCCCAGAGCCAGCTCTGGCTCTGCAGGCTCTGATGGCAACATCAGAGCAGCCCTGAGGAACGTGGAAAAGCGTCACCGGTGCTGCCTGCAAGGGACCCTGTGTTGATTTCTGTCACTTCCTGGTTTTTAGGGATCTGAGAGAAAATTGTTAAATTTTTTTTTTTTCAACCTGAACTGAGAGATGAATATCTATGTGCAATTTCTCATCAAGTCAACACAGAGCAGTAGATTATAAAAGAAGGATTCTACCTTTTATGCAGCCGCTGCCTTGCTGTGCTCCGTGTATAATCTACTTGGAAATGTTCTGCAGTTAAATCTCATGCTGGGAGCAGTGCTGAACAATGCAGCATCCTCAGCACACAAGGAGAACACTTCCAAACCTTTCCAGCTGTTTCCTTCCACCCAGATCTTGTTCCCCAGTGCTGGCAGCAGCTCCCCGGGCCGGCTGAGAGCTGCCCCTGCCAGGCAGCAGAGTCCCTGGGCCAGCACAGCGCCCTGGGCTGCAGGACCCTGCTCTGCACCACAGCTCTGGGCACCCCTGGCTGCTCGACACAAGAGATCATCAGAGAATGTACTCACAGAGTCTGTAGGTACTGGGGTGTTGCAGCTTGAGGAGATCACTGCAGGAGCTGCAGCTGCATTGTCCTGCAGCCTGAGGTTTCTGTGCCAAGGGCTGGCAGTGATTCTCCCCCAGTCCCTTCTCAGCCCCTTCCCAGCCCTGAGTGATTGAAGCTCTCTGTGCCTGTGTGCTGTGCCCGGGGTGGCTGCAGGCAGTGCCCCAGCCCTGCTGGGCTGGCAGAAAAGCTGCTCATCCAGAGAAATGTGTTTTTAAGCTCTTCTTGGTTGCCAGGATCATCCTCTGTTCCAGGAGCCCAGCCCAGCAGCACAGACACTGCACAATGGTCTCAAGTTGGGTCAGTGATCTCAAAGTCAGGAGAGTCTTCCTCAGGTCTCTGTAACCCTCTGGCACGATCCAAGGTCCCCTGTTTTGTGATTGATTGATTGATTGATATAAAGTCCAGGTGCTGATCATTCATCCACTGGTTTAAATCTGTTCTTATAATGTTTCACTTACTCCCCTTCTTTCTATAAACAAGCTCATAATGGCAAACAATACAAAAATTAGATCTAGTTTAAGCATCTAATAATCATTAACCTATTGTTTGCTTATCTAATTTACATCCTGATCGATATAAATTACTTCTACTCCTTAGCTAAAATCTTAACTCTTTAAAATCATGATTCAGTGTCCCCCAAATGTTGGGGTGCCCCCTGAATGTTGGGGTGCCCCCCCACAGCCCCCCCTGCCGCCAAGGGTCACCTGCGTCCACATCCACCAGGAGAACGTGATGGTGGCCGTCATCTTCTCCCAGCCTGTTACGGTGAGTGGGGACACCTGGGAATCCCCAAAATTTCCTGGGTATACCCAAAATCATCTTGGTACTCCTCAAAAATCACCTGGATATGCCCCAAAATCTCCTGGATCCCCCCCAAAGTCACCTGGGTAGCCTCAAAATAACCTGGGTACCCCTCAAAATCCCCTGGGTACCTCCAAAAATCTCCTCGATGCCTCCAAAAATCATGGTGGAACCCCAAAATTACCTGAGTACCCCCAAAAAGTCACCTGGATACACATGGATATCCCCCCAGATCACCCCAGCCGGGTCTGCCGAGCCTGGCCTGTGCCAGGGGGCTCCTTCTCCTGCCAGCCTCTGCAGGGAGGGAAAGAGAGAGAAAGCTGCAGCCCGGGGCAGTGGCAGAAGGCCCTGGCCGGGCTATGGTCTGGGCCCCTGGTTTGCTGGCCTGGGAGAGGAGAAGATCTCTCCCCCACCACCACCCCTGGGCCCCAAGAAGCGAGTCTGATGTTGGCTCCGCTTTGGATCGAAACAGGGGTGAGGGAAGTGATCCATCAGCCCTTCCTGAGCCTGTTCCCCCCTGCACCCCCCATCACCTTTGTGGGCCTTGCACTCTGACATCTGTGAGCTGCAGAGAGAGAGAGAGAAAGACCTTGGGCAGATTTAACCCTTTCCTGGCAACAGGAAGCATTCAGAACTCCAACCCTTTCCAAGAGGGAGAGAAGAAGATCAGAGTGTTTTAAAATGTAGAGAGACAGCATGATACAGTCAGCAAAAGAACTGATAAAGGTTATCTGGAAGAAAGGATTGAGGAATGGACATTTTTGACTGAACTTCTCTAGATGTAAACCATGGAGAAATGGACTATTTCTTGTAATCTACTGATGCCGCTTTGGGAGGATGCTGTTCTAGCTGAAGGTAATAGACTGATGCAATTGAGATTTCATTAAGAATGTTGTAGAGTAAATTCCCCAGCTCCTGAGATGAAAAGAAGTTTCAGCTGTCTGAGACACAGATTTGGCCCTTTGGCTCTAGTAAAAGGAGGTCTCTTGAGAGAGAGAGGATTTTAAACACAGAAGAAGAGGATCTTTGTGAAATACGAAAAAAAATATTCTTAAACAAATACCCCCGAAATGCTGAGAGGTCCATGAGTAGCTAAGAGAAAGGCTGCTCATGGGTGAGATCGCACAATCTGCAAAATCCCAGGCGGTTGCAGGTTTGTGACATTGGGACCCACCAGACTGAGCCTTTCCAAGATTTTATAGACAGATTTCATGTAGTGGTGGAAAACCAGAGAGAGGACCAGGATTTAAAACAGAAGATGATCCTGGAAGTGGCACAAAGCCACTTGGTGCCTGGAAGTGGCACAAAGCAATGCCAATGATGTCTGCAAGAGGATCATCTCCGGGCTTCTGGTTGCTCCACCTCCAACCCTGGACCTCCTCACTGAGACCTGCACCAAGTGAGCCATAAGGGACCCAGATGAACAGCGGAAAGGGTCTGGGCTCAGAGGCCGGATTGCAGCACCAGCCACCATTCCAGCTGGACCACCAGTGGCTGGGAGGGTCAAATGTTTCCAGTGTGGGTGGGAGGGATGTGTGATGTGCTTTTGTCCCTTTGTAAATAAAACATCACACACACTGGTGGGAGCACTGGGGGAGGGGGAGAAAAGGAACATTCCAATTCCAAAAAACTAGGGGAGGAGCATGAGCTTCTCCCATGTGATGAGAAAAATGGGACAGGTCACTGGGTTTTCAGGGTTCTGGGGCAACCCAATTCTGGGAAGGTATGGGAACCCTCAGGGTTGGGAACAACCAAGAGGATATGGAAGCCATTTAGGCTTGAGTTAACAACAGGTTTTCCTTCCAACACACCGCACTGGCAAGTGGTCACCGTTGACCCTGGACACGTGACCAACCTACAGCAGACTGATAGTAAGTGCCTTGTTATCAGGGATTCTAAGCACACTCCCTCTGAGATCAAGATTAGTCCAGCACTTTTGCCATCAGATACGGAGCAACGAGCTCTCTTGGCACGTTGTGTCCATCCTCCCCTCTTCCTACCAAAGGGCCGAGTCATTGCCCAGGCCATACCACTGCCCAAACTGCCCTAGGATGGTCTGGACCTTTGGGTCTATTGGACAGAAATGGTGGGAGAGAACAAACCCATAATTTGGTGTGGGCTCAAGAGGGAGAGGGATTTCATCCAACTCCAGGGAATGACGGACACAGGATCAGATGTGACAGTCATACCACCACACAAGTGGCCTTTACATTGGGAGTTGCAACCCGTGGCTGGTAAGGTAACAGGTATAGGGGGCACACAATTGCCAAAACAATCCAAGAGCATTGTGCCATTTGAGGGACCAGATGGGCAATTGGCTTCTTTGTTTGTTCTAGATTCCAAATTTACTTTGTGGGGAACAGACACCATGTCCCAGTGGGGAATTAAACTAGAAACCCCAAAAAACCGAAAAGATTTTTAATTGCCTCCACTAAAGAGTGCTACTTTCAGAAACTAAATTGGCTGACGGATACCTCAGTTTGGGAGGATCAGTGGCCGCTGAACAAACAGAAATCAATGGCACTCAAAGAACTCGTGGAGGAGCAGTTGGCTAAAGGCCACATTGTGGAAACTAATATTCCTTGGAATTCTCTGGTGTTTGTGATCAAAAAGCCAGGGAAGAACAGGTGGCACCTCCTCCACAATTTGTGAAAAAATAATGAGGTCATTGAGGGCATGGGGTCTCTTCAGCCAGGTATGCCATCCCCTTCCCAGAACTGGGTTGCCCCACAACCCCAAAAACCTGGTTACCTACCCCATTTTTGTCATCACGTGGGAGAAGCTCACACTCCTCTCCTAGTTTTTTGGAACTGGAATGTTCCCTTTCTCCCCCTCCCCCACTGCTCCCACCAGTGCATGTGATGTTTTATTCTTAAAGGGACAAAAGCACAGCACATGTCCCTCTCACCCACACTGGAAACATTTGACCCTCCCAGCCACTGGTGGTCCAGCTGGAATGGTGGCTGGTGCTGCAATCTGGCCTCTGAGCCCAGACCCTTTCCGCTGTTCATCTGGGTCCCTTATGGCTCACTTGGTGCAGGTCTCAGTGAGGAGGTCCAGGGTTGGAGGTGGAGCAGCCAGAAGCCCGGAGATGATCCTCTTGCAGACATCACTGGCATTGCTTTGTGCCACTTCCAGGCACCAAGTGGCTTTGTGCCACTTCCAGGATCATCTTCTGTTGCAACTCCTGCTCCTCTCTCTGGTTTTCCACCACTGCATGAAGTCTATCTATAAAATCTAGGAAGGGCTCACAAGGGGATTGTTTAATTGAGATAGAACTCTGCCTAGGATCTTCAGTGGGCATGATCTGAAATGCCCTTTTGGCAGCATCCTTCATATGATTTAACACAGGAGGGGTTACTGGGTTACACTGGGTTTTACTGGTTTGTCCTGGGATGGGGTGCTAGGGGTTACCGGGTTATTCTGGGTTATACTGGGAGAGGAGCAGCATATGCGTGGGCCCCTGAGCTGGCGGGGAGGACCTGGTTGCCAACTGTGGGTTATACTGGTTTATACTGGGATGGGATGTCAGGGGCATTGGTTATACTGGGTTCTACTGGGATATACTAGTTTGTACTGAGATGGCATGCTGGGAGTTACTGGTTATACTGGGTTAAACTGGTTTGCAGTGGTTTATTCTCATTTGTACAGGGATTGCCTGCTGGGGGCATTGGTTTATACTGGGTTATACTGGGATGTACTGGGTTATATTATGATGTACTGGTTGATACTGGGATGGGGCTTGGGACCTACTGGGAGTGACTTCAGGTTGTGCTGGCCTTACTGGTTTATACTGGGAACTGCCCCCACAGGGCCTATGGGGATCAGGACTGGCTCCCAGTGCTTACTGGATTTTACTGGTGCCCTCCCAGTATAAACTGGTAAAAGTGGGAGCCCCAAGACCATCCTGGGAGCCCTTACACCTGCCTTTCATGGGTAGACCTGATGCCCGTAAATCCCATACTGGGAATGGGTTTGGGTGCATTATCCCATACTGGTTTATACTGGGAGCTGCCACCTCAGGCCACAGGGCTCATGGGCAGCTCCCAGGGCTTACTGGTTTTTACTGGTGCCCTCCCAGTCCAAACCAAGGACCACTGGCAGGCACTGGTGGCCAGGCAGGACCCCAAGGCCAAGCTGGCCTTTCCCAGGGCCTTGCTGAGCCACGATTTCTCCAACTTCTCTGTCTGGCACCACTGGCTGTGGCTCCTGGCTCCCACCAGGAACTTCAGGAAGGGCGAGGCCGGATGCTGCCCCCCAAAGGGCTGAAGGAAGGTGAGAGATTCCCCCGGAAGAATTCCCAGACCTTTGGTGGAACCCTAACCCAAAATTTCTCCAGCCCATGCTTGAAGTTGAACTTTGTTGGATTGGATAGGTAGATATGCTGTCCCAAAAATCTCCATTTACACTAATGAGTAGACCTCCTGTCCCTAAATCCCCATTGACTTCAGTGATAGACCTGATGTCCTGACAGTCATTAATGGGTAGACCTGGTGTCCCCTGATCACCATTTCCATTCATGGGTAGAGCTGTTTTTCTGAAATCCCCATTCGTTTCAATGGGTAGACCTGGTTTCCTAAATCCCCCAATTGACTATAATGGGGGTAGACCTGATGTCCCAAATTTCACATTCACATCAATGGCTGGACCTGATTTCCTAAACTTCCCACATTAAGGGTAGACCCAGTGTCCCTCTGAGCCCATTGGTTTCAGTGCGTAGACCTGATGACCCCAAATGCCCATTGTTCCTAATGGGTAGACCCAATGTTCCTAAAATCCCTATTGTTTTTAATGGACAGACATGGTGTCCCTAAATCCCCATTGGTTTCAATGGGCAGACCTGATGTCCCAAAATTCCCATTAATGCCTGGACTCAATTTTCTAAATTCCCTACATTAGTGGCTAGACCAGGTGTCCCAAAATTCCCTTTGACTTTGACAAGGTAAATGTGGTGTCTCTAAATATCTGTTGCCTTGAATGGGTAGACCTGGTTTCCCCAAATCCCCATTGCCTTTAACAGTTTCCAAAAAAATCCCTATTGATGTGAATGGGTAGACCCCATGTCCCTAAATCCCCATTGGTTTCAATGGCTAGACATGTTGTTCCCAAACATTATTGGTTTCAATGGGGAGACTTCTCCCTAAATCCTCATTAGATCAAGAGGTTGGACCTGTTGGCCCTAAAAATCTCCATTAGTTTTCATGGGTGGAGCTGGTGTCCCTAAAAATCCCATTGAGGTCCATGGGTACACCTGAGACCCCACACACCTGGGTGCCCCCATTCAGATCTCAGGGTGTCCCCTGGCTGCCCCCCTGAGATTTTGGGGTGCCCCCTTTGCCCCTCCCCAGAGCTGCAGCTGGTGCAGAACGCCGTCTTCACCGACCCCACAGACCAAAGCTCCTGGGTGTACCTGCACTGCATCCTCTCCTGAGGTAACTTGGGGCTCCCTCCCATCCCTGGGGCCCTCCCCTGGAGTTTTGGGGTGCCCCCTGAATGTTGAGGTGTCCCCCACAGCCCCCCGGCCGCTGAGGGTCATCTGTGTCCACATTGACTGGGAGGATGTGACAGTGGCTGTCATCTTCTCCCAGCCCATCAGGGTGAGTGGAGACCACTGAGAATGTCAGAAAAATCACCTGGATCCCCCCAAATCACCCTGGTACTCCCCAAAACCACCTGGATACACCTGGGAACCTTCCAAAAATCACCTGGGTATTCCCCCAAATCACCTGAGTACCCCAAAAAATTACCTGGGAACCCCTCAAAAGAGGGAGCTCTGGGGTTACTGGGAGCTCCATGGCATTACTGGGAGCACTGGGGAGGGTTACTGTATGGAAATGGGGGTAAACAGGACACCAGGTTTACCCACTCAAGTCAATGGTTTAAATGGGACACCGCGTATACCCAGCCAAAGCAGTGGGGATTCACAACCACCAGTTTGGGCAGGGGCCCAAGAATTTTTGGGGTACCCAGGTGTATCCAGTTGATTTTGGGGGCTACTCCGGTGATCTGGGAGGTTGATCCAGTAGATTTTGCTGGATACCCAGGTGTATCCAGGTGATTTTTGGGGAGTACTCAGGTGATTTTTGAGGATACCCAGATGATTTCTGGGGTACCCACGGGTACCCAGGTGATTTTGAAAGTATCCAGCTGATTCTTTGGTGTACCACATGGTTTATGGGGAACCCAGGCATATTTCGGGGAGATCCAGATGATCTGAGGGGTACCCAAACACTTTTTGGGGCGATCCAGGTGATTTTGGGGGTATCCAGGTGATTTTGGGGTTCTCAGATGATTTTGAGGGTACCGAGGCAATTTATGGGGTACCCAGGTGATTTTTGAGATTCCCAGGTTTCTCCAGGTGACGTCTGGGTGATTTCCAGGTGATTTTTTGAGGGTACCAAGGTGATCTGGGGAAGTACCCACATGTACCTAGGTGATTTTTTGGGGTACCCAGATGATTTGGGGTTCCCAGGTGATTTGGGTGGGATCCAGAAGATTTGGGGGGTATCCAGGTTGTTTTTTTGGGGTACCCAGGTGATTTGGGGTTCTCAGGGGTCCCCACTCACCCTGACAGGCCGAGAGAAGATAATGGCCACCTTCGCATCCTCCTGATCAACGTGGACGCAGACAACCCTCAGTGGCAGGAGGCTGTGCGGGGACACCCCGACTTTCAGGGGACACCCCCAACATTCAGGGAGCTCTGAATCATGATTTTAAAGAGTTAAGATTTTAGCTGAGGGTTAGAAAAAATTTATATGGATGAGGTTTCACAGTCAGGACACATTCACACAGCATAACAACCATAAACCAGGATTATTTATTTTATTTACCGTTGCCAGTATGAGCCCAGTCACTGCCAGTCATTTCCCATTATGATGCAGTTTGCCCCTAGCATGGTCCCAGTTGCTCCCAGTTTCTCCCACTTTTGTCCAGTGTGTTCCAAGCTGCCCCTAGCACAGCCTCAGTAACTCCCAGTACGATCCCAGAATGAGTCCAGTATGATGCAGTCTCTCCCAGCAGGGCCCCAGTCACTCACACTTGTGCCCAATTTCCCCCATCAGGGTCCCAGTTTCCCCCAGCACATTCCCAGTGGCTCCCAGTGTGGTTCCAGTCACCACCTGCATGGTCTCAGACACTCCCAATATATCCCAGTTGCCCTGAACATTCTTGGAGCAGTTTCCAGGCACTCCCAGTAACCCCAGCATGGTTCAGTTGCCCCCAGTTTTACCCCAGTCACTGCAAGTACATCCCAGTTGTCACCAGCATGCATCCTGTCATTCCCAGTTCCTTCCAGTTGTTCCCAGTGTATCCCCAGTAGGCTCTCAGCATGGGCCTGGTAGTTCCCCCAGCCACTGTGCCCGGCCCCGAGAGCACTCAGCCCCTACAGGCAACACCAAGGCCAGCAGGCAGCGGGCAGGGCCACGGCAGCAGCACTGGCAACACCAAGGCGCTGCTGCTTCTGCTGGGCACAGCTGCTGTGCCAGCACTGATCTGCCCCAGCTTCTGCACACGACATGTGCTGCTGCAGCTGCAGAGAAGAACCAAAGGGGATTTCTGCGAAAAACTGGCAGGCGATCTTTTGAGTTCCTTTAAAGCCCCAAGAGTGCAGCCCTAATTGACACAGGTCTGCTGGCTCTGCAGGGAAGTGGAGAGAGAGAGAATTGAGAAATGGCACAAACAATGAAATTTATTTTGTAAAAAAGATTTTAGAAAAAAAAAAACCCAAAGAAATAGAACGCGTCTAAATTTACAACATGAAGTTACAAATATGGCGTTTATTTGCAAGTGATTTCGCAAAAACTGGCCAGCAGCGTTTAATGTTTCCTTAACCATCCAGTCATCAGCTGCCACATTGCAGGCCCGGAGCTCCTGGATTCCTTAGGCTGTTAGATGAGTGGGGTTCAGGGCTGGAGGCACCACTGAGTACAGGAAGCTGACGCGGCCAATCCAGGGATGGACGAGATGGAGCGGGCTTCAAGTTGGCAAATATGAAGTGCTGAGGAACAGAGAGACACAAGCCAGGGAGGGAGGCAGGTGGAAAAGGCTTTTGTGCCGTCCCTGCTCAGAGGGGATCTCAGCACAGCCCTGAGGATCTGCACGTAGTGAGAAAATGATGAACACAAGACAACCAAGGCCTATACAGTCACTTACCAGCATGAGCCCAAGTTCCCTGAGGTAGGATTTTGAGCAGAAGAGCTTGAGGATTCTGGGGGATTTTTCACAGAAAAACTGCCCAGGGCATTGCCCATGCACAGGGGAAGAGTAAATGTATTTGCTGTGCTGCATGAGAGCATTTGAGGAAAGCAGCAGTGGCCAGCAGCTGCATGCCATGTGGGCACAGCTCTGCCTGCCCCAGGAGGGTCCCGTAGTGCAGGGGTTTGCAGAATGGACACGTAAGCGGTCGTAGCACCATGTATGGTCAGATTGGCATTTTTGACCAAGAAAAGAAGACAAGCCAAAAAACCTGTGCAGCACAATCCTGTGTTAGAGATTAGTCCTGGTGTCACAGAGGGAATTGTGCATGGCTTTGGACAGTGGTGCAGATGCAGGGCCAGGTCGGTGGCAGGTTGAGTTCGAGCAGGAAGAAGAAATGGGGCTGTGCGAAGAGGTGGCGCAGGCCTACGGCGCTGGATGATGAGGCCGTTGCCCAGAGGGCAGCCAGGATGGTGTGCACAGGAAGAGGCAGAAGTGCAGGAGTTGCAGCTGCCGCTGTGTTCTGCCAATGGCAGCAGAGAAGGTGGCTGATGAGCTGCCTGTTGGGATTTTTCAGAGTGTCTTGACATGAAAATCGTGATTTAGAATAATCATTTGGAATGTTCAGGTTTGGAAGAGGACTTTCAATATCCCAGCACGCTTGGTTGGCACTTTCCCCCCCACTGCCTGCCAGGGTTCTGCTCCTGCAGCTGTCCTTGCCGTGCAAGCTGCCTTCCCTGTGCCAGGGCTGGGCTCTGCCAGGTGGCTTGCCAGAGCCCAGCCCCAGCCCTGGTGCTCAGCTCTGCCTGCAGACCTCCAGGCTCAGGCACTGCCCGAGCCACTCTGGCTCTTGCAGGCTCTGATTGGCAACATCAGAGCAGCCCGGAGGAACGTGGAAAAGCGTCACCGGTGCTGCCTGCAAGGGCCTTTTGTGTAGATGCTGTGCACTCTGGGTTTTTTACGGATCTGAGAGAAAATTGTTAAATTTTTTTTTTTTCAAACCTGAACTGAGCAGTAGGAATATCTATGGCTGCAAATTTCTCATCAAGTCAAACAGAAGCAGTACGATTACTAAAGAAGGATTCGTACCTTTTATGCATGCCGCTCCTTTGCTGTGCTCCGTGTATAATCTACTTGGAAATGTTCTTGCAGTTAAATCTCATGCGTGGGAAGCAGTGCTGAACAATTGCCAGATCCCAGCCACAAGAGCACTTCCAAACCTTCCAGCTGTGTTGCCTTCCACCCAATGATCTTGTTCCCCAGTGCTGGCAGCAGCTCCCCGGGCGCGGCTGAGCAGCTGCTTGTGCCCTGCCCAGGCAGCAGAGTTCCCTGGGCCAGCCACAGCGCCCTGGCTGCAGGACCGCTGCTTGCACCCACAGCTCTGGGCACCCCTGGGCTGCTCGACACAAGAGATCATCAGAGAAGTACTCACAGGTCTGTAAGGTTACTGGGGGGTTGCAGCTTGAGGAGAGGCACTGCAGGAGCTGCGCTGCATTGTCCTGCAGCCTGAGGTTTCGTGTGCGAAGGGTCTGGCGGATTCCCCCAGTCCCGTCTCAAGCCCCTTCCCAGCCCTGAGGTTGATTGAAGCTCTCTGTGCCTGTGTGCTGTGCCCGGGGTGGCTGCAGGCCAGTGCCCAGCCTGCTGGCTGGCAGAAAGCTGCTCATCCAGGAGAAAGGTTTTTAAGCTCTTCTTGGTTGCAGGTCATCCTCTGTCAGTGAGCCAGTCGCCCGCAGCACAGAACACTGCAACAATGGCTCAAGTTGGAGTCAGTGATCTCAAAGTCAGGAGAGTCTTCCTCAGTCTCTGTAACCCTCTGGCCGATCAAATGGTCCCCTGTTTTTGTGATTTGATTGATGTTTGAGTAATAAAGGTCCAGTGTGTGATCATTCATCCACTGTTTAAATCGTTGCTTAATGTTTCACTTACTCCCCTTTCTTTCTATAAACAAGCTCTAAATGGCAAACAATACATAAAATTAGACTAGTTTAAGCATCTAATAATTCATTTAACCATTGTTTGCTTATCTAATTTACAGTCCTGCATCGATATAAATTACTTCGTACTCCTTTAGCTAGAAAATCTTTAACTCCTTTAAATCATGATTCAGTGTCCCCAAATGTTGGCGGTGCCCCCTGAATGTTGTTGCCCCCCCACAGCCCCCCTTGTCGCCATAGGGTCACCTTGCGGTCCACGATCCACCAGGAGAACGTGATGTGGCGCCCTCATTCTTCTCCAGCCTGTTTACGCGTGAGTGGGGACACTGTGGAATCCCCCAAATTTCCTGTGGTATAACCAAAATCATCTGTCGGTACTCCTCAAAAATCAACCTGGATTGATGGGCCCCAAATCTCCTGGATCCCCCAAAGTCACTGGGTAGCCTCAAAATAACCTGGGTACCCTCAAAATTCCCCTGGGTACCTCCAAAAATCTCCTCGATGCCTCCAAAAATCATGGTGGAACCCCAAAGTATTACCCTTGAGTACCCCCAAAAAGGTCACCTGGATACACTATTGGATTCCCCCCAGATCACCCCAGCCGGGTTCTGCCGAGCCTGCTGTGCAGGGGGCCTCCTTCTCTGGGCCAGCCTCTGCAGGGAGGAAAGAGAGAGAAAGCTGCAGCCCGGGGGCAGTGGCAGAAGGCCGCGCCGGGCTTGGTTCTGGGCCCTGGTTTGCTGGCCTGGGAGAGGAGAAGATCTCCCCCACCACCACCCTGGCCCCAAGAAGCGAGTCTTGATGTTGGCTCGTCTGTTGGATCGAACAGGGGTGAGGGAAGTGATCCATCAGCCCTTCCTTGAGCCTGTTCCCCCCTGCACCCCCCTCCCTTTGGGGCCCTTGCCACTCTGACATCTGTGAGCTGCAGAGATGAGAGAGAGAAAGACCTTGGGCAGATTTAACCTTTCTGGCACAGGAAGAGCATTTCAGAACTCCAACCCTTTCCAAGAGGAGAGAAGAAGATCAGAGTTTTTTAAAATGATGAGAGGACAGCATTGATACAGTCAGCAAAAGGAACTGATAAAGGTTTTTATCTGAAAAAGGATTGAGGAATGGACATTTTTGACTGAACTTCTCTAGATGTAAACCATGGGCAGAAATGGACTATTTCTTGTATCTGACTGATGTCCGCTTTGGGGGAGGATGCGTGTTCTAGGCTGAAGGTAATAGACTTGATGCAATTGAGATTTCATTAAGATGTTGTAGAGTAAATTCCCAGTCCTGAGATGAAAAGAAGTTTCAAGCTGTCTGAGACACAGGATTTTGGCCCTTTGGCTCTGAGTAAAAGTGGTCTCTTGGAGAGAGAGAGGATTTAAAACACAGAAGCAAGAGGATCTTTGTGAAATACGGAAAAAAAATATTCTTAAACAAATACCCCCGTAAATGCTGAGAGCCATGAGTAGCTAAAGAGAAAGGCTGCTCATGGGTGAGAATCGCACAGATTCGCAAAATATCCCAGGCGGTGCAGGTTGTGACATTGGGACCCACCAGACTGAGCCTTCCAAGATTATTTATTTAGACAATTTCATGTTAGTGGTGGAAAACCAGAGAGAAGACCAGGATTTAAAACAAAGATGATTCCTGGTAGTGCACAAAGCCACTATGGTGCCTGGAAGTGGCACAAAGCAATGCCAATGATGTTCTGCAAGAGATCATCTCCGGGCTTCTGGTTGCTACCACTCCAGACCTGGACCTCCTCACTGAGACCTGCACCAAGCTGAGCCATTAAGGGACCGAGATGAAACAGCGAGAAAGGGTTCTTGGGCTCCAGAGGCCGGATTGCCAGCACCAGCCACCATTTCCAGCTGGACCCCAGTGGTGGGTAGGGTCCAAATGTTTCCAGTGTGGGTGAGGATGTCTGATTGTGCTTTTGTCCCTTGGTAAATAAAACATCCACACCTGGTGGAGCACGTGGGGAGGGGGAGAAAAGGAACATTTTCCAATTCCAAAAACTAGGGGGAGGAGCATGAGCTTCTCCCATGTAGATGAGAAAAGGGACAGGTTCCACTGGTTTCAGGGTTTGGGCACCCAATTCTGGGAAGGTATGGGAACCCTCAGGGTTGGGAACAACCAAGAGGATATGGAAGCCATTTAGGCTTGAGTTAACACAGGTTTTCCTTCCAACACACCCACTGGCAAGTGGTAACCGTTGACCTGGACACGTGACCAACCTACAAGCAGGACTGAATAGTAAGTGCCTTGTATCAGGGATTCTAAGCACACTCCCTCTGAGATCAAGATTAGTCCAGCACTTTTGCCATCCAGATAGGAGCAACGAGCTCTCGTTGGCACGTTAGTGTCCATCCTCCCCTCTTTCCTACCAAAGGGCCGAGTATTGCCCAGGCCATACACTGCCACAACTGCCCTAGAGGTCTGGACCGTTTGGGTCTATTTGGACAGAAATGGTGGGAGAGAACAAAACCCATTAATTTGGTGTGGCTCAAGAGGGGAGGGATTTCATCCAACTCAGGGAATGACGACACAGGGAGTGCAGATGTGACAGGCATACCACCACACAAGGCCTTTACAAGTTTGGGAGTTATGCAACCCGTGGCTGGTTAAGGAACAGGTATAGGGGGCACCAATTGCCCAAACATCCAAGAGCATTGGTGCCATTTGAGGACCAGAATGGGCAATTGTTCTTTGTTTGTTTCTAGATTCCAATTTCTTTGTGGGGAACAGACACCATGGTTCCCAGTGGGAATTAAACTAGAAACCCCAAAAAACCGAAAAGATTTTGTAATTTGCCTCCATGCAGGAGTGCTACTTTCAGAAACTAAATTGGCTGGACGGATACCTCAGTTTGGGGGGATTCAGTGGCCGCTGAACAAACAGAAATCCAATGGCACTCAAAGAACTCGTTGGAAGGAAGCAGTTGGCCTAAAGGCCACATTGTGGAAACTAATATTCCTTTTGGAATTCTCTGGTGTTTGTGATCAAAAAGCCAGGGAAGAACACGTGGCACCTCCTCCGTCAATTTGTAGAAAAATAATGATCATTGAGGGCATGGGTCTCTTTCAGCCAGTATGCCATCCCTTCCCAGAACTGGGTTGCCCCACAACCCAAAAACCTGTTACCTCCCCCATTTTTGGTCATCACGTGGAGAAGCTCACACTCCTCTCCTATGTTTTGTTTGGAAACTGGAATGTTCCCTTTCTCCCCCCTCCCCACTGCTCCCCAGTCATGTGTGTTTATTCTTAAAGGGACAAAAGCACAGCACATGTCCTCTCACCCACACTGGAAAACAGTTTGGACCTCCCAAGCCACTTGGTGGTTCCAGCTGGAATGGTGGCTGGTGCTGCAATCTGGCCTCTGAGCCCACGACCCTTTTCCGCTGTTCATCTGGGTCCCTTATGGCTCACTGGTGCACGGTCTCAGTGAGGAGGTCCAGGGTTGCGAGGTGGAAGCAGCCAGAAGCCCGGAGATGTGATCCTCTTGCAGACATTCACTGGCATTGCTTTGTGCCACTTCAGCACCAAGTGCGTTTTGTGCACTGTCCAGGATCATCTTTCTGTTTGCAACTCCTGCTCCTCTCTCTGGTGTTCCACCACTGCATGAAGTCTATCTATTAAAATTAGAAGGTCCAATGGGGATTGTTTATTGAGAGTAGAACCTCTGCTAGGATCTTCACTGGGCATGATCTGAAAATGCCCTTTTGCGCATCCTTTCATATATTTAACACAGGAGGGTTACTGGGTACACTGGGTTTACTGGTTTTGTCCTGGGATGGGGTGCTAGGGGTACCGGGTTATTCTGGGTTATACTGGAGAGAGCAGATCATGCGTGGGGCCCCGTGAGCTGCGCGGGGACGGCTGGTTGCCAACTTGTGGTATACTGGTTTTATACTGCGGATGGATGTCAGGGGCATTGCGTTATACTGGGGTTCTACTGGGGATATCTAGTTTGTACTGAGATCATCGGAATTTACGTGGGTATACTGGGTTAAAACTGGTTTGCAGTGGTTATTCTCATTTGTACAGGGATTTGCCTGCTGGGGCATTGTTTATACTGTGTTATACTGGGATTGTATGGTTATATGATGATGTACTGGTTGATACGTGGGCGATTGGGGTTGGACCTACTGGGAGTTGACTTCAGTTGTGCTGGCCTTACTGGTTTATATGGAAACTGCAACCAGGCCTTATGGGGGATCGGGGACTGGTCCCAGTGCTTACTGGATTTTACTGGGTGCCCTCCCAAGTATAAACTGGTAAAGTGGGAGCCCCAAGACCATCTGGGAGCCCTTACACCTGCTTTTCATGGGTAGACCGTGATGCCCTAAAATCCCAAGTGGGAATGGGGTTTGGGTGCTTATCCGCATACTGTTATACTGGGAGCTGCCACCTCAGGCCACAGGCTATGGGCAGCTCCCAGGCTTACTGGTTTTTACTGGTGCCTTTCCAGTCCTAACCAACGACCCACTGCAGGCACTGGTGGCCAGGCAGGACCCCAAGGCCAAGCTAGCCTTCCCAGGGCCTTGCTGGAGCCACGATTCCTCCTAACTCTCTGTCTGGCACCACCGGCTGTGCTTTCCTGGCTCCCACCAGGAATTCAAGGAAGGGCGAGGCCGGTGCTTTGCCCCCGAAAAGGGGCTGAAGGAAGGCTGAGAGATTCCCCCGGAAGAATCCCCGACCTTTGGTGGAACCCTAACCAAAAATTTCTCCAGCCCCATGCTGAAGTTGAACTTTGTAGGATTGGATGGTAGATATGCTGTTCCCAAAAAATCTCCCATTTACACTAATGAGTAGACCTCCTGTCCCTAAATCCCCATGACTTCAGTTGATAGACCTGATGTCCTGACAGTCATTAATGGGTAGACCTGGTGGTCCCCTGATCACCATTTCCATTCATGGGTTAGAGCTGTTTTTTTCTGAAATTCCCCTATTCGTTTTCAATGGTAGACCTTGGTTTCCTTGAAATCCCCCCAATTGACTATAATGGGGGTGACCTGATGTCCCAAATTGTCACATTCACATCAATGGCTGGACCGTGATTTCCTAACTTCCCACATTAAGGGGAGAACCAGTGTCCCTCCTGAGCCCAATTGGTTCAGTGCGTAGACCTGAGTACCCCAAATGCGCATTGTTCCTAATGGGTAGACCCAATGTTCCTAAAATCCCTATTGTTTTTAATGGACAGACATGGTGTCCCTAACGTCCCATTGGTTTCAATTGCGGCGACCTGAGTCCCAAAATTCCCATTTAATGCTGGACTTCCAGGGAGTTCACCAAAAGGGAAGCAGCTCCAGTTGCCCGTAGCCAAACTGCCAGGCATGATGATGACATGTCCGACCCCCTTGAAGGCACTTCTAAGACATATGCTCAGAAAAGAAAGATAACCGGGCTTAGAGGGGCCCTGCCTCTAGCCAGGTAGAGGCTAGGGAGAACTGCGTTTTTTGGACTGTGTGGATTCGTTGGCCTGGCACATCTGAACACAAGACTACGAGGCCTTGGTTGATATTGGTGCGCAGTGCACATTAATGCCATCAAGACATGTAGGGGCAGAATCCGTCTCTATTGCTGGCGTGACAGGGGGATCACAAGATTTACCTTGGTGGAAGCAGAGGTGAGCCTGACTGGAAATGAGTGGAAGAAACACCCTATTGTGACTGGCCCAAAGGCCCCATGCATTTTGGGCATAGATTACCTCCGAAGTGGGTATTTCAAAGACCCAAAAGGACTCAGGTGGGCATTCGGGATAGTGGCTGTAGTGACAGAGGGCATCCGACCATTGAACACCTTGCCTGGACTGTCTGAGAATCCATCTGCAGTAGGACTTTTGAAAGTACAAGAGCAACAGGTACAATTGCACTTCCATAGTGCACCGCCGAAAGTACAGAACAACTCGAGATGCTGTGACTCCCATACATAAGATGATTCGAGAGCTGGAGAGCCAAGGGGTGGTTAGTAAAACCCACTCACCTTTAACAGCTCCATCTGGCCTGTGCGTAAATCTGAAGGAGAATGGAGATTGACTGTGGACTACCGTGCATTGAATGAGGTGACGCCACCATTGAGCGCTGCTGTGCCGGACATGCTGGAGCTTCAGTATGAGCTGGAGTCCAAGGCAGCAAAATGGTATGCCACAATTGACATTGCAAATGCATTTTTCTCCATTCCTTTGGCAGCAGAATGCAGGCCTCAGTTTGCCTTCACGTGGAGGGGAGTGCAGTACACCTGGAACCGACTGCCCCAGGGGTGGAAGCACAGTCCTACTATCTGCCATGGACTGATCCAAGCACATTAGAAAAGGATAAAGCCCCAGTGGCCCATGTTAGAGGTTTGTTGGGAAAGACAGTATGGATCAACCCTGCTCGAGTACAGATAAACCCATCCGTGGGGTTGTCCTGCTCAAGGACCGGGTTATACATGGTGGATAATGCAGGAAGATGGAACAACACGATGTGTACCTCAGGGAGATCTGAATGTGGGGTAAGATTCATATGTGCGTTAAATCAGTCAGATATGGAACAAAAGAGACGTGTAAGTGTCAAGGATCTGAGCAAGTAGGACAGATGGAAATGTGTAAGTGTTGGAAGTCTGAGTAAGTGGAATGAAGTTTTATTGTGTGTCACGATGTAGGATAAGGGGTGGAATGTCCTGGGTTGGCAGGCAACTTTACTCTATATCCTACATCGTGGGGCTCTGTTTTGTCTAGCGGTTGTTTCTCTTCCCCCTCGGCAAGGACTGTGGCTGATAGGGGTCTCGCTGGGCGGAGGGGGGGGGGAACGGCTCGGGCTCCCTTACTTTCACTTTTGGCTAGCAGCTTGCTTTTCTCTGCTTGGCGTGCTTGCTACTATCGCTATTCGTTTCTAGGTTTTTCTCTTCCTTTTTCTTTCCCTTCCCGAAGATTAGGACCGGCTCTGGACTGACCTGACCTCGCCTGACCTGAGGAAGTTCGGGAATTTCCAGGGCTCGACACAGAAGATCTGCGCCTCTTCCACACAGTATCTGTTTCCTTCTTTGTTTTCCTTTTGTGTGGGGAGTGTTGTTAATAAAATAGGTTTTTCCACTTTCCCTCCAAGGAGTTTTTCTTCCCTCCCGAACCCAGGTCTGGGAGTGGGGAGGGGTGGTGGAGGTTTGTCTTAGGGGTTCTCCCCCTAATCTGTTCCAAACCGGGACAGCCTGTCACTCCCAGTTTGAGCCAGTTGCTCCCAGTCACCTCCAGCATGGTTCCAGTCACAGCCAGCAGCTTTCCAGTCATTCCCAATCTGGTTCCAGTAGGATCCCAGTATGAGCCCAGCATGGGCACAGCTGCTCCCATTAACCCCCAGTGTGATTTCAGTCTCTCCAGTATATCCCAGTCACTCCTAGCATGTTCCCAGTCACTCCCATTGTTCTCAGTTGCTTCCAGCCTGATTCCAGTTGCTCACAGCCACTCCAAGTAACCTCAGTGCAGTCCCAGATGCTGCCAGTATGATCCAGTATGATCCCAGTCTCCCACAGCATGGGCCCAGCCTCTCCAACTGTGATCCCAGTAGGATCCCGCTGCCCCCAGGCACCTTGCAGAGCCCCAGCCATGCTGTTTGCCCCCAGCCTGCCCACGGCCAGCCTGGGGCTGCTCCCGGGGCTTTTCTGTGCTCAGCATTGGCCTGGGAAAAGTGTTCTGGAGAGAGCCTGGGCAAGGAGCCTGCAGCCCCCAGGCCCTGGCCTGAGGCGTCAGCGCTGCCCCAGCAGTGCCCATGGCCTGTCCCTGCTGCAGCCCCGGCACTGCCACCCCCAGCACTGTGCCCGGCCCCGAGAGCACTCAGGCCCTACAGCAACACCAGGCCAGCAGGGCAGCGGGGCAGGGCCACGGCAGCAGCACTGGCAACACCAAGGGCTGCTGCTGCTGCTGCTGGGCACAGCTGCT
Organism: Acrocephalus arundinaceus; assembly: GCA_021534815.1. Taxonomy (NCBI): domain Eukaryota; kingdom Metazoa; phylum Chordata; class Aves; order Passeriformes; family Sylviidae; genus Acrocephalus; species Acrocephalus arundinaceus. The sequence goes on from JAJEOU010002771.1 coordinate 369,996, forward strand.
GTGCCAGCACTGATCTGCCCCAGCTCTGCACACAGACATTGCTGCTGCAGCTGCAGAGAAGGGAACCAAAGGGGATTTCTGCAAAACTTGGCAGGGAGATCCTTGAGTTCCTTTAAAGCCACCAAGAGTGCAGCCCCTAATTGACACAGTCTGTGGCTGCAGGGAAGGTGGAGAGAGAAGAATGAGAAATGGCACAAACAATGAAATTTATTTGTAAAAAAGATTTTAGAAAAAAAAAACCAAAGAAATAGAACGTCTAAATTTACAAACATGAAGTATCAAATATGGCTTTTATTGCAAGTGATTCGCAGAAACTGGCCAGCAGTTTAATGTTTCCTTAACCATCCAGTCATCAGTCTCCACATTGCAGCCCGGAGCTCCTGGTTCCTCAGGCTGTAGATGAGGGGTTCAGGGCTGGAGGCACCACTGAGTACAGAACTGACAGGGCCAGATCCAGGGATGGGGAGGAGATGGAGGGGGGCTTCAAGTTGGCAAATATGGAAGTGCTGAGGAACAGAGAGACCACAGCCAGGTGAGGGAGGCAGGTGGAAAAGGCTTTGTGCCGTCCCTGCTCAGAGGGGATCCTCAGCACAGCCCTGAGGATCTGCACGTAGGAGAAAATGATGAACACAAGACAACCAAGGCCTAAACAGACACTACCAGCCATGAGCCCAAGTTCCCTGAGGTAGGATTTTGAGCAGAAGAGCTTGAGGATCTGGGGGATTTCACAGAAAACTGGCCCAGGGCATTGCCCATGCACAGGGGAAGAGTAAATGTATTGGCTGTGTGCATGAGAGCATTGAGAAAGGCAGTGGCCCAGGCAGCTGCTGCCATGTGGGCACAAGCTCTGCTGCCCAGGAGGGTCCCGTAGTGCAGGGGTTTGCAGATGGACACGTAGCGGTCGTAGCACATGATGGTCAGAATGGCAAGTTCTGACCCAAGAAAGAAGACAAGCCAAAAAACCTGTGCAGCACATCCTGTGTATGAGATAGTCCTGGTGTCACAGAGGAATTGTGCATGGCTTTGGGGACAGTGGTGCAGATGCAGCCCAGGTCGGTGAGGGCCAGGTTGAGCAGGAAGAAGAACATGGGGCTGTGCAAGAGGTGGCCGCAGGCTACGGCGCTGATGATGAGGCCGTTGCCCAGGAGGGCAGCCAGGGAGGTGCCCAGGAAGAGGCAGAAGTGCAGGAGTTGCAGCTGCCGCGTGTCTGCCAATGGCAGCAGGAGGAAGTGGCTGATGGAGCTGCTGTTGGGCATTTTCAGTGTCTTGACATGAAAATCTGTATAGAAAGTAATCATTGAATAGTTCAGTTTGGAGAGGACTTTCAATATCCCAGCACAGCTTGGTGGCACTTTCCCCCACTGCCTGCCCAGGGTTCTGCTGCCTGCAGCTGTCCTTGCCTGCAGCTGCTTCCTGTGCCCAGGGCTGGGCTCTGCCAGTGCTGCCAGAGCCCAGCCCAGCCCTGGGGCTCAGCTCTGCCCTGCAGAGCCCTCCCAGCTCAGGCACTGCCCAGAGCCAGCTCTGGCTCTGCAGGCTCTGATGGCAACATCAGAGCAGCCCTGAGGAACGTGGAAAAGCGTCACCGGTGCTGCCTGCAAGGGACCCTGTGTTGATTTCTGTCACTTCCTGGTTTTTAGGGATCTGAGAGAAAATTGTTAAATTTTTTTTTTTTCAACCTGAACTGAGAGATGAATATCTATGTGCAATTTCTCATCAAGTCAACACAGAGCAGTAGATTATAAAAGAAGGATTCTACCTTTTATGCAGCCGCTGCCTTGCTGTGCTCCGTGTATAATCTACTTGGAAATGTTCTGCAGTTAAATCTCATGCTGGGAGCAGTGCTGAACAATGCAGCATCCTCAGCACACAAGGAGAACACTTCCAAACCTTTCCAGCTGTTTCCTTCCACCCAGATCTTGTTCCCCAGTGCTGGCAGCAGCTCCCCGGGCCGGCTGAGAGCTGCCCCTGCCAGGCAGCAGAGTCCCTGGGCCAGCACAGCGCCCTGGGCTGCAGGACCCTGCTCTGCACCACAGCTCTGGGCACCCCTGGCTGCTCGACACAAGAGATCATCAGAGAATGTACTCACAGAGTCTGTAGGTACTGGGGTGTTGCAGCTTGAGGAGATCACTGCAGGAGCTGCAGCTGCATTGTCCTGCAGCCTGAGGTTTCTGTGCCAAGGGCTGGCAGTGATTCTCCCCCAGTCCCTTCTCAGCCCCTTCCCAGCCCTGAGTGATTGAAGCTCTCTGTGCCTGTGTGCTGTGCCCGGGGTGGCTGCAGGCAGTGCCCCAGCCCTGCTGGGCTGGCAGAAAAGCTGCTCATCCAGAGAAATGTGTTTTTAAGCTCTTCTTGGTTGCCAGGATCATCCTCTGTTCCAGGAGCCCAGCCCAGCAGCACAGACACTGCACAATGGTCTCAAGTTGGGTCAGTGATCTCAAAGTCAGGAGAGTCTTCCTCAGGTCTCTGTAACCCTCTGGCACGATCCAAGGTCCCCTGTTTTGTGATTGATTGATTGATTGATATAAAGTCCAGGTGCTGATCATTCATCCACTGGTTTAAATCTGTTCTTATAATGTTTCACTTACTCCCCTTCTTTCTATAAACAAGCTCATAATGGCAAACAATACAAAAATTAGATCTAGTTTAAGCATCTAATAATCATTAACCTATTGTTTGCTTATCTAATTTACATCCTGATCGATATAAATTACTTCTACTCCTTAGCTAAAATCTTAACTCTTTAAAATCATGATTCAGTGTCCCCCAAATGTTGGGGTGCCCCCTGAATGTTGGGGTGCCCCCCCACAGCCCCCCCTGCCGCCAAGGGTCACCTGCGTCCACATCCACCAGGAGAACGTGATGGTGGCCGTCATCTTCTCCCAGCCTGTTACGGTGAGTGGGGACACCTGGGAATCCCCAAAATTTCCTGGGTATACCCAAATCATCTTGGTACTCCTCAAAAATCACCTGGATATGCCCCAAAATCTCCTGGATCCCCCCCAAAGTCACCTGGGTAGCCTCAAAATAACCTGGGTACCCCTCAAAATCCCCTGGGTACCTCCAAAAATCTCCTCGATGCCTCCAAAAATCATGGTGGAACCCCAAAATTACCTGAGTACCCCCAAAAAGTCACCTGGATACACATGGATATCCCCCCAGATCACCCCAGCCGGGTCTGCCGAGCCTGGCCTGTGCCAGGGGGCTCCTTCTCCTGCCAGCCTCTGCAGGGAGGGAAAGAGAGAGAAAGCTGCAGCCCGGGGCAGTGGCAGAAGGCCCTGGCCGGGCTATGGTCTGGGCCCCTGGTTTGCTGGCCTGGGAGAGGAGAAGATCTCTCCCCCACCACCACCCCTGGGCCCCAAGAAGCGAGTCTGATGTTGGCTCCGCTTTGGATCGAAACAGGGGTGAGGGAAGTGATCCATCAGCCCTTCCTGAGCCTGTTCCCCCCTGCACCCCCCATCACCTTTGTGGGCCTTGCACTCTGACATCTGTGAGCTGCAGAGAGAGAGAGAGAAAGACCTTGGGCAGATTTAACCCTTTCCTGGCAACAGGAAGCATTCAGAACTCCAACCCTTTCCAAGAGGGAGAGAAGAAGATCAGAGTGTTTTAAAATGTAGAGAGACAGCATGATACAGTCAGCAAAAGAACTGATAAAGGTTATCTGGAAGAAAGGATTGAGGAATGGACATTTTTGACTGAACTTCTCTAGATGTAAACCATGGAGAAATGGACTATTTCTTGTAATCTACTGATGCCGCTTTGGGAGGATGCTGTTCTAGCTGAAGGTAATAGACTGATGCAATTGAGATTTCATTAAGAATGTTGTAGAGTAAATTCCCCAGCTCCTGAGATGAAAAGAAGTTTCAGCTGTCTGAGACACAGATTTGGCCCTTTGGCTCTAGTAAAAGGAGGTCTCTTGAGAGAGAGAGGATTTTAAACACAGAAGAAGAGGATCTTTGTGAAATACGAAAAAAAATATTCTTAAACAAATACCCCCGAAATGCTGAGAGGTCCATGAGTAGCTAAGAGAAAGGCTGCTCATGGGTGAGATCGCACAATCTGCAAAATCCCAGGCGGTTGCAGGTTTGTGACATTGGGACCCACCAGACTGAGCCTTTCCAAGATTTTATAGACAGATTTCATGTAGTGGTGGAAAACCAGAGAGAGGACCAGGATTTAAAACAGAAGATGATCCTGGAAGTGGCACAAAGCCACTTGGTGCCTGGAAGTGGCACAAAGCAATGCCAATGATGTCTGCAAGAGGATCATCTCCGGGCTTCTGGTTGCTCCACCTCCAACCCTGGACCTCCTCACTGAGACCTGCACCAAGTGAGCCATAAGGGACCCAGATGAACAGCGGAAAGGGTCTGGGCTCAGAGGCCGGATTGCAGCACCAGCCACCATTCCAGCTGGACCACCAGTGGCTGGGAGGGTCAAATGTTTCCAGTGTGGGTGGGAGGGATGTGTGATGTGCTTTTGTCCCTTTGTAAATAAAACATCACACACACTGGTGGGAGCACTGGGGGAGGGGGAGAAAAGGAACATTCCAATTCCAAAAAACTAGGGGAGGAGCATGAGCTTCTCCCATGTGATGAGAAAAATGGGACAGGTCACTGGGTTTTCAGGGTTCTGGGGCAACCCAATTCTGGGAAGGTATGGGAACCCTCAGGGTTGGGAACAACCAAGAGGATATGGAAGCCATTTAGGCTTGAGTTAACAACAGGTTTTCCTTCCAACACACCGCACTGGCAAGTGGTCACCGTTGACCCTGGACACGTGACCAACCTACAGCAGACTGATAGTAAGTGCCTTGTTATCAGGGATTCTAAGCACACTCCCTCTGAGATCAAGATTAGTCCAGCACTTTTGCCATCAGATACGGAGCAACGAGCTCTCTTGGCACGTTGTGTCCATCCTCCCCTCTTCCTACCAAAGGGCCGAGTCATTGCCCAGGCCATACCACTGCCCAAACTGCCCTAGGATGGTCTGGACCTTTGGGTCTATTGGACAGAAATGGTGGGAGAGAACAAACCCATAATTTGGTGTGGGCTCAAGAGGGAGAGGGATTTCATCCAACTCCAGGGAATGACGGACACAGGATCAGATGTGACAGTCATACCACCACACAAGTGGCCTTTACATTGGGAGTTGCAACCCGTGGCTGGTAAGGTAACAGGTATAGGGGGCACACAATTGCCAAAACAATCCAAGAGCATTGTGCCATTTGAGGGACCAGATGGGCAATTGGCTTCTTTGTTTGTTCTAGATTCCAAATTTACTTTGTGGGGAACAGACACCATGTCCCAGTGGGGAATTAAACTAGAAACCCCAAAAAACCGAAAAGATTTTTAATTGCCTCCACTGAGGAGTGCTACTTTCAGAAACTAAATTGGCTGACGGATACCTCAGTTTGGGAGGATCAGTGGCCGCTGAACAAACAGAAATCAATGGCACTCAAAGAACTCGTGGAGGAGCAGTTGGCTAAAGGCCACATTGTGGAAACTAATATTCCTTGGAATTCTCTGGTGTTTGTGATCAAAAAGCCAGGGAAGAACAGGTGGCACCTCCTCCACAATTTGTGAAAAAATAATGAGGTCATTGAGGGCATGGGGTCTCTTCAGCCAGGTATGCCATCCCCTTCCCAGAACTGGGTTGCCCCACAACCCCAAAAACCTGGTTACCTACCCCATTTTTGTCATCACGTGGGAGAAGCTCACACTCCTCTCCTAGTTTTTTGGAACTGGAATGTTCCCTTTCTCCCCCTCCCCCACTGCTCCCACCAGTGCATGTGATGTTTTATTCTTAAAGGGACAAAAGCACAGCACATGTCCCTCTCACCCACACTGGAAACATTTGACCCTCCCAGCCACTGGTGGTCCAGCTGGAATGGTGGCTGGTGCTGCAATCTGGCCTCTGAGCCCAGACCCTTTCCGCTGTTCATCTGGGTCCCTTATGGCTCACTTGGTGCAGGTCTCAGTGAGGAGGTCCAGGGTTGGAGGTGGAGCAGCCAGAAGCCCGGAGATGATCCTCTTGCAGACATCACTGGCATTGCTTTGTGCCACTTCCAGGCACCAAGTGGCTTTGTGCCACTTCCAGGATCATCTTCTGTTGCAACTCCTGCTCCTCTCTCTGGTTTTCCACCACTGCATGAAGTCTATCTATAAAATCTAGGAAGGGCTCACAAGGGGATTGTTTAATTGAGATAGAACTCTGCCTAGGATCTTCAGTGGGCATGATCTGAAATGCCCTTTTGGCAGCATCCTTCATATGATTTAACACAGGAGGGGTTACTGGGTTACACTGGGTTTTACTGGTTTGTCCTGGGATGGGGTGCTAGGGGTTACCGGGTTATTCTGGGTTATACTGGGAGAGGAGCAGCATATGCGTGGGCCCCCTGAGCTGGCGGGGAGGACCTGGTTGCCAACTGTGGGTTATACTGGTTTATACTGGGATGGGATGTCAGGGGCATTGGTTATACTGGGTTCTACTGGGATATACTAGTTTGTACTGAGATGGCATGCTGGGAGTTACTGGTTATACTGGGTTAAACTGGTTTGCAGTGGTTTATTCTCATTTGTACAGGGATTGCCTGCTGGGGGCATTGGTTTATACTGGGTTATACTGGGATGTACTGGGTTATATTATGATGTACTGGTTGATACTGGGATGGGGCTTGGGACCTACTGGGAGTGACTTCAGGTTGTGCTGGCCTTACTGGTTTATACTGGGAACTGCCCCCACAGGGCCTATGGGGATCGGGACTGGCTCCCAGTGCTTACTGGATTTTACTGGTGCCCTCCCAGTATAAACTGGTAAAAGTGGGAGCCCCAAGACCATCCTGGGAGCCCTTACACCTGCCTTTCATGGGTAGACCTGATGCCCCTAAATCCCATACTGGGAATGGGTTTGGGTGCATTATCCCATACTGGTTTATACTGGGAGCTGCCACCTCAGGCCACAGGGGCTCATGGGCAGCTCCCAGGGCTTACTGGTTTTTACTGGTGCCCTCCCAGTCCAAACCAAGGACCACTGGCAGGCACTGGTGGCCAGGCAGGACCCCAAGGCCAAGCTGGCCTTTCCCAGGGCCTTGCTGAGCCACGATTTCTCCAACTTCTCTGTCTGGCACCACCGGCTGTGGCTCCTGGCTCCCACCAGGAACTTCAGGAAGGGCGAGGCCGGGATGCTGCCCCCCAAAGGGCTGAAGGAAGGTGAGAGATTCCCCCGGAAGAATTCCCAGACCTTTGGTGGAACCCTAACCCAAAATTTCTCCAGCCCCATGCTTGAAGTTGAACTTTGTTGGATTGGATAGGTAGATATGCTGTCCCAAAAATCTCCATTTACACTAATGAGTAGACCTCCTGTCCCTAAATCCCCATTGACTTCAGTGATAGACCTGATGTCCTGACAGTCATTAATGGGTAGACCTGGTGTCCCCTGATCACCATTTCCATTCATGGGTAGAGCTGTTTTTCTGAAATCCCCATTCGTTTCAATGGGTAGACCTGGTTTCCTAAATCCCCCCAATTGACTATAATGGGGGTAGACCTGATGTCCCAAATTTCACATTCACATCAATGGCTGGACCTGATTTCCTAAACTTCCCACATTAAGGGGTAGACCCAGTGTCCCTCTGAGCCCATTGGTTTCAGTGCGTAGACCTGATGACCCCAAATGCCCATTGTTCCTAATGGGTAGACCCAATGTTCCTAAAATCCCTATTGTTTTTAATGGACAGACATGGTGTCCCTAAATCCCCATTGGTTTCAATGGGCAGACCTGATGTCCCAAAATTCCCATTAATGCCTGGACTCAATTTTCTAAATTCCCTACATTAGTGGCTAGACCAGGTGTCCCAAAATTCCCTTTGACTTTGACAAGGTAAATGTGGTGTCTCTAAATATCTGTTGCCTTGAATGGGTAGACCTGGTTTCCCCAAATCCCCATTGCCTTTAACAGTTTCCAAAAAAATCCCTATTGATGTGAATGGGTAGACCCCATGTCCCTAAATCCCCATTGGTTTCAATGGCTAGACATGTTGTTCCCAAACATTATTGGTTTCAATGGGGAGACTTCTCCCTAAATCCTCATTAGATCAAGAGGTTGGACCTGTTGGCCCTAAAAATCTCCATTAGTTTTCATGGGTGGAGCTGGTGTCCCTAAAAATCCCCATTGAGGTCCATGGGTACACCTGAGACCCCACACACCTGGGTGCCCCCATTCAGATCTCAGGGTGTCCCCTGGCTGCCCCCCTGAGATTTTGGGGTGCCCCCTTTGCCCCTCCCCAGAGCTGCAGCTGGTGCAGAACGCCGTCTTCACCGACCCCACAGACCAAAGCTCCTGGGTGTACCTGCACTGCATCCTCTCCTGAGGTAACTTGGGGCTCCCTCCCATCCCTGGGGCCCTCCCCTGGAGTTTTGGGGTGCCCCCTGAATGTTGAGGTGTCCCCCCACAGCCCCCCGGCCGCTGAGGGTCATCTGTGTCCACATTGACTGGGAGGATGTGACAGTGGCTGTCATCTTCTCCCAGCCCATCAGGGTGAGTGGAGACCACTGAGAATGTCAGAAAAATCACCTGGATCCCCCCAAATCACCCTGGTACTCCCCAAAACCACCTGGATACACCTGGGAACCTTCCAAAAATCACCTGGGTATTCCCCCAAATCACCTGAGTACCCCAAAAAATTACCTGGGAACCCCTCAAAAGAGGGAGCTCTGGGGTTACTGGGAGCTCCATGGCATTACTGGGAGCACTGGGGAGGGTTACTGTATGGAAATGGGGGTAAACAGGACACCAGGTTTACCCACTCAAGTCAATGGTTTAAATGGGACACCGCGTATACCCAGCCAAAGCAGTGGGGATTCACAACCACCAGTTTGGGCAGGGGCCCAAGAATTTTTGGGGGTACCCAGGTGTATCCAGTTGATTTTGGGGGCTACTCCGGTGATCTGGGAGGTTGATCCAGTAGATTTTGCTGGATACCCAGGTGTATCCAGGTGATTTTTGGGGAGTACTCAGGTGATTTTTGAGGATACCCAGATGATTTCTGGGGTACCCACGGGTACCCAGGTGATTTTGAAAGTATCCAGCTGATTCTTTGGTGTACCACATGGTTTATGGGGAACCCAGGCATATTTCGGGGGAGATCCAGATGATCTGAGGGGTACCCAAACACTTTTTGGGGCGATCCAGGTGATTTTGGGGGGTATCCAGGTGATTTTTGGGGTTCTCAGATGATTTTTGAGGGTACCGAGGCAATTTATGGGGTACCCAGGTGATTTTTGAGATTCCCAGGTTTCTCCAGGTGACGTCTGGGTGATTTCCAGGTGATTTTTTGAGGGGTACCAAGGTGATCTGGGGAAGTACCCACATGTACCTAGGTGATTTTTTTGGGGTACCCAGATGATTTTGGGGTTCCCAGGTGATTTGGGTGGGATCCAGAAGATTTGGGGGGTATCCAGGTTGTTTTTTTGGGGTACCCAGGTGATTTTGGGGGTTCTCAGGGGTCCCCACTCACCCTGACAGGCCGAGAGAAGATAATGGCCACCTTCGCATCCTCCTGATCAACGTGGACGCAGACAACCCTCAGTGGCAGGAGGGCTGTGCGGGGACACCCCGACTTTCAGGGGACACCCCAACATTCAGGGAGCTCTGAATCATGATTTTAAAGAGTTAAGATTTTAGCTGAGGGTTAGAAAAAATTTATATGGATGAGGTTTCACAGTCAGGACACATTCACACAGCATAACAACCATAAACCAGGATTTATTTATTTTATTTACCGTTGCCAGTATGAGCCCAGTCACTGCCAGTCATTTCCCATTATGATGCAGTTTGCCCCTAGCATGGTCCCAGTTGCTCCCAGTTTCTCCCACTTTTGTCCAGTGTGTTCCAAGCTGCCCCTAGCACAGCCTCAGTAACTCCCAGTACGATCCCAGAATGAGTCCAGTATGATGCAGTCTCTCCCAGCAGGGCCCCAGTCACTCACACTTGTGCCCAATTTCCCCCATCAGGGTCCCAGTTTCCCCCAGCACATTCCCAGTGGCTCCCAGTGTGGTTCCAGTCACCACCTGCATGGTCTCAGACACTCCCAATATATCCCAGTTGCCCTGAACATTCTTGGAGCAGTTTCCAGGCACTCCCAGTAACCCCAGCATGGTTCAGTTGCCCCCAGTTTTACCCCAGTCACTGCAAGTACATCCCAGTTGTCACCAGCATGCATCCTGTCATTCCCAGTTCCTTCCAGTTGTTCCCAGTGTATCCCCAGTAGGCTCTCAGCATGGGCCTGGTAGTTCCCAGTAACTCCCAGTATAGGGTCCATTAACACCCACTATAATCCCAGTATGATGCCTTTCACTCCCAGAATGATGCCAGTGGCCTCTAGTGTGATCCCAGTTTCTCCCTGTCAATTCCAGCATGACCCCAGTAGCCTCCAGTTAGATCCTCATGGCTCCCAGTCTCCCCCAGTATATCCCAATAACTCCCAGCATACACCAAGTCATTCCTACTTCCTCACAGTTACTTTCAGTGGGATTCCAGTTGCTCACAGCTGCTCCCAGTCAATCCCAGTAGGAGTCCAGTCACCCTCTGTGTGACCCCAGTCTCAACCAGCAGGAACCCAGCTGCTTCCACTGTGATGCCAGTATGATCCCAGTTGTTGCAAGAAAAGCTCCAATTGTTCCCAGTTCCTCCCAGTATGATCCCAGTTGTCCCTAGAATAGTCCCAGTCCCTCTCAGCATTGTCACATGCACTCCCAGTTTTCCCCAGCAGGGTCCCAGCTGTTCCCAATGTGGTTCCAGTCTGCCCACTATGGTTACAGACACTGCCAGTATATCCCAGTAGATCCCAGTAAGGTTCTGGTTACCTCAGAATGATCCCAGTCTTTCCCAGTTCCTCCCAGTTGCCTCCAGTATGATCCCAGTTTTCCACTTGTAGTCTGAATCCCCTCAGCTTTGTCCCAGTCCCTTAAAGTTGATCCTGGTTGCTCCCAATGTGTCCACATTTTCCTCCCAACAGTAGCTCCCAGTAACCCCCAGTCAGGATCTGTTCACACCCATTGTGATCCCAGTGGCTCCTAGGATGAACCCAGGAGGACCCAGTCACCCCCAGTTTGGTTCCAGTCATCCCCAGTATGACCCCAGTCACTCCCAGATACTCCCAGTATTATTCCAGTCATGCCCTGAGTGACTGCCTGTAACTCCCAGTTTGAGCCCAGTTGCTCCCAGTCACCTCCAGCATGGTTCCAGTCACAGCCAGCGCCTTGCCAGTCACTCCCAGTCTGGTTCCAGTATGATCCCAGTATGACCCCAGCATGGGCACAGCTGCTCCCATTTACCCCCACTGTGGTTTCCATCTCTCCCAGTAAATCCCAGTTGGTCTGAGCATGCTCCCAGTCACTCTCAGTTGTCCTCAGTTTCTTCCAGCTTGATTCCAGTTGCTCCCAGTTACTCCCAGCAAGCCTCAGTGCAGTCCCAGTTGCTTCCAGTATGATCCAGTATGATCCCAGTCTCTAACAGCATGGGCCCTGCCTCTCCCATTGTGATCCCAGTAAGATCCCAGTTTCCCCCAGGCACCTTGCAGAGCCCCAGCCATGCTGTTTGCCCCCAGCCTGCCCACGGCCAGCCTGGGGCTGCTCCCGGGGCTTTTCTGTGCTCAGCATTGGCCTGGGCAAAGTGTTCTGGAGAGAGCCTGGGCAAGGAGCCTGCAGCCCCCAGGCCCTGGCCTGAGGCATCAGCGCTGCCCCAGCAGTGCCCATGGCCTGTCCCTGCTGCAGCCCTGGTACTGCCACCCCCAGCACTGTGCCCGGCCCCGAGAGCACTCAGGCCCTACAGCAACACCAGGGCCAGCAGGGCAGCGGGGCAGGGCCACGGCAGCAGCACTGGCAACACCAAGGGCTGCTGCTGCTGCTGCTGGGCACAGCTGCTGTGCCAGCACTGATCTGCCCCCAGCTCTGCACACAGACACTGCTGCTGCAGCTGCAGAGAAGGGAACCAAAGGGGGATCTCTGCAGAAAACTTGGCTGGGAGATCCTTGAGTTCCTTTAAAGCCACCAGGAGCGCAGCCCCTCATTGACACAGTCTGTGGCCACAGGGGAGGTGGAGAGAAACAAAATGAGAAATGGCACAAGGAATGGTTTCACCATGTGGATAATACTAAAAAAAGTAAAACAACGGAAAAATACCCCACAACCAAACCAACAAGAAGTATCAAACATGGCTTTTATTACAAGTGAATGCAGAAACTGGGGAGCAGTTTAATGTTCCTGAAAGCATCCAGTCATCAGTCTCCACACTGCAGCCTTGAGCTCCTGGTTCCTCAGGCTGTAGATGAGGGGGTTCAGGGCTGGAGGCACCACCGAGTACAGAACTGACAGGGCCAGATCCAGGGATGGGAACGAGATGGAGGGGGGCTTCAGGTTAGCAAATATGCCACTGCTGAGGAACAGAGAGAGCACGGCCAGGTGAGGGAGGCAGGTGGAAAAGGCTTTATGCTGTCCTTGCTCAGAGGGGATCCTCAGCACAGCCCTGAAGATCTGCACATAGGAGAAAACAATGAACACAAAACATCCAAGTGTAAAACAGGCACTAACTGCAATGAGCACAAGTTCCCTGAGGTAGTATTGTGAGCAGGAGAGCTTGAAGATGTGTGGGATTTCACAGAAGAACTGGCCCAGGGCATTGCCATGGCACAGGGGCAGGGAAAATGTATTGGCCGTGTGCAGCAGTGAATAGAAAAATCCACTTGCCCAGGCAGCTGCTGCCATGTGGGCACAAGCTCTGCTGCTCAGGAGGGTCCCATAGTGCAGGGGTTTGCAGATGGACACGTAGCGGTCATAGCACATGATGGTCAGCAGGAAATACTCTGCTGAGATGAAGAAGATAAAGAAAAAGAGCTGTGCAGCACATCCTGTGTAGGAGATTGTTGTGGTGTTCCAGAGGGAATTGTGCATGGCTTTGGGGACAGTGGTGCAGATGCAGCCCAGGTCGGTGAGGGCCAGGTTGAGCAGGAAGAAGAACATGGGGCTGTGCAAGAGGTGGCCGCAGGCTACGGCGCTGATGATGAGGCCGTTGCCCAGGAGGGCAGCCAGGGAGATGCCCAGGAAGAGGCAGAAGTTCAGGAGCTGCAGCTGCCGCGTGTCTGCCAATGCCAGCAGGACGAAGTGGCTGACAGAGGTGCTGTTGGACATTTGCTGTCTCTGGGCATTGGGTACTGCCATAGAGAAAAGGAGAGGGAAGAGTTAGAGGAAATAGCTGTAACCAAAATCAAAGCAATTTCCCATACACCCTTTCCTGGAACACACAGTCACCGGTAAATGTTGAACCATTACTTTGATGATTCTTTTTGTCCCTTTCAATTCAGAATGTTCCGTGATTCTTTTCTTACAATTCCTGTTCTGCTTCTCTCATCCTCCTCTTGCCTATAATCAAAAAAAGAAAAAAATAAACCATTTAAAAATGTTATAAGGTAAAGTAACAAGCACACCGTTATTTGAAACTTCCAGGTGTCCCAAATGGAATGGTGCACACCCAGCCCCTCAGTTCAGCAACCTTTAAAGCTTAATAATTAACATGTTTAACAGGAACATCCAAAAGGTAATTCAGTTGCCCCAGTCACACACCCCTGGGTCAACCCATTGGAGTAAGCCAAGGGCTTATTTGCATCATTTTTTTTTTATGACTGCTCACACTCTGGTTAAAAACCAAAATGTTTTTCTTGTAGGCACTCTTCCTGATAATAAGACTGCACAGTCATTCAGAAATGTATTTAGGTCTGCTAATTGTTCTAAAATCTAAGAGAAAGGAGGGGGGAAACCTACTAGAGATAATTAAGGATTATACATATATATGTATGTAATAGTAGTTGAATAGAGTTAATAAAGAATTATAGTTTTATAGTTATATAACAGTAGTTACAAAGCAAAAAAAAAAAGACTAATGTATAAAAAGCAAAAATCTTTATGTCATCACCCAAACTTTCCCATCCTTCTCCAAGCAGGAAATTGAAAACACTCTCAGGAAAGCTCCTGATCTTTACAGCAATGCCAGACTTACCTTCTTTTGGCAAGTGTCCTCCACAGCTGTGCCCAGGCTGGTGTGGAGCTGGGAGCAGCCCTGCCCTACACAGCCCCTCTCAGCAGCAGCAGCAGCAGCAGCAGCCCTGCTCAGGGTGGCTCCTTCCCCCCACAGCTTCTCCCCAGCGCTGGCAGCAGCTCCCCGGGCCGGCTGAGAGCTGTCCCTGGCAGGCAGCAGAGTCCCTGGGCCAGCACAGCGCCCTGGGCTGCAGGACCCTGCTCTGCACCACAGCCCTGGGCACCCCTGGCTGCAGCCCCGGCCTCTCAGCCCTGCAGCAGAGCCTGGCCCCAGGGAGCTGCTTTGAGCTGGGCCTGGGCTGGGGCAGCAGGGAAACCCAGCCCTGCCCTAGGGCCACATCCCTGCCCTGCAGCAGCTCCCACAGTGCTCCTGGAAGGTGCTCCAAGCTGGGGGATGTGGCAGCTTCAGGAGATCCCTGCAGGAGCTGCAGCTTCTCTTCCCCCAGCCAGAGAGCGACGGTTTGCAAGCCTGGGAGGATTTCTCCTGCAGTGAGCCCTGTGTGAGCTCTGCTCTGTGCTGCCAGCCCAGGCTGAGCTGAAGCCCTGTGTGCCTGTGTGCTGTGCCCGGGGTGGCTGCAGGCAGTGCCCCAGCCCTGCTGGGCTGGCAGAAGAGCTGATCATCCAGAGAAATGTGGTTTTAAGCTCTTCCTGCTTGCCAGGATCCACTTTGGTGCCAGGACCCCAGCCCTGCTAATCAGCACAGACACAGAACCATGACTTTAATGACCCTCTCAGGGCTTTGTGCTGAGGCCCTGAACATCAGTCCCTGAGAGGGAGCTGAAGAAACCTCTCCAGAACTCCAAGTCAGAATCCAAATCCAAAAATTCTTTAACTTTTAATGGGTCCCACTGAGGGACACGACACAGAAAGTGTCCCCAGGCCCCAGGCAGAGCAGAGAACTGCAGGCAGTGATGACAGGTGGGGACAAAGAGAAGCCAAGGCTTGGTGCCCTGGGCCACAGCAGCCTCTGTGCCACCAAGGACACTGAGGAGACCCCTTGTCCTGAGGCCCTGGGGCCTCCTGGCACAGCCCCAGCAAGGCTGGGCACTGTCAGCCCCTTGTGCTGCCCTCAGCATCCCCCTCCCATGCCAGTGGCCTCCAGGATGTGCTGGAAGGAGTCCCTGGGGAAGAAGCCTCGGTCAGCAATGGCCCTGGGGGGCTCCTTCATGCTGCCAGGGACTGCAGGTTTTTCCAAGGCCTTTGGGTTTGGCTTTTGCCTTGGAGTTACTGAGAGGTTTGTGCAATCCTGGCCTCCAGTTCTCTCCTCCAAGGACTCCATGAAGGGCCTGTGTTGGGCACGGACATCAGTGCAACCCATTAATATTTCTAGACGCTTTGGGTTTTTCTTCTGACTTTTACTCCTGGCCAGGTTTGTGCAATCTCCTCTCAGGCCCTGAGGTTCCAGGGCTCAGCACCAAATGCACCACGGGGCTCATTAGGATCAAGCAAGTGCTGACAAACCATGGCTGTGCCTTTATGTTCCTCTGGTATGGTGCAGCTCATTAGAAAGTCCTTTGTCCAAGAGTTATGGAGAAATATTTCAAAGACTTTCTACGAAGTATATATTTCTATTTTAAAGATGTATTTTATTACTTTTCTCAATACACAAGAGCAATTGCAGCATTCTGTGACTAATATGGACCCAGGGTCTCTCCTCAGGAGGTCTGGCGTGGTCAAAGAAGCTGTGCCTTGAGGTCTGAACCAGTGTGGACAACCCTGCTCCACATTCCCCAACCCCATCCTGTCTCTCCTCACTCACTTGAAACCGGCTTTGCTCAGAGAACTGGCTCCACTCAGGGAAAGAGGGGTTTTCTTCCTTTTTTAGGAATATAAAACTCCTGAGTTTCAGGCAATCTCTTCATGTGTGTGCCAAGCCCAAGGTGCCACCAAGGAGGTTCCCCTTCACCAAGGCAGAACCATGCAAGGAATGTTTTAGACACACAGGAAGTTCTGCAATAAACAAAATCCAGAGATGGCTGAAGGCAGAATTAGACCAACTGCTAAAGGACAGACAAGCTTTGAACTCCTTGCAGCTCAAAGCTCTAGCTGGGTTGTTGGCAGGTGTGTGAGTGAGCCAAGAGTGAGGGCAAGGCAAATTCAGAGAGCCCTGGAAGTGCTTGTGTGCAGCCAGGCTGTGGGGAAGGGCACTGCAGGCCTGGCCTGGGCCAGGAGTGAGGCTGGATCATCATCCCAAGCTGCCCTGGGCCATTGCAAGGGGCTGTGGCCATGGACACTGCACTGAGCCCACTGTGGCAGTGCCTTGCTCAGGGCTGGTGTCAGTGCCCAGAGGCAGAGGGGATCCCTTGCTGGGGGCTTGTGCCATGGCCACCTGCCCTGTGCCACGCTGGCTGCTCAGGCCCCGCGGAACCAGCAGCAAACGCCACTGCCAGGGCCAAAGGCCAGCTCAGGCAGACAGAAAGGGGCAGGGCTGGGCACTGTTTCCATGGCAGCCCTCACTGGGACACCACCCCTGGGTCACCTGGCATGGCAATTGCCACGGAAACCCGGCTCATGGGAAATGCAAGGGTGGGCAAAGGTTTTAGTAGGGCCTGTCCCAAAAGGAGAGACGGTGGTGGTAGTTTTAAACTAAAGGAAGGGAGGTAAAGATAAGGAGAGATAAGGAGGAAATTTTTGATGGTGAGGTTGGTGATCCAGCAGGACAGGTTCCCAGGGAGGTGATCAATGCCCCATCCCTGGAAACATTCCAGTCCAGCTGCAACAGGGCTCTCAACAACCTGAGCTGCTCAAAGATGTCCCTGCTCATGGCAGGGCTTTGGAGGAGATGAGCCCTGCAGAGCTCTTCCCATGCAAACCATTCCAGGATTGCATGGGGAGAAGGGGCTGCTCCCTGGACTCCATGCACTGCCTTGACTCCTCCTTGTCTCTGCTGGAGCCCACATGCAGCAGGCAAAGGCAGCCCCTTCTCTGGCCTTTGCTGGCCCTGCCTTCCCCAGGGGCTGACAGAGCCAGGCTGGCCCAGGTGACCTTGAGGCTTTGCAGGGCTCAGGCGCAGCGGCTGTGCCAGGCTCAGGGCTGAGGTCACACTCTGTGGGCTGGGGCAGAGCCCAGGCAGAAAGGAGCCCTGAAGCAGCAGCAGCAGCTCTGCAGTGCTGGCCACCAGGCCGGGCTGCCAAGGGAGGCTTGTGGCCATGGCCTGGGAGCAGCTGCTGCTGCCAAGGTGCCTTTGGTGCCTCAGGCTCTCCCTGCCACAGCTCCCAACAAGACATTTTTCACTTGTGCCCAAGGCCTTCACTGTCTTGGGGCTGGCCTGGGGCTTTTCCTGCAGTGGGATCTGCCCTGGTGCTGGCACAGGAAAGGCAGTTCCTGCTGGAGCAGGAGGCTCTGCCTGGAATTGGCTGAATCAACTCCAACAAGGCCCTGCTTACTTGAAAATTGCTTCCTATGTTCTAATGTTCCTATGTTCCTATGTTCTAATAATTGTATATCTCCTATACTGTGAAGTATATAACTTTTAAAATTTACTCTGTATGTAATTAAGTCTTTCTGTCTAATCATGATCAGAATCAATCATTTTTTTATTTATAAGAACATATCTAGTATTTCATTGTTAATCCTGTGGGACAATTTTCATTAC
This sequence comes from Acrocephalus arundinaceus, assembly GCA_021534815.1. NCBI lineage: Eukaryota > Metazoa > Chordata > Aves > Passeriformes > Sylviidae > Acrocephalus > Acrocephalus arundinaceus. Next base: position 387,672 of record JAJEOU010002771.1, read on the forward strand.
AGTTCAATTCCACTTGTGCAATCTTTTACACATAAACCTTGGGCTAGGATTGGATCCATCTACACCCACTCTTCTGTCTTAGAATTTGTAAAGTCTAGGTGTCTGGGAGGAATTTGAGGATCATGGTGGTTGTTGGGTGTCACTTCTCCACCTCATGACTAAGCAGGAGTTTCTCCAATGAAGAAATCAAGCTTTTGCCTGAAGCTCCCACTCTGCCCATGACAGGAACCCCTGGGAGTGTCTGGGACATCCCGACTCTTTGGCAGCCTGGGGACTCCTGGGATGTCACCGTGGAGCCCCTGTGAGTGCCTGTGACAGATGGGTGCCTTTGCAGCCCAAGGTGCCCTGGGATGTCCCCATGGAATGGCTGTGACTGTCTCTGAGCACAGGGCTCTTCAGCATCCCCAGAAAGCCCTGGGAGGTCTCCAGGATCCTCGAGTCCAACTCGTGGCCCTGCACAGGACACCCCAACAATGCCAGCCTGGGCCTGGCAGCGCTGTCCAAACGCTGCTGGAGCTCCCAGAGCCCTGGAGCTGGGACCCTTCCCTGGGAGCCTGCTCAGTGCCCCAGCAGCCTCTGGGGGAAAAACGTTTTCCTCAGATCCCACCCAAACCTGCCCCAACTCAGCTCCAGCCCTTCCCTGCAGTCCTGTCTCTGGGCACCAGAGGGAAGAGGTTCCCACAGCCCCAGCCAGGGATCCGCTCCCAAGGCTGTTCCAGGGCAGCCAGGGCTGGCACCAGCTGGGATTCTCGGTTTCCATGGACCGGGGTTTGGGAATGGGATTCCCCCATTTTGTGCTCCCACTAAAACCGTGCCACTGCTCGCTGCCCTCGGGCCTCTGACTGAAAGTACAAAAGGCAAAGATCCCAGGCTGGGATAAGAACAATTTAATGGGAACAGAAACAAGGAACAAAAAGGAACAGAAACAATATTGATAACAAACGGGATAAAACTAACAATATAAAGGGAAAACTACAAAAACATCAACTACCTCATCCCATCCTGCCTGGAAAGGACACCCTTCACCTTGAGGGAGAGATAGAGTTCCTTTCCTAGCCCTGGTAATGACCTGAGATGGGATCAAATACAGTGATGGGGCCGTGGCCAGATGCTCACGTTTTTAAATCCCATCTCACATCATTGCCAGGGGCCAGGAAAGGGACAGGTGTCCTCCCAGAATGAATCACAGGGAAATGTGGGTCAGTAGGGCTCTTCTCAGTGTTCATCTTCTGATGGGGGATGAGGTTGGAGATGCACATGAAGCCCTTCCCAGAGTCGGGGAACTTGCAGGGCTTCCCTTACTGGTGACTCCGTTGGTGTTGGGTCAAGGCAGAGCTGTGGGTGAAGCTCTTCTCACACTGGGGACACTCGTAGGGCCTCTCCCCAGTGTGGATGCGCCGGTGCCTGATTAGGGTAAACTTGTGCTTGAAGCCCTTCCCACAGTCAGGGCAGCGGAAGGGCCTCTCCTCTGTGTGAATGCGCTGGTGAACGAGGAGATCTGAGCTGGTGTGAAACCTCTTCCCTCACTGGGTACATCTATAGGGCCTCTCTCCAGTGTGGATAATTTGGTGGATAATCATTTTGGACCTCCTGTTGAAGGCCTTCCCACATTCCTCACATTTGTACGGCCTTTCCTCAGCGTGGATGCTCTGGTGCTGGATAAAGTTGGAGCGCTGGCTGAAGGTCTTCCCACATTCCCCACACTCATATGGCCTCTCCCCAGTGTGGGTCCTGAGGTGGACAATCAGCTTGGAGCTGTCTCTGCAGCCCTGCCCACATTCCCCACACACCTAGGGCTGTTCCCCAGTGTGGATCCTCTGGTGGCGGATCAGGTTGGAGTTCTTGCTAAAGCTCTTCCCACACTCCAAGCACTCATAGGACTGCTCCCTGTCATGAAGCTGCTCATGGGCCACCAGGTCTGAGCTCCGGCTCGATCTCTGGCCACGTTCCTGGCACAGGGTGGGTCTTTCTTCCTCAGAGCAGCCTGGGATGGGTTTGGAGCCCCTCTTCCTGTGGGATCTCTGGGGCTTTTCCTCCCCGTTGGATTCCTGCGCCAGGGAGCCACTCAAAATGGCCTCTTCCATGAGGTTCTGCTCTTCGGATTTGTTTTCGCTGGTCTCCATCGTCAGCTCGTTTTCTGGGGGAGAAAGAACAAGGAGAGGATAGAATTTCCTCCGTGTGAGAGGGAAGGGGAAGGAGATCCCCCCAGGGAATCCCTGGCAGGACGGGGTCAGCAGTGGGGTTGTCCTGCAGCTGGGGGCCATGCTGGGCTGGGAGATGGAGCAGGAGAGAGGGGGAAAGGGGCAGTGACTTCCTCCTCACCTGCCTGGCTGTCCCAGGGCATCTTCCTTTTCCTCACAGCTTCCACCTCCATCTGGCCAAGGTTTGGGAATGGGAAATCCTGGTTTGGGGAAAAATAACAGATGAGCACATCGAGATTGAAGGTCTGCCTGACCAAGTCCATCTCTAAAAGTCACCTGGAATCTGGGGTCCATATAAACCTCCTAAACACCAATATTCTGCCCTGAAAATGCCTCCAAGGAATTCCCCATCCCTGGTCTCTTCCCTTTGGTTTTAAGGGTTTCACCCCTTTCCCAGCTGCTGGGGGTCACGCTTCTATTGAGGGTCCCCCATCTACTCCGTCCCAGCCCTCCCCAGGCTACTGGGAGTCCCAGCAATCAGAAAAGTTCCCCCTTTTCTCTCTCCCCATTTAGGGATGCAAGGGGATTTTGGGGGTCTCTGGGGTCCCTTCTCCCCTTTTTCTCGGCTGTGGAGTGCAGGGGGTCAAGGGAGTCCCCCCCTGCTCCTCCAGGCTGCCTCTACCGTCAGCCACCACCAGGACCCTCAATGTCCCCCCAAGGGGCATTTTCCACTGATCTTTGATATTCTTCATTCTTCAAATATCCCTCCTAAGAAACCAAGCCCAGGAACCCCCCAAGATATCTGGGCTGAGCTTTGTTTTGAAAGACAGGTGTCTGCTAAGGAAGGCAGGAGCCTCCCTTGAAAGGGAAAATAAAAACCCGCTCCCTCTGAATTATAATTTTGAAATGAATGGGCTCTCAAGCAAAGATATGGGAATAGGAATAACAGTGCTTTAGTAGGAAAAGCAAAATAAAAATGCAGTAGTATAAAAAAAGAGCTGACAGAGTCAGAATACCTGATACCCAGTTAGGCAGGGTGTTGGTAGCAGTGCAGTCAAATCGTGGCTGCAGTCCTCCTGGAGTCACAGATGTGGTTTTGTTGAAGCAATGATCCTGTAGAAGGGTGTAGTTTTCCTCTGAAGGTCCAGTGGTGGTGTAGATGGATCTGGTGTTCCTCTGGGAATCCAGTGGAAACAGGCTGCTTCTGGTGTGTGAAATCTCAGGTTATATCCAGGTAGGAATGCTTGGCTCCTCCCTCTGGGTGGAGCATCTCACAATGGGATGGTGGAATTTGATCAGTGATGCAGTGAGACTCAATGGCCCATTAACAGAAGATATCTCCCTGGAGGGAGTGGGGGTGGTGGAAGAGATAAAGAACACTGCCCCACCTGGTTTGAACAGCTGGCCCATTAACAGAAGATATCCCCCCAGAGTTATGAGAAATGGGTCATGGAACAGTTCTTACTTGGGATCTCCTGTTGGTTTTGTTTTCAAACTGGCACACTGGGGAGAAGTGGGACCATGCTGGGAACTGCTGTGAGCAGGTTGGAGTGACTGGTCTACACTGTGGGAAACTGGGTATGACTGGGACCGTGCTGGGAAAGACTGGCATCATACTGGGAGTGACTGGGACCATAGAAGGGGCAACTGGGAGCAAGTGGATGAAAGTGGGAGCAACCTGGACCATGCTGGGGGCAAACTGCATCATAATGGGGAAGGACTGGCAGTGACTGGGCTCATACTGGAAGTGCCGAGGAAACTGGAACCACACCAGGGGGCAACTGGGCTGATACTGGGAGCAGCCACTGCTGGCACAGGGACCCCCAAACCCTTTTCCTGGCCACCCCACCTCTCCCAGGCCCACCATTTTCTTTGGCCCTGGGAGCCCTGGACTCCTACTCCTGCCTTTCACAGCACCCAGCCCCTCCTTCCCATATCACTGAGGACACTTGGGACCCCTATTCCCAGCCACCCTGGGTTTTTCCACCTTTTGATGGGAATGGGGACACCGGGGAACCTTGGAGCTCCCTTTCCTGACTAAATGGAGCCTTTTAAGCCCACCTATCCCACATCTACCCACCCCTACCATCCCCTTTTCTTAATCCTGGAACCCCCAAAGCCCCTTCCCTGCTCTCCCAGCTCTTCCAGCTCTCCCTGTTCCCCCTTTCCTTCACCCCTGACCCCCCAGACCCCAAATCTCCGTGTCCCCCCAGTTCTCCTCTCCCTGCGGTCCCTGCCCGTGGCGCTGTCGGAGCCCGGCCCGGGGTTCCCCCAGTTCCTGTCCATGGGGTCCCTGGATGGGATCCCCTTCCAGCACCGCCACAGCCAGCGGGGCCGGGCGGAGCCGCAGCCGCCGGGGATGGCGGCCGGAGCCGAGCCGGGATATTGGGACGGCCGGAGCCGGCACAAGGAGCGGCACCGGCACGGGGCCAGCAGGGAGCTGCAGATGCTGCAGGAGCGGCACAGCCAGAGCGGGGCTCAGGGCGGGGAGCCGGGGCTGGGGGATCTGTGGGGCTGCCATGGCACCTGTGGGACTGCACTGGGGATCCGTGGGGCTGGGCCGGGATCTGGGGCGCTGGGTAGTGCATCCATGCATATCCAAGGGGCTGGGATGAGGCTCTGTGGGTCTCCATCAGACTCTGGGGCTTGATGGGGCTGGAATGGGGCTCCGTGGGGCTGGGACAAAATTCCGAGGGTCTCCGTGGGTCCGATCCCTCCCCAGATCTCCACACACTGCAGGAGGTTTCCAGCTGTGATTCCCTGTCCCACGGGAGCATCCGCAGATCCGATCAGCTCAGCTTATGGGCAGGAATTCCCCTCCTTCCAGCTGGGATCTGGGGTATTCCTGGTGGCCGATGGTGCTGCCCAGGTCACCAAGAGGTGCTGGGAACAGGATGAGATCAAGGCTGAGGAATGAACAAATCCCCTGAGGCACACCTGCCTGGAATGTCTCTGGAAATATGTCAGATATGGGTGGGAAGTGCTGGAGAGTAAAGGTGGGGAGGGTAGAATTCCCATGGGAATGTGGGATTTGGAAATGTGGGATTTGGGAGGGCAAAATTTGGGAACATGGGAATTCCCATGAGGCCTCCATAGATGGACCCCACTGCTGTCCCATTCCCATGGGAATTCTGTAGATGGATCTCAGAGCCATCCCATTCCAATGGAATTCCATGGGCAGATCTCATCCCCATCCCACTGCCATGGAAACTCCAATCCTCTTCCCCCCCAAACCCCTCCTGGGGGTTGCCCTGTTCTTTGCTGTCCTCACCCCCCACAAGACTCCTGAGGGCCCTTCAATGACCCACCCAGTCCCCCCAAATTCCTTTTGGGTCCCCCCTCATCCCCCCCACAGGGATTGTTGGGAGTCCCCTGTGTCCCTTTCCTACGACTTTGGGGTCCCCCCTGACCTTTCCATCTGCTGCAGGCAGGGGGGCACCAGCACTCGGCCCCGCCCCTGTTTCTGTCCCCCTGTGATTGTGGGAGTGGGGCCGAGTGCTGGTGCCCCCTGCCTGCAGCAGATGCAGCAGTGAGGGGAGTTCAGGGGGTCCCTGAGCATTTGGGGTCCCCTGGGATTTGGGGTGACCCCTCAGGCCTCCAGGATCTCCCTGAACACGCTGACACTGCCCGTGCACAGTGAGAAGGGTCAGACCTGGCACGGGGTCCCCAGCTCTGTCACCAGCATGGCCCAGATACCTCCAAAACCTCCTGGAAACCCCCAACCCCCTGGGACACCCCAACCTCCTCAGGATCCCAAAACCATTCTGGGACACTCAAAAAACTCCTCAAGAATGCAAAAAGCCATACAGACTCCACCCTAAACCCTCTCAGGACATCAAAATTCCCACAGGACCTCCCAAGACCCTGGTCAGACCCTTTTGAGAAGGTTCATATCTGGCACGGGGTCCCCATCTCTGTGACCAGCAGGTACCCAAAAACAGCCCTGGGATCCCCCTGGGATCACCTAATCCCCACATTTAGGACCCCTAAAAAACCCTTGGGAACCTCCAAAATTGCACCATGACCCCAAACATCCCCGGGATCTGCAAAACCCTCCCCAGGATCCCTCACGCATATTTACACCCAGCACGGTGTCCACATCACCATCATCAGCATCACCCAGGCACCCCTTAACCTTTCTGAGACCTACAAACCCCTCTTGACATTCCCAAACCCTTCTGGGACCCCCTAACGCCCCCAGGACCCTCAGACCCCACCTGGGACCCCCAAACACCCCCAAGGCTCTGTACAGGAATCAACGGGAGTGGTGTTGCCCTTTTAAGGGCAGTTATAGCAGGACCCAACAAGAGTGGCGGCTCTTAAAGCAGCTGTCTTGGTTTTGAAAGCAAGTTGTCTGCCAGGGAGAGCCAGAGCTTCCCTTGGAACAGAGAATGTCACCCCCCTCCCCTCCTAATTATTATAATTTTGCAATTAGGGGCTTTCAGGCACATATATGGGAATAGGAGTAACAGTTCTCTAATAGGGATAAAAACAACAAAAACAACAACAACAAATACAAGATTAGCAGTACAAAGAAATGCAAGCAAGACTGAAGTCCTGGAAAAAATCCTGCCAGTCAGGGAAATGACCTGACACCCTCTTGGTCAGGGTGTTGGAAGCAGTCCAAATAAATCCTAGGTGAGGTTCTGTGGGGTACAAATAATGGAGTAGGAAAAGTCCAGTGGTGAAGAGATGGGTCTGGTCTTCCTCTGGGGGAAAAAAACAGATGCCTGCTGTTCCTGAGTCTCAGTTTTTATCCAGGTAGGAATGGTTGGCACCCACACACTGGGTGGAGCATCTCCCAATGGGATGATGTAATGTGTCATGTCCTTGATGAGCTTTAATGGCCCATTAGCAGAAGATATCTCCCTGGAGGATGGACAGGAGGTGAAGGAGATAAGAAACACTGCCACACCTGGTTTTAACAGCTGGGCCATTATCAGAAGGCATCTGCCCCCCTCCCCACTGGAGTTATAGAGATAAAGAAATATCTGCTTTTACAACAGATGAAATTGAATACAAACCTATTGGCTACCCAACCCAAGACAGTTGTGGAAGAGATAAAGAACACTGCCCCACCTGGTTTGAACAGCTGGCCCATTAACAGAAGATATCCCCCCGGAGTTATGAGAAATGGGTCATGGAACAGTTCTTACTTGGGATCTCCTGTTGGTTTTGTGTTCAAACTGGCACACTGGGGAGAAGTGGGACCATGCTGGGAACTGCTGTGAGCAGGTTGGAGTGACTGGTCTACACTGTGGGAAACTGGGTATGACTGGGACCGTGCTGGGAAAGACTGGCATCATACTGGGAGTGACTGGGACCATAGAAGGGGCAACTGGGAGCAAGTGGATGAAAGTGGGAGCAACCTGGACCATGCTGGGGGCAAACTGCATCATAATGGGGAAGGACTGGCAGTGACTGGGCTCATACTGGAAGTGCCGAGGAAACTGGAACCACACCAGGGGGCAACTGGGCTGATACTGGGAGCAGCCACTGCTGGCACAGGGACCCCCAAACCCTTTTCCTGGCCACCCCACCTCTCCCAGGCCCACCATTTTCTTTGGCCCTGGGAGCCCTGGACTCCTACTCCTGCCTTTCACAGCACCCAGCCCCTCCTTCCCATATCACTGAGGACACTTGGGACCCCTATTCCCAGCCACCCTGGGTTTTTCCACCTTTTGATGGGAATGGGGACACCGGGGAACCTTGGAGCTCCCTTTCCTGACTAAATGGAGCCTTTTAAGCCCACCTATCCCACATCTACCCACCCCTACCATCCCCTTTTCTTAATCCTGGAACCCCCAAAGCCCCTTCCCTGCTCTCCCAGCTCTTCCAGCTCTCCCTGTTCCCCCTTTCCTTCACCCCTGACCCCCCAGACCCCAAATCTCCGTGTCCCCCCAGTTCTCCTCTCCCTGCGGTCCCTGCCCGTGGCGCTGTCGGAGCCCGGCCCGGGGTTCCCCCAGTTCCTGTCCATGGGGTCCCTGGATGGGATCCCCTTCCAGCACCGCCACAGCCAGCGGGGCCGGGCGGAGCCGCAGCCGCCGGGGATGGCGGCCGGAGCCGAGCCGGGATATTGGGACGGCCGGAGCCGGCACAAGGAGCGGCACCGGCACGGGGCCAGCAGGGAGCTGCAGATGCTGCAGGAGCGGCACAGCCAGAGCGGGGCTCAGGGCGGGGAGCCGGGGCTGGGGGATCTGTGGGGCTGCCATGGCACCTGTGGGACTGCACTGGGGATCCGTGGGGCTGGGCCGGGATCTGGGGCGCTGGGTAGTGCATCCATGCATATCCAAGGGGCTGGGATGAGGCTCTGTGGGTCTCCATCAGACTCTGGGGCTTGATGGGGCTGGAATGGGGCTCCGTGGGGCTGGGACAAAATTCCGAGGGTCTCCGTGGGTCCGATCCCTCCCCAGATCTCCACACACTGCAGGAGGTTTCCAGCTGTGATTCCCTGTCCCACGGGAGCATCCGCAGATCCGATCAGCTCAGCTTATGGGCAGGAATTCCCCTCCTTCCAGCTGGGATCTGGGGTATTCCTGGTGGCCGATGGTGCTGCCCAGGTCACCAAGAGGTGCTGGGAACAGGATGAGATCAAGGCTGAGGAATGAACAAATCCCCTGAGGCACACCTGCCTGGAATGTCTCTGGAAATATGTCAGATATGGGTGGGAAGTGCTGGAGAGTAAAGGTGGGGAGGTAGAATTCCCATGGGAATGTGGGATTTGGAAATGTGGGATTTGGGAGGGCAAAATTTGGGAACATGGGAATTCCCATGAGGCCTCCATAGATGGACCCCACTGCTGTCCCATTCCCATGGGAATTCTGTAGATGGATCTCAGAGCCATCCCATTCCAATGGAATTCCATGGGCAGATCTCATCCCCATCCCACTGCCATGGAAACTCCAATCCTCTTCCCCCCCAAACCCCTCCTGGGGGTTGCCCTGTTCTTTGCTGTCCTCACCCCCCACAAGACTCCTGAGGGCCCTTCAATGACCCACCCAGTCCCCCCAAATTCCTTTTGGGTCCCCCCTCATCCCCCCCACAGGGATTGTTGGGAGTCCCCTGTGTCCCTTTCCTACGACTTTGGGGTCCCCCCTGACCTTTCCATCTGCTGCAGGCAGGGGGGCACCAGCACTCGGCCCCGCCCCTGTTTCTGTCCCCCTGTGATTGTGGGAGTGGGGCCGAGTGCTGGTGCCCCCTGCCTGCAGCAGATGCAGCAGTGAGGGGAGTTCAGGGGGTCCCTGAGCATTTGGGGTCCCCTGGGATTTGGGGTGACCCCTCAGGCCTCCAGGATCTCCCTGAACACGCTGACACTGCCCGTGCACAGTGAGAAGGGTCAGACCTGGCACGGGGTCCCCAGCTCTGTCACCAGCATGGCCCAGATACCTCCAAAACCTCCTGGAAACCCCCAACCCCCTGGGACACCCCAACCTCCTCAGGATCCCAAAACCATTCTGGGACACTCAAAAAACTCCTCAAGAATGCAAAAAGCCATACAGACTCCACCCTAAACCCTCTCAGGACATCAAAATTCCCACAGGACCTCCCAAGACCCTGGTCAGACCCTTTGAGAAGGTTCATATCTGGCACGGGGTCCCCATCTCTGTGACCAGCAGGTACCCAAAAACAGCCCTGGGATCCCCCTGGGATCACCTAATCCCCACATTTAGGACCCCTAAAAAACCCTTGGGAACCTCCAAAATTGCACCATGACCCCAAACATCCCCGGGATCTGCAAAACCCTCCCCAGGATCCCTCACGCATATTTACACCCAGCACGGTGTCCACATCACCATCATCAGCATCACCCAGGCACCCCTTAACCTTTCTGAGACTCAAAACCCTCTTGACATTCCCAAACCCTTCTGGACCCCACCTAACGCATCCTCTGGTGTGGGGAATGTGGGAAGAGCTTCAACGAAAGCTCCAAACTTATCCGCCACCAGAACATCCACGCTGGGGAAAGGCCGTACAAATGTAGGGAATGCAGGAAGGGCTTCAACCAGAGATCCCACATGATTATCCACCAAATGATCCACACTGGAGAGAGGCCCTATAAGTGTCCCCAGTGTGGGAAGAGGTTTCACACCAGCTCAGATCTCCTCAAGCACGAGCGCATTCACACAGAGGAGAGGCCCTTCCGCTGCCTTGACTGTAGGAAGGTCTTCAGGTGCAACTCCCACCTCATCAACCACCGGCGCATCCACACTGGGGAGAGGCCCTACGAGTGTCCCCAGTGTGGGAAGAGCTTCACCCAGAGCTCTACCCTGACCAGACACCAACGGAGTCACCAGTAAGGGAAGCCCTCAGAGTGCTTTGACTGTGGAAAGAGCTTCATGCCTGTTTCTAACCTCATCTGCCATCAGAAGATGCACATTGGAAGAGCCCTGCTGAGCCACAGTTCCCTGTAATTCATTTTGGGAGGACACCTGTCCCTTTACCTGCATCTGGCAATGATGTGAGGTGGGATTCAAGGATGTGAGGGTCTGGCCATGGCCCCATCATTTTATTTGATCCCATCTCAGTTCATTACCAGGTCTAGCAAAGGAACTCTATCTCTCCCCCAAGGCAAAGGGTGTCCTTTCCAGGCAGGATGGGATGAGCCAGTTGATGTTTTTGTAGTTTTCCCTTTATATTGTTAGTTTTATCCTTTCTGTTATCAGTATTTTTTCTGTTCCTATGTGTTCCTTATTTTGTTTGCTGTTCCCAGTAAATTGTTCTTATCCCAGTCTGGGATCTTTGCCTTTTGTACTTTCAATGGGAGGCTGGAGGGCAGGGAGCAGTGTCACTGTTTTAGTGGGAGCAAGAAATTGGGGAATCCCATTCCTAAAGCCCAGCCCGTGGAAACTGAGCATCCCAGCTGGTGCCAGCCCTGGCTGCCCTGGAACAGCCTTGGGAGCGGATCCCTGGCTGGGGCTGTGGGAACCTCTTCCCTCTGGTGCCCAGGGACAGGACTGGAGGGAAGGGCTGGAGCTGAGTCGGGACAGGTTTGGGTTGGATCTGAGGAAAAGGTTTTTCCCCCAGAGGCTGCTGGGGCACTGGCCAGGCTCCCAGGGAAGGGTCCCAGCTCCAGGGCTCTGGGAGCTCCAGCAGCATTTGGACAGCGCTGCCAGGCCCAGGCTGGCATTGTTGGGGTGTCCTGTGCAGGGCCAGGAGTTGGACTCGAGGATCCTGGAGACCTCCCAGGGCTTTCTGGGGATGCTAAAGAGCCCTGTGCTCAGAGGCAGTCACAGCCATTCCATGGGGAAATCCCAGGGCACCTTGGGCTGCAAAGGCACCCATCTGTCACAGGCACTCACAGGGGCTCCATGGTGACATCCCAGGAGTCCCCAGGCTGCCAAAGAGCCAGGATGTCCCAGGCACTCCCAGGGGTTCCTGTCATGGGCAGAGTGGGTGCTTCAGGCAAAAGCTTAATTTCTTCATTGGAGAATTTCTTGCTTAGGTTTAGGGTGGAGAAATGACATGCAACAGCCACCATGGATCCTCAAACTCCTCCAGGAGGCCTAGACTTTTAAAATTCCATCAAAGAGAGAAGACTGGGAGTGTCTGGATCTAATACCATCCCCAGACTTTTTCAAAAGATTATGTGTAAAGGATTGGAGAGGGCGAATTTAATTGAAATGCAATTTGTCCCACAGGGTTAAAGATTGAATACCAGATATATTTATATAAATTCAGCTATGATTGATTCTGATCAGGATTTGCCAGAAAGATTTTTTTACACCACAGACTAATTTTTAAGCACAGTTGTCTACTCCAAACTATAGGAGCTCTAGGTTTTACTTGAATATCGTGCTCTAGGGAGCATTCTAGAAATAAACAGGGCTTTGCTGGAGTTGTTGGAGCCCACTGCAGGCAGAGCCTCCTGCTCTAGCAGGAACTGCCTTTCCTGTGCCAGGACCAGGGCAGATCCCACTGCAGGAAAAGCCCCAGGCCAGCCCCAAGACAGTGAAGGCCTCGATCACAAGTGCAGAGTGCCGTGCTGGCAGCTGTGGCAGGGAGAGCCTGAGGCACCAAAGCTACCTTGGCAGCAGCAGCTGCTCCCAGGCCATGGCCACAAGCCTCCCTTGGCAGCCCGGCCTGGTGGCCAGCACTGCAGAGCTGCTGCTGCTGCTTCAGGGCTCCTTTCTGCCTGGGCTCTGCCCCAGCCCACAGAGTGTGACCTCAGCCCTGAGCCTGGCACAGCCGCTGCGCCTGAGCCCTGCAAAGCCTCAAGGTCACCTGGGCCAGCCGGGCTCTGTCAGCCCCTGGGGAAGGTAGGGCCAGCAAAGGCCAGAGAAGGGGCTGCCTTTGCCTGCTGCATGTGGGCTCCAGCAGAGACAAGGAGGAGTCAAGGCAGTGCATGGAGTCCAGGGAGCAGCCCCTTCTCCCCATGCAATCCTGGAATGGTTTGCATGGGAAGAGCTCTGCAGTGCTCATCTCATCCAAAACCCCAGCCATGAGCAGGGACATCTTTGAGCAGCTCAGGTTGTTCAGAGCCCTGTCCCAGGTGGACTGGAATGTTTCCAGGGATGGGGCATTGATCACCTCCTTTGGAACCTTTGATCCTGGTAGATCACCGACCTCGCCATCAAAGATTTCCTCCTTACCTTTCCGTATATGAACCTCTCTTCCTTTACTTTAAAACCTCAACCACCCTCTGTCCTATTGGGACAGGCCCTACCAAAACCTTTGTCCACCCTTGCATTTCCCATGAGCCGGGTTTCCATGGCAATTGCCATGCCAGGTGACCCAGGGGTGGTGTCCCAGTGAGGGCTGCCATGGAAACAGTGCCCAGCCCTGCCCCTTTCTGTCTGCCTGAGCTGGCCTTTGGCCCTGGCAGTGGCGTTTGCTGCTGGTTCCGAGGTGCCTGAGCAGCCAGTGTGGCACAGGGCAGGTGGCCATGGCACAAGCCCCCAGCAAGGGATCCCCTCTGCCTCTGGGCACTGACACCAGCCCTGAGCAAGGCACTGCCACACTGGGCTCAGTGCAGTGTCCATGGCCACAGCCCCTTGCAATGGCCCAGGGCAGCTTGGGATGATGATCCAGCCTCACTCCTGGCCCAGGCCAGGCCTGCAGTGCCCTTCCCCACAGCCTGGCTGCACAGAAGCACTTCCAGGGCTCTCTGCATTTCCCTTGCCCTCACTCTTGCCTCACTCACAAACCTCCCAACAACCCAGCTGGAGCTTTGAGCTGCAAGGAGTTCAAAGCTTGTCTGTCCTTGAGCAGTTGGTCTGATTCTGCCTTCACCCAACTCTGGATTTGTGTTTATGGTAGAACTTCCTGTGTGTCTCAAACATTTCTTGCATGGTTCTGCCTTGGTGAAGGGGAACCTCCTTGGTGGCACCTTGGACTTGACACAATCGTTAGGAGATTTTCTGAAACTCAGGAGTTTTAGATTGCTAAAAAAAGGAAGAAAGCTCCTGTTTTGGCTGAGTGCAGCCAGTTCTCTGAGCAAAGCAGGTCCCAGGTGAGTGAGGGGAGACAGGATAGGACTGGGGAATGTGGAGCAAGGTTGTCCACACAAGGTCAGACCTCAAGGCACAGCTTCTCTGAGCAGGCCAGACCTCCTGAGCAGAGACTCTGGATCAATATCAATCACTGAATGCTGCAATCACCTCTGCTCTAAAGAGAAAAATACACCTTGGAAATAGGAATACGGATTTCTTAGAAGTTCTTTGAAATACTTCTCCACAACCTTAGGAGAAACGGCTTCTTTATGAACTGCACCAGACTAGAGGGACATTAAGGCACAGCCATGGTTTGTCAGGACTTGCTTGATCCCAATGAGCCCCGTGGTGCATTTGGTGCTGAGCCCAGGAACCTCAGGACCTGAGAGGAGATTGCACAAACCTTTCTAGTAGTCAAAGTCGGAGAAAAAACCAAAGTGTCTTGAGGCAATTATGGGTCCCACTATGGTCAATCCCCAACACAGGCTCCTCATGAGGTCTGTAGAGGAGAGAACTGGAGACCAGGATTGCATAAAAGCCTCTCAGAGACTTAGTGTGGGATGGAAAATCCAAAGGAAAATCCAAAGTATCTTAAAAATCTTGAGTATCTCAAAGCATTACTGAGACCCACTGTCTGTCAGTGCATAGCTCTCAAGGGACTAATTAGAGAGGATAATTGGAAGCCAGGATTGCACAAAAACTTTTCAGAGACTCAGTAGCAAAACAAGTACTTAAACTAACCCTGAGTACCTTGAAGTATTAATAAACCCCACTGAGTATTTTTACTAGTTAAGAATCCCAAGGGACTCGTTAAAGCAGATAATTGGGGCCATGATTGAACAAACTCTAAGGATCAGTGTCAAAAAAAATTCTGTAATAAACTTTGAGTACCCTAAAGTATGAATGAGCCCCACTGAGTGTTGTTACAGACAAAGCCTCTCAAGGGACTCATTAAAGCAGAGAATTGGAGGCCAGGATGGCACAAACCTCTCAGAGAATCCAAGGCAAAAGCCAAACCCAAAGTCCTTGGAAAAACCTGCAGTCCCTGGCAGCATGAAGGAGCCCCCCAGGGCCATTGCTGACCAAGGCTCCTTCCCCAGGGACTCCTTCCAGCACATCCTGGAGGCCACTGGCATGGGAGGGGGATGCTGAGGGCAGGACAAGGGGCTGACAATGCCCAGCCTTGCTGGGGCTGTGCCAGGAGGCCCCAGGGCCTCAGGACAAGGTGTCTCCTCAGTGTCCTTGGTGGCACAGAGGCTGCTGTGGCCCAGGGCACCAAGCCTTGGCTTCTCTTTGTCCCCACCTGTCATCACTGCCTGCAGTTCTCTGCTCTGCCTGGGGCCTGGGGACACTTTCTGTGTCGTGTCCCTCAGTGGGACTCATTAAAACTTCCAGAAACTTTGGAGTTGGCTTCTGACTTGGAGTTCTGGAGAGGTTTCTTCAGCTCCCTCTCAGGGACTGATGTTCAGGGCCTCAGCACAAAGCCCCAAGAGGGTCATTAAAGTCCTTGTGCTGTGTCTGTGCTGCTGAGCTGGACTGAGCTCATCATCCAGAGGGAGATCCTGGCAAGCAGGAAAAGCTTAAAAACACATTTCTCTGGATGAGCAGCTTTTCTGCCAGCCCAGCAGGGCTGGGGCACTGCCTGCAGCCACCCCAGGCACAGCACACAGGCACACAGGGCTTCAACTCAGCCTGGGCTGGCAGCACAGAGCAGAGCTCACTCAGGGCTCACTGCAGGAGAAATCCTCCCAGGCTTGCAAACAGTCACTCTCTGGCTGGGGGAAGAGAAGCTGCAGCTCCTGCAGGGATCTCCTGAAGCTGCCACATCCCCCAGCTTGGAGCACCTTCCAGGAGCACTGTGGGAGCTGCTGCAGGGCAGGGATGTGGCCCTAGGGCAGGGCTGGGTTTCCCTGCTGCCCCAGCCCAGGCCCAGCACAAGGCAGCTCCCTGGGACCAGGCTCTGCTGCAGGGCTGAGAGGCCGGGGCTGCAGCCAGGGGTGCCCAGGGCTGTGGTGCAGAGCAGGGTCCTGCAGCCCAGGGCGCTGTGCTGGCCCAGGGACTCTGCTGCCTGCCAGGGACAGCTCTCAGCCGGCCCGGGGAGCTGCTGCCAGCGCTGGGGAGAAGCTGTGGGGGGAAGGAGCCACCCTGAGCAGGGCAGCTGCTGCTGCTGCTGCTGCTGCTGCTGAGAGGGGCTGTGTGGGGCAGGGCTGCTCCCAGCTCCACACCAGCCTGGGCACAGCTGCGGAGGACACTTGCCAAAAGAAGGTAAGCCTGGCATTGCTGTAAAGATCAGGAGCTTTCCTGAGAGTGTTTTCAATTTATAGTTTGGAGAAGGATGGGAAAGTTTGGGTGATGACAAAAATATTTTTGCTTTTTAAGATGTTATTCATATTTTTGTAGCTCTGTTCTACTATTATATAGTTATAAAACTGTAATTCTAAATAATTCTTTTAAACTAATATTAGATACTAATATAACTATAAACCTTAATTACCTGTAGTATCTTTACTACCCTTTCTCTTAGATATTAGAACAATAAGCTTCTAAATACATTCCTGAAATACTATATAGACTTATTATCACAACGAGGGCCTACAAGAAGACCATTTTGCTTTTTAACTAGGGTGTGAGCAGTCATAAAAGAGGCGGGAAAAGAAACTCTTGGACCAACTTCAATGTGTTTCCCCAGGGGTGTGTAACTGGGGAAACTGAATCTCTTTTTGCGTGTTCCTGTTAAATATCCTTATTATTGAGCCTTAAAAAAATCTTTGAAAACAGGGCCCAGGTATTCCCCATCCCCACTGGGACACCTGGAAGCTTCCAATAAAGGTCTGGTTGTTACTTTACTGTTCTAACACTTTTACAAGGTTTTTCTTTCTCTTCTTTGATTATAGGCAACAGGACGATGAGAGAAGCAGGACAGGAATTGTAATCACAGAATCACAGAACATTCTGAGTTGAAAGAATCCCACAGGATCATCAAAGTAATGTCTCAACATTTACAGAGACTCTCTGCCAGCTGTCTCTGCCCTGCCCTCCCAGGCACAGCACCACCACATCTGCTCTTGTTGCTGCCCTGCCCTGATCCTGTCCCTGTCATCTGCTGCTCTTAGGGAGGCTCTGACCTTTGCAGCAGCTGAGTCAGGCAGTGCCCTTGGCATTCCTGCCAGGCAGCTGTGGCCATGGCAACGGGGTGTCCAAGCTTCCCTGGGCCCTGTGGGGCTGTGGGCAAAGCAGTCCATGGGAAAGGGAAATGAGCTGAGCCCCCTCCCTGAGATCCCATCATGGGCACACCCAGGGATCTCCTTGCTGTGTCCTTCCCAGCTCTGAGCTGCCCTCCTGCCTGCAAATCTGTGCCAGAGCCCCTGGGAGTTCCCTGAATGTGCCACGGGGAAGTGCAGAGATGCCAGAGCTGAGGAAATGCTGCTGGGTTTGCCAAGGGAGCTGGGAGTGTCCTTGGCAGAAGGGGGTGCTGAGACCTTGCCCAGAGCCCTTTGGAGAGGGGGAGACATTGAGGGATCCCTGTGCTCTGGGCAGGGTCTGGTTTATGCCAGGGTGACAGGGGAGTGTGATTGTGCTCTGATTGCAGCCAAAGCTGCAAACCCAGGGCAGTTGGGAACAAGAACATCCAGCCCCTCACCTTCCCTGAGCCACAGGGAATCCTTTGCCTCTCTCATCTCTCAGTGGCAAACTGTGAGTGCAGCAGAAATGCTGGGGACTTCTGACCTCAGAGAAGCAGGAATGATGTGGAGGCTGGAAAAACTTCCTATTACAAACTCCTGGTATCTATTTCCTTTAGAGTTGGGTTTTCAGATGGTAACAAGCCTTTCTGCATTCGGAGTGAATCCACTGACTAATCCTGAATATCCAGCCTTGTCCCCCTGCCACATGGCCAAACCAAGGGCAGTAGGGCAGGGGTGGCTCCTGGAGAACCTCCATGCACAGGTCTGGCCGCTTCTGGCACACTCGGCAAAACTGGAGCTCAGGCAGGGACCTGGGGGAAGGTTTTCCCAGATTTTTCCAAGGCAGGAACAAGGTTGGGTGAGTCATAGAAGGACACTACAGGGAATGGCCCAGGTTTGGCTCAGAGCAGCCTCTGCTGACTTGTCCCTGTCCTTTCTCCATGAACAGGTGCCCATGGCCAGCCAGAGCAAATGTCCAACAGCAGCTCCATCAGCCACTTCCTCCTGCTGCCATTGGCAGACACGCGGCAGCTGCAGCTCCTGCACTTCTGCCTCTTCCTGGGCATCTCCCTGGCTGCCCTCCTGGGCAACGGCCTCATCATCAGCGCCGTAGCCTGCGGCCACCTCCTGCACAGCCCCATGTTCTTCTTCCTGCTCAACCTGGCCCTCACCGACCTGGGCTCCATCTGCACCACTGTCCCTAAAGCCATGCACAATTCCCTCTGAGACACCAGGAACATCTCCTATGCAGGATGTGCTGCACAGCTCTTTTTCTTTATGTTCTTCATGTCAGCTGAGTTTTCTCTCCTGACCATCATGTGCTACGACCGCTACGTGTCCATCTGCAAACCCCTGCACTACGGGACCCTCCTGGGCAGCAGAGCTTGTGCCCACATGGCAGCAGCTGCCTGGGCCAGTGCCTTTCTCAATGCTCTCATGCACACGGCCAATACATTTTCCCTGCCCCTGTGCCATGGCAATGCCCTGGGCCAGTTCTTCTGTGAAATCCCACAGATACTCAAGCTCACCTGCTGCAAATCCTACCTCAGGGAACTTGGATTTCTTGTATTTTCCATTACTTTAGTGATTGGTTGTTTTGTGTTCATTGTTTTCTCCTATGTGCAGATCTTCAGGGCCGTGCTGAGGATCCCCTCTGAGCAGGGAAAACATAAAGCCTTTTCCACCTGCCTCCCCCACCTGGCCGTGGTCTCTTAGTTTGTCAGCTGTGGCACATTTGCATACCTTAATCCTCCCACAATCTACTTCCCATCCGTTTATTTGGCCCTGTCAGTTCTGTACTCAGTAGTGCCTCCAGCCCTGAACCCCCTCATCTACAGCCTGAGGAACCAGGAGCTCAAAGCTGCAGTGTGGAGACTGATGACTGGATGTGTTCAGAAACATTAAACTGCTGGCCAATTTCTGCGAATCATCTGTAATAAATGTAATCTTTGTCACTTCTTGTTTTTTCGTTTTGGAGATTCTTTTTCTTTGTTTTATTTTTTTAATCCTATTCACAAAGAATTGTCATTGCTTGTGGCATTTCTCATTTTGTTTCTCTCCACCTCCCCTGTGGCCACAGACTGTGTCAATGAGGGGCTGTGCTCCTGGTGGCTTTAAAGGAACTCAGGGATCTCCCAGCCAAGTTCTCTGCAGAGATGCCCCTTTGGTTCCCTTCTCTGCAGCTGCAGCAGCAATGTCTGTGTGCAGAGCTGGGGGCACATCAGTGCTGGCACAGCAGCTGTGCCAGCAGCAGCAGCAGCCCTTGGTGTTGCCAGTGCTGCTGCCGTGGCCCTGCCCCGCTGCCCTGCTGGCCCTGGTGTTGCTGTAGGGCCTGAGTGCTCTCGGGGCGGGCACAGTGCTGGGGGTGGCAGTGCCGGGGCTGCAGCAAGGACAGGCCATGGGCACTGCTGGGGCAGCGCTGACGCCTCAGGCCAGGGCCTGGGGGCTGCAGGCTCCTTGCCCAGGCTCTCTCCAGAACACTTTGCCCAGGCCAATGCTGAGCACAGAAAAGCCCCGGGAGCAGCCCCAGGCTGGCCGTGGGCAGGCTGGGGGCAAACAGCACGGCTGGGGCTCTGCAAGGTGCCTGGGGGCAACTGGGATCCTACTGGGATCACAATGGGAGAGGCTGGGCCCATGCTGGAGGAGACTGGGATCATACTGGATCATACTGGCAGAAACTGGGACTGCACTGTGGATGACTATGGGGATTGCTGTGAGCAACTGGAATCAGGCTGGAAGCAACTGAGGACAACTGGGAGTGACTGGGAACATGCTGGAAAAAACTGGGATACACTGGGAGAGACTGAAACCACAGTGGGGGTAAATGGGAGTAGCTGTGCCCATGCTGGGGTCATACTGGGATCCTACTGGAACCAGACTGGGAGTGACTGGAAAGGTGCTGCCTGTGACTGGAACCATGCTGGAGTTGACTGGGAGCAACTGGGCTCAACTGGGAGTGACAGGCAGTCACTCTGGGCATGACTGGAATAATACTGGGAGTATCTGGAAAGGACTGGGCTCATACTGGGGGTGACTAGAACCAAACTGGGGTGACTGGGTGCAACTGGGGTCATCCTGGGAGCCACTGGGATTACAATGTGTGTGAACAGATCCTGACTGGGGGTTCCTGGGAGGTACTGTAGGGAGGAAAATGTGGACACATTGGGAGCAACTGGGATCACTGGAAGGATGGAACCATGCTGAGGGGACTTAGACTACAAGTGGGGAAACTGGGATCATACTGCGAGCAACTGGGACCACACTTTGGGTAACTGCCAGAACCTGGGATCATGCTGGAGGCAACTGGAAGAGACTGAGAAAGACAGGGATCATTCTGAGGTAACCAGAACCTTACTGGGATATACTGGGATATACTGGCAGTGTCTTTAACCATACTGAGTAGACTGGAACCACATTGGGAACAGCTGGGACCATGCTAGGGAAAACTGGGAGTGCATGTGACCATGCTGAGAGGGACTGGGTCTATTCTAGAGACAACTGGGATCATACTCGGAGGAACTGGGAACAATTGGAACTATTCCGGCAGCAACTGGGATCATAGTGGATCACAGTGGGAACAACTGGTTCATGCTGGTTGAGACAGGGGTCACACTTAGAGTGACTGGACTCCTACTGGGATTGACTTGTGACAGTGAGCAACTGGAATCACACTGAAAGAAACTGGGAGGAACTGGAATGACTGGGAGCATGCTGGGAGTGACTGAGACATACTGGGAGAGACTGGGAGCTATGAGGATCATACTCGAGGGTACTGGGGTCATACTGGTATTTACAGGGAGAAACTGGGATCACATTGGGGGCACTTAATATACTGGGAGCGATTGGCATCAGACTGGAATTATTGTGGGTGCGATTGGACCCTGACTGGGGGTTACTGGGAGTTACCAGGCCCATGCTGAGAGCCTACTGGGGATACAGTGGGAGGAACTGGGAATTAATAGGAATGACAGGATGTATGCTGGTGACAACTGGGATGTCCTGGCAGTGACTGGGATAAAACTGGGGGCAACTGAACCATGGTGGGGTAACTGAGAGTGCCTGGCAATGACTCCGAGAATGTTCACGGTCACTGGATTATACTGGGAGTGCCTGAGACCATGCAGATGGTGACTGGGACCACAGCCTTAAGAATGGGCTAGGGTCAACTGGGGGAACCTGCTTGGGGAAACTGAGGACACGTGTGAGTGACTGGGGTCCTTCTGGGAGAGACTGGCATCAGACTGGGAATGACTGGGACTATACTGGGGGAAACTGGGAGAACTGGCAACACACTGGATAACAGCGAGTGCACTGGGAACAAATGGGACGGTGCTGGGGGAAATTGCATCATAATGGGGAATGACTGGGAGTGACTGGGCTCATACTGGGAGTGCTGAGGAAACTGGAACCACATGGACAGAGCAAGTGGGCTCATCCTGGGAGCAGCCACTTCCAGCACCAGGACCCCCAGTTCCCTCCACACCCCTGGCTGAGTGGGGGGCTCAGCCCAGGACCCCTCGTCATCCTCGGGGAGGGACATGGTCCCCGTGTGCAGACCCAGGAGGAGTTAGGGGGTGGGTGGGTCGTGGGGGACCCCCAGCAGTCTTGGGAGGGAGAGGAGAACAGGGAGACCTCCAGGATGGGTTGGGGGAACCGGATTGGAGCCTCCAGATGCCGAATCTGATGAGGAGAATGACGATGGTGGCAGCCATGATGGACACAGCAACCACCAGAGTGAGACTCCTACTGTATTCTGGCTCTGGGAAGCACGGGAAGTGAGGAGAGGAGGGGAATCCCCATCTTGCTGATCCACATTCCCAATTCCCAATTCCCACATTCCACATTCCCAGCCTCACCCCAGGAGAAGATCCTGGACTCTGGCATTCCAGGATGCTCCACCTGGCACCGGTGCGCTCCCACTCCTCCGGCAGTGCCTCAATCCTGGCCCAGGTGTGGAAGGTGCTGTTGCTGCTGGGAACGATCCGGATTTCATCCCCCTTCATCCAGCTGATCCCGATGATGCTGGAGTAAATCCGTACGTGAGCAGGACAAGGTCAGGATCCCGTGTTTCCACTTTTCCAGACACTGACAGCAGGGGATCTGGAATGGGATAACTGCGAGATGCATCCATGGAATTCATGCAATGGGACAGGGGTGAGGTCTGCCCATGGAATTCCATGGAACGGCATGGCAGTGAGATCCATCTACAGAATTCCCATGGGAATGGGACAGCAGTGGGATCCATCCATGGAGGTCCCATGGGATTCCATGTTCCCAAATTTTGCCCTCCCAAATCCCACATTTCCAAATCCCAAATTCCCATGGGATTCTACCCTCCTCACCTTTATTCTCAAGTGCCTCCCACCCATACCTGGTGAGGGCACGGAGTCAGGCTCCCAGGTGACTCCAGGTGGGTGGGGCGGTCACTGGGCAGGGCAGGGAGGTGACAGAGCTGATGACAGCCATCAAGGTGTGCCAGGTGTGTGGTGCCACGCCACTCTCCTTTAAGCCACGCCCACCCTGGCCCTGCCCTCTTGCCTTCAGGTCTGAGGATACCCAGGTGTGGCTGGGGTGTGGGTGCCCCTCACCTGGAGTGCCAGGGCCTTGCCAGGGTGGAGCTGTCCAGTGTTGCCCTCAGCTCCGGACACTCTGGGTTCATCTGTGGGGGAAAAAGAATAAAATTTGTGGCATTTTCCCACCAAAACTGGGACTTTCCAACCTCGAAATTGGTAGGTTTAACCCCAAAATATTTGGGACATCCTGTCTACCCACTGAATGGATGGGGTTTTTTTTAACATCAGGTCTACCCATTTAATGAATGGAAGAGAAAGGACACCAGTTCTACCCAATAAAGTCAATGGGGATGTACGGACACCAGGTCTAGCCATTAACAGGGCTGGATTGGTAAGGGTTACTGGTGTGAAATGTGGGGTTGTGTTTCATGTCAGGTAAAAAAGATGGCCTTTGTAGCTGAGGTTGTGAAATGTGTGGAAAAGGCCATAGGACAATTATAAAAAAACAGTTTTAACTAACAAATGGAAAAAGCATGGAAAGAGGCTTTTGGACTAATATTTTGCTTGTTTTAAGTGAACAATGTGAGCCTAAAAGTTTCACAATATAAGTTTTAAGCTTTTCCAATTAGTATGAGCTTGTAGGCTTTTAACATGTAGATAGAAGAATACAGAAGTATTATTACTATTATTATTTTATTATGATTATTAGCTTTGAAAATAAAATTATTATAAGCTTTAAGCTGCTTTGTAATAAAAGGGTTTGAACTACACCTTTAGAATATATACATATATATAGAAGGAATTGTAATCACCTGAATAGAAGAAGGAAGTGAGCTTATCACAGTCTAAAAATGATGATCATGAGAAGGAAGGCTGGACAATCCTGGAAAAGGAGACAGACCACCATCTGGAAGCTGGACGTCACCCACTGATTTATGGTCCTGAAGAAGGAAAGTGAACCTCATCATCATTCGTGTTTGTTTCTGAAGAAGGAAAGCCGGACATCACTTCACTTGGTCACAATGGGGTATAGACATTGGATTTCACAAATAGAAACTAGGAGGAAACTAGAAAAAAAAAAAAAAACTGCTGAGAAATGCTTATGAGATTCTCAATAAATACAAGCAGGAATCAGCAGTCTGTGTGCAGTTGGAGGGGAGACCCCCACTGTTTTGCTCACATTTTACCATTTTGTATTAAAGAATTAATCAATTGATTGCTGCTTGATATATTGGCCGAGTCAAGCTCTTTATTACTTACACTGGTTAGACTGGAAGTACTTGGAAGGGCGAAGGGGAAGCTCTGGGAGAGGAACCGGAAGCACTGGGGGGGGAATGGGGGAAACTGGAGGAGGAATGGGGGGAAATGGAGCAAACTGGGAGCACTGAGAGGTGGGGTTGGTGGGAACACTGGGAGTGAATAAAGGGGGGCACTGGGTACTGGGAGCTCCAGGAATTGCTGGGGCACTGGGAAGGGTTACTGGGGGGTAAATGGGGTAAACAGGACACCAGGTCTACCATTCAAGTCAATGGGATAAATGGGACACTGTGTCTACCTAGTCAAGCAGTGGGGTCTCATGACCACCAGTTTGGGCAGGGGCCCAAGATTTTTTGGGGTACCCAGGTGTACCTAGTGATTTTTTGGGGAGGACCAGGTGGTTTTGCGGACCCAGGTAGTTTTAGGGGTTACCCAGGAAATTTTAAGACGGAATCCAGGTGATTTTGGGGGGGGAGGAATCAGGTGATTTTTGGGGTTCCCAAGAAAATTTAGAGGGGACCCAGGCGATTTTTGGGGTACCCAGGTGATTTTTGGGATTCCCAAAAAATCCAAGTGACTTTGTGGGGTATCCGGGTGACTTTTGTGGGAGACCCAGGTGATTTGGGGGAGTACCAGATGTATCCAGGTAATTTGGGGGGGGACCTAGGTGAACGTGGGGTGTACTCAGGTGTATCCAGGTGATTTTTGCGGGGTACCAAGATGAATTTGGGTATACCCAGGTAATTTAGGGATTCCCATGTGGTCCCCACTCAGCCTAACAGGCTGGGAGAAGATGACGGCCACCGTCGTGTTCTCCTGGTGGACGTGGACACAGATGACCCTTGGCAGCCTGGGGGGCTGTGCAGAGACACCTCGACATTCAGCGGGCACCCCAACATTTGGGGGGCACTGAATCATGATTTTAAAGAGATAAGATTTTAGCCAGGGTTAGAAGCAATTTATATGGATCAGGGTGTAAGTTAGATAAGCAAATGATAGGTTAATGATTATTAGATGCTTAAGCTAGAGCTAATTGTTGTATTGTTTGCTATTATGAGCTTGTTTATAGAAGGAAGTGGAGTAAGTGAACCGTTAGAGAACAGATTGAAAGCAGTGGACAAATGATCAGAACCTGGTCTTTGTATCAATCATCACAAAGCAGGGGACCTTGAATCATACCAGAGGGTCACAGAGACCTGATGAAGACTCTCCTGACTTCATCCTTTGAGACCACTGATCCAATTTGAGACCACTGACCCAATTCAGAGAAGAATTGCACACACATGGAGGACTAATAGCCCATTTAATACAGAGCAGGGATGGGAGGTCCTGGGGTTATGCACATGAATTGTATGTAAGATTTGGGAAATAAATAGAGGGCAAAGAACTTTGTATGGCACCTTGTACAGCCTTTTGGAGATGACTCCCGTTCTGCCTGCAGGTGAATAAACATACCACTTTCTAACTTTAACTAGTTACAAGATCATTGTTGGTGATCATATCAGTTTTTAACAACTCATTCTGGCCACCCAGCCAGGAGGAGGCTCTGCTCAGCTGTGAGACCAGCTGGTGTGGAGGACCCACTTGGGCACACCCAGGATATTCCTGGAAGTGTAGACCCCTGCCTGGACTGTCCATCCAGCAGCAGACAAGGACTCCTGACTACTAAACTCCGGACAAAGGGGTATCTTAAAATAATTGAAACACTTTAAACAGTGACCTGTAAGGTAAATGTGTGGTCAGAAAGGCCGTTGGTAAGCCGTGGGAGACATCCCACACACAACTTGTGCCTCTACAGTGTGCTTGCACGCTGAAATTGCAGTTGGTGTCTGCTCTGTTGTATTTGGTTGCCAGCACAGAGAGCTGCTGAGCTGTTGTATCGAGCCGGGGGGGCTCGGCTGTGGTTGCTGGCAGAAGGGGATTTTGCCATTTTTGCATTGTAGAGGGCTCAGTTTGCTGGCATTTGGGGCTAGCAGTTGTAAGGGCAAATCCTGGTCTATGGTTGTTATGCTGTGTGAATGTGTCCTGATCTGAGAACGATTGTGAGAGAGTTTGTTGAGACGTGCTATTAGCACAAAGTGAGAGGGAGTTTGGACCCGCAGTTCTGTTTTTGGCAACTGAAATGGCTGGGAAAAATGAAGCAAGCGTGGCACATGATTAAAGCGTTTGATAGCCCTGCATGTTGTGTAAAACCCTTAATAAAAAGCCCCTCCCCGCTGTGACTGTGGTGTGTGCGTACTTCGGTTCGGGGGACGGTATTTACTGTAACACCCGGTGTTCATGTTAAAAGGGTCCGGACTCCCAGAGTTGTTCAGGCCTGGTGTTCAGGGGTTGTTGCCTGTGGAATTTGAGATACAGAGGTTGAGTGCTTTAGTATAATGGTTTGTAAGTGTTGCCGCAGGAATAATAAGGTTTGGTGCTAGTGTGCATGGAGAA